>OY804577.1:90636098-91236098 GCA_963680875.1 Bathymodiolus brooksi
CAGTTTTAGTGGTGGAAGAAGACGGAGTACCCGGAGAGAACTGGTATAAACTTTATCACTTGCGGCTGTGAGTCGAGTGCACCCATTTTTGTAATTTATATAGCCGGGCGCGAACCCACGCCGTATTGGCGATAGGCTTGCATGAGTTGTTTGGTAATTTTATTGATAGAAATATTGGTTACAAAGTACATGAAATTTAAATGTGTATACAGGTTGAAATGAATCGGTTTTACTCATTTGGTTATCATTACGGTTACGATTATGGTGTATGACGCCACTTTCAACTATATTCCAGTTATATCGTAGCGGTCAGTTTTATTGATGGAAGAAACCGGAGTACCTGGAGGAAACCACCGACATCTCACTGACAAACGTTATCACATAATATTGTACCGAGTACACCTCGCCATGAGCAGGGTTCGAACTCACAACTTGAATGGCGATAGGCACCGATTGCACAGGTAGTTGTTAATCCAACTACCATACGATCACGACGGCCCCGTTATCACTACTGTAAATTGTCCGATACTGGGTAAAAATAAAATAAATGTATATTTCTAAAGGAACGAACAAAAATGCGACTATAGGCTACCAGGAGCCTGTAATTGCTAACATGGTTTTCAATTTGATTTCAAAATTTCATAGACAAATTTCAGCCTATTCTTTTCTTCTTGCCATATTAAATTTCTGCCAATAGTAATGGCAGCCATCTTGGATGGAGGGTGTGGGCGTCACACATGATTTTGAAAGTGGACAAACCAGATCATTTCTCAAAATAAGCACAAATAGTATCAGTCAGCCTACATAAAAATTACTAAGAAACAACAAGAATATATATTGAACTATCCATGGCTATGTAGCTACAGTAATAAAATTGAGCTCATTTTGACTTGTAAAAAAGTAGAAATAGATATATTGTGTATTTCTATTTTTAGTAATGGACATCATCTAGAATGTATCGATTGACTATTGCTCAACGTCCAGCAAGCTATATTCAGAACGAGAACACTCGACTGCCACTGAAAAATATATGGCGTTTGGTAGGGATGAATTTTTTTCTCTTTTATAGTGGCTACCATGCACCTACTCTTTTTCGAAATCTACAAAAGAGGTATTTAGTGTGCAGTGAGCGTGGCACTCTCTAAACAAGTTTCCCACTATGGTCCAGCCAGGCTTCCTGTATTATAACCCGACAACCTGCAACCGTTACCCGGCGATGTGCTGAGCACCTCTGGATTTTGTCCCAGGGAACTTTCACCGGTACCCAGGTCTAGAATGGAGGGCAGGTTGTCCGCCACAATTTTGAAATGGGATCACCAAAGGACCATCCTAGCCAAATTTCATTTAAGTTGGTTCAGCGTTTCCGAGAGGATTTAAATGTGATCATTAAAAATACATGCATGTCTGATTTGCATACTCCATATAAATTGGCTGAAGGAACAAGATCACAGAAAAACCGAGAAGATATGTTAAACTACTCATTTCCATGTAGCTGCAGTCAAAATTGGAACTCATTTCAACTTATAATAAAGCAGCTATAGAAGAGAAATTTCAATTTTTAGTAACAGCCACCATCTTGAATGAAGAACAAGACTCACAATTTTTGTTATGTTTGCATTGTAGTTGGATTTACAAGTACCTATGCAATCAGTGCCTATTACGCATATATACTACTAAGGTGAGTTTGACATCCGCTTATGGCGAGGTGTACTCGATACAACATTATGTGATAAAGTGTCATCGGCTTGCGGCAGATCTGTGGTTTTCTCCAGGTACTCCGGTTTCCTCCACCAACAAAACGGACTACCACAATATAATTGAAATATTGTTGAAAATTGGCATAAAACACCACAACCCCTAACCCACATTTTGAAAGGGACCACCCCAGCCAAGTTTGGTTTATGGTTCAGTGGTTTAAGAGAAGATTTAGGTGTTGAAGTTTACGACGGGAGCCAATTAATGGCAAAAGCTCATATGGCATTTGGCCAGCTGAGTTAAAAAGTAAATTGACAAGTCTAAACATTTATGAAATTTATGATAGACGACACATACAAAGGTATGGAAAAAGTTGACGTCTGATAAAACTGTTAAAACATAATATAAATATCTCAAAACCATATTTATCTAGTTTTGTAAGTTTTACCAAATGTACATTTAAGGTATCAATAGTTAACAAGATCACAACATTTACTTAAGTCATAGTAGTACAAAGATTTGAGATGAGATTCATACAATACTATCTCCGACAAAATATGATGACACTGCTTGGATAAAGTTTGTTAATTACTTGACATAAACAGGAATTTTGCTTTAGATTTTTCCATGGTATTCTCATTAATCAACTGAGACCTTTTGCACATTCCTGATCTAATTTTAAATTTATGTGTTTTTCATAGGAGTTATTTCCCTTACGACAGGCAAAATGGTACCTGTTCTAGCTAGAGCAACAGAAAGGACAAAGAATTTGAGAAAAAAAAATTAATTTGTAGATCATGAACCTTGTAAAAATGGATAATTTTACAACAAACTGAAAATTCACAAGATGTTACATTAAATCTAGTACAGAATATGGAAAATATGTTATTTTCAATGAACATTGAATGAAATAGAACTCTTTTGTTCCCATTAAAGGGAAATAACTCCTATAAAAATATTTAATTCTTTAATCAAATCAGAAATGTGCAAAGGGTCTACTAAATACAACACCACCTAGATCTTAAGGATATAAAAATTCCCAAGTTGTGGAAGTATTTCAAGTTAAATTCTGTGAAAATTGAAAGATAAGAAACATAAAAATAGTAAGATAATTTATTATAGAAATCTCATAAATACATAAAAAAATTATAAAAAGAACATGATATATAAAAGTAAAACCAAAGCCATTGCAAAATAATATATTGCTGGTTTCTATGATGATAAAATGTCACACGAAAATATCTAAAACAAATTATTACCTTTAAAAATAATACAAAATTAGTTTCTTGAATTGGTTCTCCATAATGAAAGATTATATCCTAGAGTACCCATTATTCATACACATAATAATGTTCATGTAAAAAAATCTTTCAGAATTGCTTTTTATCAAACCAAATTCACTTTTCTATTAAGCAAATATTTGCCTTTTAATCCATAAATAATATGAGGTTCTAATGTATCTTCTGACATCTATGTACGTGTTTGTTTACATGTGACCCATTTTTAAACAGGTGATGTCATTACCCTATTTTCGTACACCTTACCAAAATTAGGCAAAGACTATTGAAATAATAGATTTTAGACCATGTATATGTTGAGATTGTTTCCAATAAATCTAGTAATCATTTAAAACGTTTTTATTTATGTTAATTTGTTTTACAGATTGTTTTTTTGTCATCATGAACATGTATCCCATATCAGTACAAATATTGACATGATATGTTGAAAATGTTGTTTTTGTCATTAATTTAGATTTTTGTTTGTTTTTAAACTTTTTATTAAATATTAATAAATATAGCACGATTTCAATACTAATCACTCTTGCACTAGGGGCATAAAAATACATCTCCTTTCTTGATCACACGTTTTTTAGTAGAGTAGATCAAATGAACCCAGTGTTTGCATTGGTCACATTGTAGCCATTTCGTGAATATTAAACATGGGCTCTCTTGACTTCTTTTGGTGTGAATAATTTGCATACACAGCACTTCTCATCATCTCTTATTTGAATTTCATCCTCAGCATCAGATTCAGAAGTGTTATTGGTATTTGTAAGTTGTGGTCTTTATGTTTCATATTTTGATTTTTATTGTTAATAACTTTTATTTTAACAGTCATTGAATTTATGGTACTTTAGAGGATTTATTTCTTGTGCTCTTAATCTGTGTTGTCCATAACGTCAGTTAACGATTTTTCCCGGTTTTGACGCCATTTTCGTAAATCTGCCGTGTACGGTATAAGGAACAAGCAATTTTTAAACGCAATTTATTATTTGTTTGGCCTATTTACACAATAAGCGCACTTGTGATTCGGATGCTGAAGACAACAAAAGTGGCGCATCAGGAGGGATATTTGAAGAGCGATGTGTTTGATGGAAAAACAATGGACATCAACTATCGATTTATTTATGACTAAGGAAAACAGTAGGCTTTAAGATGTTTGATAAATATATATTCATAATACATGCTTGATATGCATTTTCTTCTTTTGAAATACAGTTAATTTCTTTCTTTTCAATGTTATTTGAATTTCGGCAAATGTGACGTAAAAATGTATTTTTGTAACATGTACGGCGCACGTGAAAATTTGTACTAATTTAGGGTAACTGACGATATATGAAGACATACAATGAAAGAGATCCAATATATGTATATTCTATTTCTAGATTATTACTGTTTCTTGTTACTCATGTTTTCACTAGCAAAGTTTATTCCATGTTTTCACTAGCAAAGTTTATTACGTGTTTTCACTAGCAAAGTTTATTACATGTTTTCACTAGCAAAGTTTATTCCATGTTTTCACTAGCAAAGTTTATTCCATGTTTTCACTAGCAAAGTTTATTCCATGTTTTCACTAGCAAAGTTTATTACGTGTTTTCACTAGCAAAGTTTATTACATGTTTTCACTAGCAAAGTTTATTCCATGTTTTCACTAGCAAAGTTTATTCCATGTTTTCACTAGCAAAGTTTATTACGTGTTTTCACTAGCAAAGTTTATTACATGTTTTCACTAGCAAAGTTTATTCCATGTTTTCACTAGCAAAGTTTATTCCATGTTTTCACTAGCAAAGCTTAGTCCATGTTTTCACTAGCAAAGTTTATTCCATGTTTTCACTAGCAAAGTTTATTACGTGTTTTCACAAGTTTACACTTGATTCTTATATGCTTCACAAGATAAGTTTACTATACTTCTCTTCTATTTCTTGTGATTTTATTTGTGTTAGACATGAGGACATGTTGTCTATATAAATTGGTAATTATATTTCTAGGATTCACGAGTACATAGGTATAGCATATCTTAATTATGTAGAACAGCACTAAAATATGGATTTAACAATGATTGGAACTACTTTCAACAATCTCATAAAATTTTGAATAATAAAAAGTATTACATGTAATAGATATAATTATATATATATATATATATAATAAAAATATAGATTAAAAAATAAAAATAAAATACAATTTTTTACAAAAATATTGTTATTTTACACATTTAGCATTTTTATAGCCTCAAATGAAATGTAAAACTGTTTTTCTCCTTATTTGTCAACTTGTAGATAGCAATTTTGAGTAATTCCTAGTACAAGTTCAGTTAATCTCAAGAGTTAAAAATCCAACCTAATATTCAGTAGGTAAAATATTAAAATGTATCTTATCAAGATGTCATTTTCTCTCGACTTCAATCTACATTCGTTCACTAGAATATCCTGTATTTTCCATATCATATCCTGTATTTTCCATACCAGACTTCTCTTGAATCTGAAAAAAACCACAAAACATATGTTTAATTTCATTCATGCATCAATTGAATAAATATAAAACTAGAGGCCCAGTGGGCTGAGCTTGTGTCGCTCACCTTTCATTTTTGTATTGAGGAAACATAATACAGAACCCTTCCATAGGTATTTCCTACCAAATTCCAAATAATTTGGCCAAATGGTTTTAAAGAAGATTTTTTTTAAATTGGCCAATCACAAACAAAGAACTGCCAATGACGGCCATGGAAATTTTGTACAGGCTGAGTGGTTTCAGAGGAGAAGATTTTTTTATAAATTGACCAACCAGAAACAAGAATTGCCTATGGCGGTGATGTTTGTTAACTGATCGGAATGAAATAAGCAATCTTAATAAGAGGACTTTCTATAGATAAGTTTCAGTTCAATTGACTAATCGGTTTTAGAGGATAAGATTTTTTAGAAATCGACCAACCAGAAAAAAGAATTGCATAATTGAGGCCATGTTTGTTAACGGATCGGGACGAATTGAGCAACCTTTAGAGAGAACATTCCATTGACGCTTCCTACCAAATTTCGGTTCATTTGGCTAAGCGTTTTCAGAGAAGATTAAAATGCTAAAAGTTAATGGACGACAGACGCCAAGTGGTGGCAAAAGCTCACATTGCCTTTGGCAAGGTCAGCTAAAAAAAAAGGATTTGGCAAGCCTTTAATCGTTCAGACATTTCAGTATAACACATCATTTATTTGACAGTGTTACTATGTGTATGTTGATCATAAAGATCAACAGACACAATTTTGGAAAGGTACTTACCAAGGACTTATTTATTCAAATTCTATCCAGAGGTTATGAAGATTTTCAAAAAGAGTTCAAATTTTCAATCAATCAAAACCATGGTGGCCATCTTGGATGAAATGTCAGTAGACACAATTAGGCTTAAGAACAACCAAGGAGTATTACGAGAGATGACAGAGGCCAAGGGATGCCCAAATCACTAAAATTTAAGATGGTATCAAGAGATGGGCAAAACCAAGTTCTTGTTGCTATACAGTAGGAGAAATGTCGTCTTTGGAAACCAAATTGTGAACCGAAACTCACAATATTTCAGCCTTTAAATATATTTTTGATTTATCCAAATGAAATTTTCAAATTTTGGTTAAATCAAGATAATGCAAACTTAAATACTGCCCAGAAAAAATTAATAAAGCATCATTTTATTCATAATTAAAGGGCACAACTCTGGAATAATATCAGTCAGATACCTCAAAATCATATTTGATATGTATCTCATCCATCTAAATGCAGTTTGAAAATATAAATTAGATTGGTTTGATTGATTGATTTATTGTGTTTAATGCCACTTTCAGCAATATCATGGCGACCAGTTTTAGTGGTTGAAGAAGCCGGAGAGAACCACCAACCATGGGCAAGCAACTGGTTATCACTTGCGGCTGCGAGTCGAGTGCACCCTTTTTTGTAATTTACAAAACCAGACGTGAAGCCACGCCGTGTGTACGAGTTGTTAGGTAATCCAACTACCTAGTCTAACTCATTGAGCCACCCCGGCTCTTCAATTAAATTGGATATTGGAAACTTAAGATAATTCTGGAAAACTATATGGTGCATAATCAGCACCTGTCAGCCATTTTGAATAATTTCAGGAGTCGACGGAAACAAAATGGAGGTGAACCACTTAAAAACTAATCTGACCAAATTTGGTTTCATTCCATCCAGTGGATCTGAAGAACAATAATTTCAAAGATTTAACATTTTTCAACAAATCAGAAGACATGACGACTATCTTGGAATTAATTCCAACCAGACACAATTTTTCAATGAAGATTATCCAAGGGATATCATATCAAAGGTTTGTACCTAAAGATCAAATTATAAAAAGTTAAGGGGTTGACAGATGATGGATGCTAAATGATAGGAAAAGCTCACTTGAGCCCTGTGGTCAGGTAAGCTAAAAGAATAACTAGATGTGTCGGAACGACACGAATGTCCCCGCCATGAATATTAAGGAGGTTCGCAAATGTTTCATCCTTTTTTAATTCCTTCAGTAATAGGCTAAGGATAACAAACTATTGTTTAAGATCTGTATCCTCAAGCCTCCTTAAATTCACAAGATTTATTCAAGGGAACAATATTGCCTCAACAAATCTTGATATGATCAGGAATCTACAACACTTGCATATGAATAAGAAGTCCTATACCTATAAAACTTGATCTGTAACTCATCATTGTAATTCCAAATACCAAAAATCAAGTCAATATTTCAAAGCATAGTGAAATAAAGTGGTGATAACTAAATATTTGGCCAAGTTAAAAGTCCAAGATGCATAAATTAGCCCAAAATCATTCAATCGGAATGAAATTCAAACTTGATCGGTAACTCATCACTATACACTCACATACCAAAAATCAAGTCAATATCTCAAATCATAGTGAACTAGAGGCTCAGCTCACTGAGCCTGTATCGCTCACCTGACAATAGAATGATACTGAAGCAAATTTCAAAAGGGAGATAATCATTACCTTAAAAAACAGCAGCCATCTTGAATGGAGGGTGGGGCTGTCGGACACAATTTTGAAAGGGACACACCCAGGGACCATCTATGCCAGGTTTGGACCTTACATAGATGCTTCCTGCCAAGTTTGGCTCCATTTGGCCAAGCTGTTTCAGAGGAGAAGATTTTTTTAACATTAGCCAATCAGAAAAAAGAATTAATCTTGGTGGCCATGTTTGTTGGCCGAATGGAACCAAATGAAGAAGCTTTATAGAGGATCTTATATAGATGCTTCCTGCCAAGTTTGGCTCCATTCTGCCAAGCAGTTTCAGAGGAGAAGATTTTTTAAACACTAGCCAATCAGAAACAAGAATTGCCCTTGGTGGCCATATTTGTTGGTGGAACGGAACAAAATGGAGAAACTTTATAGAGGACCTTACATAGATGCTTACTGCCAAGTTTGGTTTAGAGAAGATTAAAATATGAAAAAGTTAACGGATGGACGACGGATGCCAATTGATGGCGATACCTCACATGGCCCTTGGGCCAGGCGAGCTAAAAAATGATGAAAAAAGGGCAATAACTCCTAGACGGGTAATCAGATTTACTTCAAAATTGTAGGGCATGTAGATCTTGATATGCTGCACATTTTTGGAATTTAAACTTAACCTTTATCTCTAATAGTTTTTGAAATATCCGACAAAATTTTTTATATTAAAAAAAAAAGTAATGAAAAAAGGGCAATAACTCCTAGCTGAACATGTTCAGTTTACACTTAACAAATCTATCTCTTATAGTGTTTGAAATAAAGGATGAAAAGTATACATTTTAAAATTTGATGAAAAAAGGGCAATAACTTCACGATGGGTAATTAGATTTACTTTAAAATTGCAGGCTAGGTAGATCTTGACAAGCTGAACATGTTTGCTGTTTAAACTTAACATCTATCTCTTATAGTTTTTGAAATAAAGGACAAAAAGTATTAAATTTTTGAAAATTTGATGAAAAAAAAGCAATGACTCCAAATTGGGTAGTCAGATTAACTTCAAAATTGCAGGGTAGGTAGATCTTGATATGCTGCACATTTTTGGAATTTAAACTTAACCTTTATCTCTAATAGTTTTTGAAATATCAGACAAAAATGTTTAAATTAAAAAAAAAATAATGAAAAAAGGGCAATAACTCCTAGACGGGTAATCAGATTTACTTCAAAATTGCAGGGCATGTAGATCTTTACAAGCTGAATATGTTTTTAGTTTACACTTAACATCTATCTCTTATAGTTTTTTAAATAAAGGATGAAAAGTATTAACATTTTGAAAATTTGATGAAAAAAGGGCAATAACTCCAAGATAGGTAATCAGATTTTCTTCAAAATTTCAGGGTAGTTAGATCTTGCTGTGCTGATCAGTTTTACTCCGTCAGATTTCTGATATTATTAATGGTTTTTAAGTTATTACCAAAAACGTGCAATTTTACCATATGTTCTATTTTTAGTAACAGTGGCCATGTTTGTTGGCCGAATGCAAGCAAATGAATTTTTTTTATAGAGGATCTTACATAGATGCTTCCTGTCAAGTTTGGCTCCATTTGGCCAAGTAGTTTCAGAGGAGAAGATTTTTTTTAACATTAGCCAATCAGAAACAAGAATTGCCCTTGGTGGCCATATTTGTTGGCAGAATGGGACAAAATGAAGAAACTTTATAGAGGACCTTATATAGATGCTTTCTGCCAAGTTTGGTTCCATTTGGCCCAGTTGTTTCAGAGGAGTAGATTAAAATATGAAAAAGTTAACGGACGGACAACGGACGCCAAGTGATGGCAATACCTCACATGACCCTTTGGGTCAGGTGAGCTAAAAAAAGTGGCGACAACTAAATATTTGGCCAAATTTCAAAGCCCAACAGCTGTAAGTTGGCCAAAAATCATTCAACCGGAATGAATTTCAAAGTTGATCTGTAACTTATCATTATACACTCTCGAACCAAAAATCAAGTCAATATCTCAAATATTTGGCTAAATTTCAGTCCAAGGGCCAAAAATCATTGGACTGGAACGAAATGTAATCTTGACCTGTAACTCGTCATTATACACTCGTATACCAAAAACCAAGTCATCTCCAAACATAGCGAAAAAAAGTGGTGACAACTAAATATTTGACCAAAGTTCAAAGTCCAAGGGCCACAAATCATTGGACCGGAACGAAACGTAAATTTGATCTGTAACTATCATTATACACCCACATACCAAATATAAAGTCAATATCTCAAAGCATAGTGGAAAAAACTGGTGACAACTGTTTTATTTCGGAATTATGGAATTGGGCAACACTATATGTCCCAGCCACTTAGTGGCGGGGACATAAAAAAGCAACGCACATGGAAGCATGATATGACCGCAATATGTCAACAAGGAAAAGTTGAACAAGTGTAAATTGAAAGCAAATGTGGACACAATATTTTGTTTTGACACAAGAAACTAATGGACACAATAATGTGTTGGAAACATTAATATGCTTCACCCACTATATTTTGGACATTTGTTTTTGTTTTACCATTTCAATTGTTAAATATGCCTACCAAATTTTTCAGCCCCTCTTTGAAGTAAAATAGCAAAAGCTTTCCATGGTCCATCAATAACCCAAAATGATGCTCATTTTGCAAAAACTATATTTAAATTGGATGAAAAATAAGTTCAAATTTTGAAATATTATGGCTTTTGTTGCTCCTCACTACATTGTACCAGAAGCTCTCAATCCAGTTAATTAGAGAAAAAAAAATTGGATGAAAAATTAAAATTCCTTCCAAATACGAGATATTTCAGATTTTGTGCCCCTTTGTATATGATCCATCAATAACCCATAAAGATCATCTTGCACAACACTGCATTATAATTCGATGAAGAAATTTTGTAAAATATTCTTTCTTTCATGTCAAAAACAATTGTATTAATATAACACTAAGCATTTTATGAAAGAAATTTTCACGAGGAATTCATACAAAAACCTCATCAAAATCAGATGAAAAATAAGTTCTCCCTGTATGAATAACAGAAACATCCATTACTGCACCTTAGAACCTTGTTTGAAAACAGGAAGAGTCGCAATGTATCTACTGTATGTACTTCAAATAAAAACCCACATTTCTGTGTCAAATTGAACGGAAGCCATTCTATCTACAGACTGACGGCAACAGCGCCATAACATAATATGACAGCAAAATTTTGTTCTGTCCTATAAAGAAATTGTTTATACAGGTCAGGGCTCACCACACATACATGTAGTAAAAACAGGGCACCTTGACTTCTCTCTCTCTTGACTTAAGGGCGAAGTGAGGGAAAATCTGGGAGACTTCTGAAAATCAATCCAAATTTTAACATTTCTTTCCCCGCTACCGCATGTTGCCCTACCTTTCACAAAAACGAACATTGATCTTAAAAGGATGCAATTAACGAGTTTGGAATAAAATATTGAACATCAAACCCTGTATGGGTCACATTTCAGCAACATGGGAGCTCCTTTTATCTGAATATTGAAGAAAAAGTATGATTATTGGTGAAAAAAATACGGACTTGAAAAGACTGACAGAGCGACTGAAACTTCGTTTTTTGACAGAAATTGGGCGACTTCATTGAAACCAAGGTGAAGAAGTCGCCCACTTCGCCTGGTTTGGTGAGCCCTGATACAGGTTCACAAATAATCAACCTGATGCAATTACAGACTTATCTGAGTTTTAGTGCAATTCAAATAGGTGGGAAATCTTGAAACCTCAATTTAAAAATGGTTGGGAGAGAGAGTTCATAATTCAGATATATATATATACATGTGTTGTACATCTGATATTTTTTTTAAATTCTATTCAAGTGTCAATTTTGGAGTTTGGAATGATATTACATTAATCAATACAGGGTTAGGGTGTTTAACATCTCTTGCAACAGTTATTCAGTAATATTGCGGTGGTCAGTTTAATTGGTGGAGGAAACTGGAGTACCCAAAGAAAATCTATTTAATGGAAGAAATACTTTTCAAACATGTAAACTTGATTATTTTGTTGTCTTACAATGTACACAACACAATATATTATGTATGTATAGATTATCAATGAATATCTTCATTCGAACAATTTTTTATACATCTGTTTGTAGAATTTTGGAAGCTTCTAAAAAAAAACTAGAAATAATTCCTTACCGTTAAGTTGATATCATTTGGCGAGGTAACTTCATTTTCTAGTCCCTCCTTTCCAAGGGGGTCAATTTCAAAATCTGTGGTCCATTTTTGAACATATTTCTTAGCTTCACGTCTGTGCTTTACCAATGCTGGACCCCACTCTTTTGTTGGATTGACCAGATAATGCCACTTCTAAAACAATAAATTGTTACCCTTCATTAGTTTTCAAGATAAATATAAAATACTACATAAATCACGGGATATCAAATTTATATTGTTTCAGGATCAGAAATGTAAGGCTTAATGAGCATTTTAGATTGTTTTGATCCAAATACAAAAATAAGACATCTTTTATAGTTGTCTTCCTTGTTTTTTGTGCAAGTTTTTTTTATAAATTTGATGTTTGACTGGTGTTGTCTATCCATATTATGATTTATCATACTGTTCCTCGTCAACGTGACCACTTTACCAGTTTAGTACCATTATGGTCATCACATGATATAGCCAAGTGCATGCCCTCTATACCAAGGTCAGATATTTTTACTGCAATCCGCGCAAAAATTGCTGCCTATATGAAGATGTACCTATTTATAACCTTGATTTACATGACTATTAAAAGCATAAAGTCTCCTGATTTGTACATCTTATGTAGGACAAAGTACTAAAAGATAGTATTAAACGGTTAGCACTGTAAACACCCAATAGAAAATTCAACAAAAAGGTCCAATATATTTGCTTTTTTGCTTGTAAATTTAACAATTTTTTCAATAAATGTCATTGCAGTATAAAAATAATATATGTCATACCTGTTAACCTCTGGGAACTGCTAGGGGGGAGATCTCCTCCATACCAACTCTTCTAAAGGGGAGATTTTGTGCGTCGCCTTTTTATGCACAAAATTGTACCTTGTAGTTGCATACATGTGATAAGAGTTGCTATGCTACAACTGGAGATTTGCAAATTTTTGGCTAGAGATTTGGTCTCGTAACTGGAGATTTTTTATCGACGTATTTGATGCATGTTTTTATTGTTAATTGATGTTTTCTTTTTGTTTGTTTCAGTATTGAACCAACTGCATCCCATTTCAATATATATTGTTTACATTTCTGTCTTAGTAGTGTTTCATATGATGAATGAAGGATAAAAACTGTATTTATAATTTATTCATAATGTTATAACAAAGCAATAACAATGAAGACAGAATGCTCTGAACAATAAAGTCATAGAGCACTAAAGTTAAAAAGTCACTTTGCTGCTGGTGCATTGGGCGATAGCATACGTTTTGGCATTTTTGTGGTTTAATTTCATCCTGGAACTTGTCATTAAATAATACTTTGATCGGCTTTGGTTCCAAACAAGCCATAACAACTCAATCCGAGATGAATTCATTGCACGTTTGATCGAAATAAGAAGTTTTCCTCGGCATCAAAGGTTGTCCGACTCCTGTTTGCACAACGGTTTATAACTATTTTTAATTGCCGCTATCACACTTCTAATCATCTAAGCGTGTGCAACAAACCCACTTCCTTATCCCCAATTAACTGTCAATCAGTGGATAATTGTTGTATAATCATCAACACCTTAATTAATCTCCATGACCCAATTTACTTGTAAAGGTGTCAAACAGATCAATAACCGGATATCATTTAAACACCTTTACCATTCGTATCTCTCGGTGTTTTTCATCAGCGCGCAAGTTCCAAATGGGGATTTTCCAGAAATATTGATCGCAAAATGTGGTCAAGATTTTATTGTACTTGATTTTTTTGTTGGGGGGAGGAAAAGGTGTGTGCGGGAGATTAATGTCTCCCGTGCACGAGACCCAGTCCATGCGGGAGATAAGGCTCTTACGCGGGAGACTCCTGCGAAAAGGGGGAGGGTTAACAGGTATGTATGTACATGGTTGGGAAATATAAATTTACTTGTACCCGACTTGAAACACGATAGAAAAGCTTGCCGGAGTCTTGCTTTACTTACCACTATTTCTAAAGCTTGTCCAAATAAATCTTATATTTGCAGGAAATGTATGTATATTTTCTATATATTGATCACAATGCTGACAAATATCAAATATACATACCCCTCTACCTTCATCACGAGCAGTTACAATTTTCACAATAGTGACAATTATAATTGTAAATATAACAAACATTGTCATCATCCAACCAAGAGCATCAGCCCATGGTGGAAATTTATCTCTCTTTTCATCATAACCTTTATATTTCACCCAAGAATACACCATAACAGCCTAAAAATAAAACATATGTCAGGGCTCGCTAAATCAGGTGAATTTGGCAAAATTCTTGGTCTGAATCAATTGAGTTCATGATAGAGTGATTGTTGTTTTAACGCCAACTCAGCAAGAACAAGTTAATTTTCAATAAAATGATGAGGTCCACTTTGTACTAGACCAACAAGCTTTTATAGTTGGAATTGTATAGTGCTTGCTCAGTGAAACAACAGTCCGCAGATAGGATAATATGCAGGGCCAACCAGTCTTTGTTCTTTCTCCTTAATGTTGCGCGCTTACTGGAGAAGCAACAAATACCAATTTTATAGTCTGTGGTTTGACCCGATTGGGGTTCGAACACACGATCTACTGCACTCAAGCTAACCATTACACCACCAATGCAGTTGTGCATCAATTGAAGTCACTCTACCTCGGTTCTAAAGTGAAATTAAAGTTGCCTTGTTTCTTTTAGCAAGTCACTCTTTTCTTGCAAATAAACTTTCCTTATTGACAAAGCAATTGTAATCATGAACATGCATAAGAATTGTTACAAAAGAATCACAGCAAAGCCAAAACTAATTTCTACACAACTTTATTTGAAGCTTTTTCCAAAGCTTAAAGGAAAAGGCCATGGTCTTAACAAGTTAGCGTGAAAATTTAAATGACAGTAAATAAATGACATTTGTGCTAATGCATGGTAAAAAATAGTATACCGTAAGGTAGAATTTGGTGATTGAAGTTGCCTGTAGCACCAGATAATGGGGGCCGCCATTTTTCATAACTCTTCAATGTGGAGGAGACAAAAGGCATAATCCATTCTCAGATTTATCCTGCCCGTGAAGTCGTACAATCGGTATGGTATAATAAATCAGCATTGATCAGTTGCAATTTTATCATTAAAAATTATGTAAATCGTAAAATAACGTCGTATATTTATCTTTTGATATCTACAATATCATTATGGCTTCATGTCAAGCATTTTCTTACACTAAAGCATGACAAGGGAAAGTGTGAGAGGATTTTTTTTTTGTAATTACCGTTCAGGACTATCCTTGTCAACACATCGACCAGTGACCACGAAAAACACGGGAAAGTACGATAGCATTGGCGACAAAAAAGAAAAAACCATGTGTACACATAAAATAAGTTAAAACGCGAGTTATTTAACCTACAGACATTCACGTAAAACATAAAATTATATTCCTTTAACAATCAACTTGTTAAGATTTAAATATGGAAGCATTTTTAAGGGAATATAGGAACAAATCATTTTGATGTTGCATATTTCAGAAACAACAATACAAATGCTAAACAGAAATTCAAAGTTAAATATGAAAGACATTAACAAAATATTAGCAAAGACACATGTCAAATGGAAATTTTACCAAAAAATGATACCAAACAACACGTTTGTGAAAAATGTCTATTAAGGTGTTCGAAGTCTGTCATGCAGTCACTTCTCCCTCATGTTCTGAGGAAGAAATCAGAATTCTTTGGTGCATAGCTTAAAATTTTATATTCGGAAAATCAATAAATTATGTTCTGCCAAATATATCATTGATAAATTATTTACATAATGGTTGCTTTATTTTTGCAACATACTCTCAAATTGGTTGCTAGTCAGTTCACATTTAACCAAAATCGTGAAACGAATTTTTACCCAAACAGAGGCATATTTGATGTTGCGGATGCATCTTAACATTGAAACTAATCAGGAAAATTCCTTTCAGTTCCTGTAAACAAAGTAGTGATTTGTTGGGGAAGATGTCCATCACTAATGTTTATAAATATAGACCAGTGGCTATATAGACCAACATAGTAAAAATAAACTAGAGGGTTGAAAATAGTTCCATGATCTTCGATATGATAAATGCTTCTGGTTATAAA
Organism: Bathymodiolus brooksi; assembly: GCA_963680875.1. Classification (NCBI taxonomy): domain Eukaryota; kingdom Metazoa; phylum Mollusca; class Bivalvia; order Mytilida; family Modiolidae; genus Bathymodiolus; species Bathymodiolus brooksi. The sequence goes on from OY804577.1 coordinate 90,652,323, forward strand.
CCATCTTTATTGAATATTGTTTTACTGTTTGGAAATATCCATTAAATTTGTTTTGGCCAACTCAGCAAATTTTCAGCTATATGATGGCCGGAACAAGTTACTTTTCAACAAGACGAGGTCCACTTTGTACTAGATCAACAAGCTTAGTTGGATTAATATATTGCTAGCTCAGTGAAACAACAGCCCGTGGATAGACATATTGCTCCACTCAAGTCACATTATCCAGATTCCAAGCCAACCATTCTTTGCTCGTACTCCTTAAAGATGTGTGCTTAGTGGAGAAGCAACAAATTTCAATTTTATAAGTCCTTGGTTTGACCTGACCGGGGCTTGAACCAACAATCTACCACACTCGAAGGCTGGGGCTTGAACCAACAATCTACCACACTCGAAGGCTGAGGCTAGAACCAACAATCTACCACACTCGAAGTCTGGGGCTTGAACCACCAATCTACCACACTCGAAGGCTGGGGCTTGAACCAACAATCTACCACACTCGAAGGCTGGGGCTAGAACCAACAATCTACCACACTCGAAGGCTGGGGCTTGAACCAACAATCTACCACACTCGAAGGCTGGGGCTAGAACAAACAATCTACCACACTCGAAGGCTGGGGCTTGAACCAACAATCTACCACACTCAAAGGCTGGGGCTTGAACTAGTTCTAATAATAAAACCCTAAATGCTCGCTTACTCGCAAGGGTTATAACGGGATGCCATTACACGTAATGGAGCAGCCGCCAAGATTTTTTGCGCTCGCTTACAGAGTTTCTGACGCCTGCATTTATCAATAATAAGACATAACCTTTCCTTATGTCCATTATTATAACAAGTTTTTATCACCTACCAGTATTTTAGAATGTAATTCCCACAAAATAAAAATCCATGTTTACTTTTACTCTGAACATTTTGAATTTCGTCATTTCCGGCCTCACTATTTGGATGTCGATACCATATTTGGTGATTAAGGCGTGAATGATTACATCAGCCGTCATAAGCATCGTAGTAAGAAATACCATATTTAGAAAACTCCGCCTTCCGTAGTTTCCGGTTATGGAAAACGATCGATAAATTTGAACAAGGCTGTTTCTACCTTTGAAAAGCATATATTTCTCAGCCAAACCGATTTAACAAGGACTGGGATCATCAGTAATAGTTATAATGAAATGTTTGAAGCGTAAATAGTGAGTTTTTATGTTTCAAATGCAACTTTTTTTTTGCTCCATTGTGACGAATGGGACCGCGTTGTAGCTCTGCCGAGACACAAGTTTGTCACAGGAGCTACATTATTACAGCTAGGGCTTGAACCAACAATTTACCACACTTGAAGGCTGGGGCTTGAACCAACAATCTACCACACTCGAAGGCTGGGGCTTGAACCAACAATCTACCACACTCGAAGGCTGGGGCTTGAACCAACAATCTACCACACTCTAAGGCTGGGGCTTGAACCAACAATCTACCACACTCGAAGGCTGGGGCTAGAACCAACAATCTACCACACTCGAAGGCTGGGGCTAGAACCAACAATCTACCACACTCGAAGGCTGGGGCTTGAACCAACAATCTAAGGCTGGGGCTTGAACCAACAATCTACCACACTCGAAGGCTGGGGCTTGAACCAACAATCTACCACACTTGAAGGCTGGGGCTTGAACCAACAATCTACCACACTCGAAGGCTGGGGCTTGAACCAACAATCTACCACACTCGAAGGCTGGGGCTTGAACCAACAATCTACCACACTCGAAGGCTGGGGCTAGAACCAACAATCTACCACACTCGAAGGCTGGGGCTAGAACAAACAATCTACCACACTCAAAGGCTGGGGCTTGAACCAACAATCTACCACACTCGAAGGCTGGGGCTTGAACCAACAATCTACCACACTCGAAGGCTGGGGCTTGAACCAACAATCTACCACACTCGAAGGCTGGGGCTAGAACCAACAATCTACCACACTCGAAGGCTGGGGCTTGAACCAACAATCTAAGGCTGGGGCTTGAACCAACAATCTACCACACTCGAAGGCTGGGGCTAGAACAAACAATCTACCACACTCAAAGGCTGGGGCTTGAACCAACAATCTACCACATTCGAAGGCTGGGGCTTGAACCAACAATCTACCACACTCGAAGGCTGGGGCTTAAACAACAATCTACCACACTCGAAGGCTGGGGCTTGAACCAACAATCTACCACACTCGAAGGCTGGGGCTAGAACCAACAATCTACCACACTCGAAGGCTGGGGCTAGAACAAACAATCTACCACACTCAAAGGCTGGGGCTTGAACAAACAATCTACCACACTCGAAGGCTGGGGCTTGAACCAACAATCTACCACACTCGAAGGCTGGGGCTTGAACCAACAATCTACCACACTCTAAGGCTGGGGCTTGAACCAACAATCTACCACACTCGAAGGTGTGTTAACCACAACACCACCAATGTGGTTGTTTTTGAGGAAACGTCCTTAGATGTGAAATGTGGCGATGGCTTAGGATAACTCATTCTGGAGGCTTCAAAATTTATAAAGGAATCTTTCTTTACCAGCTATTGATGCACAATTTCATTAATTCCTGCACGATATCCATGATGTGCAATATGCTCTTGTGAAAGAACTGTCAATTCTTGTGCAATCAGTTCTTCCATTTTAGTACTCACAGCAACAGATATAGGTGTAAGAAAACACCAACAGAGAGCCCACCACCATTTGGCAATGAACCATGGGAATCCAAGAGGCCTACAGAATTCTTTGCCAATCATGGTTTCTATATCATCCAAAAATCTTCTTACTCCTGAAATTAATTATATGGATGTGAATTTCAGATAATCTTTCAACTAATCTTACAACCTAGTTATCTACAATATTTTAAAAGCACCCAAGATATTCATACTTTGTGAAATTTGAAATTATATTTATAACCCAAAATGTCCATAACAGGTCAATAGAAATTATTATGCTTTCTGTAAATTTTTTCTGTTTTCTTCTGTAATATAAGTTCATACGATATTTTGGCATATATCACAAAGAATTATATAGCGTTGATATACTATGCGAAAATAGTACCATCTACAATGCCAGTTTCACGTGGGGAAAGTTGGGTTTTCAGCTGTCTGTCAAGCTATATATAGCTAGTCCACGTGAAAGGGGGCAGATCCAATCTGTCAATCTATCATAGTCGTCTATTATTCATGTTACTGTTTTTTAATACTTGTTATTGTTGTTAATTAAATTTCAAACTTCAAAAATCTTTATATTTTTAAAGCCTTAAATGAAACAAAGAATATTCTCACACTTTCAAGACTATCCGATCCAATATATTGGTCACCAATATCAGGACCTCCTTTATTGTAATAGTTCTCAATATATTTTGTCTACATATACATTTGTAACAGTCAGCATAATGATAATAATGATGTTGTGTTAGCAATGACTATGCCATATAGTGGTCAGGGTTGAAGACATAGTGCACTCCCCTTCGAGTCATGCACTATGTCTTCAACCCTGACCACTATATTGGCATAGTCATTGTTAACACAACATTATTATATAAATATACAAGGCGAAATCTTTTACATAAATAAGTAGCAAAACCTGCATTATGTTTTATCACGACTAAAGTAAATTGAAGTAATTTCTATCTTTAGTAACTGTGGTAATCTTGGGATGGAGGGCTATGCTGTACCACAAAATTTTGAAGCTTATCATTGTGATGGAGCTTCACTAAGAGATCCTCCCAGTTCAGCTTGGTTTTATTTGGATTAATGATTCCTATGAAGATTTACTTTAAACCAGAGGCTCTCAAGAGCCTGTATCGTTCACCTGGTTATAAAAAGAACCAATTGGTCCTATGTAAAAACTATGTCCTGCAGTGGTAGTCATCTTGGAATTACAATCAACATAAAAAACACAAAGTTTGTAAAGGATCTTCCAATGATTGATACACAGTTTAGGTTCCATCAGTGCAATAGCTTCAGAGAAGAATATATTTCTGTATTTTCCCCATATGGTCCTGTGTTAATACTATGACCTATGGTGGCAGCCATCTTGGATTTCCGATCGGCATAAAAAACAGAAACTTTGTAGAGGACATTCCAATGATCATTCCTGGGCACCATGGTTTCAATTGTCCAAGTGGTTTCAGAGAAGAAGGGTTTTGAAACATTTTTCCCATAGGGTCCAATGTTAAACTAAGTCCTGCCGTAGCCGCCATTTTGAATTTCATATCAGAACAAAAAACGTAAAGTTTGTAGAGGACCATCCAATGAACATTCATGTACAGTTTGGCTTTAATCATATTTGTAGTTTCTGAGAAGAAGGCATTTGAATATTTTCCCATAGGGTCCTATGTTAATCTATGTCTTGCGGTGGTGGCCATCTTGGATTTCCGATCGGCATAAAAAACACACTTTGCAGAGGACCTTCCAATGATCATTCCTGGGCAGTTTGGTTTCAATTATCCAAGTGGTTTCAGAGAAGAAGCGTTTTGAAATATTTTCCCCATAGGGTCCAATGTTAAACTTAAGTCCTGCCGTAGCCGCCATTTTGAATATCATATCGGAACAAAAAACGTAAAGTTTGTAGAGGACCATCCAATGAACATTCGTGTACAGTTTGGCTTTAATCATATTTGTAGTTTCTGAGAAGAAGGCATTTGAACATTTTCCCATAGGGTCCAATGTTAATCTATGTATTGCGGTGGTGGCCATCTTGGATTTCCGATCGGCATAAAAAACAGAAACTTGTAGAGGACCTTCCAATGATCATTCCTGGGCAGTTTGGTTTCAACTGTCCAAGTGGTTTCAGAGAAGAAGCATTTTGAAACATTTTTCCCATAGTGTCCAATGTTAAACTAAGTCCTGCTGTAGCTGCCATTTTGAATTTCATATCGGAACAAAAAACCTCAAGATTGCAGAGGACCATCCAATGAACATTCATGTACAGTTTGGCTTTAATCATATTTGTAGTTTCTGAGAAGAAGGCATTTGAACATTATCCCATAGGGTCCAATGTTAATCTATGTCCTGCGGTGGTGGCCATCTTGGATTTCCGATCGGCATAAAAAACAGAAACTTGGTAAAGGACATTCCAATGATCATTCATTTACAGTTTGGGTTCAGTCAGTTCATTAGTTTCAGAGAAGAAAGATCTTTGAAATTTCAGCCAATGAGAGCATATTATTGGCCCTGGCAGCCATGTTGAATATCCGACTGGAACGAAAAACAGTAACTTTGTAGAGGACCATCCAAGGAACATTCCTGCTAAGTTTGGTTCCAATTGGCCCAGTGGTTTCGGAGAAGAAGCTTGAAATGTGAAAAGTTTACAGACGATGGACGCCAAATGATGGCAATAGTTCACATGGACCAAAGACTTTGGTCCATGTGAACTAAAAAAGGATGACGATGAATTCCAAGTGATGACAAAAGCTCATATGGCCTTTGTATACTAACAAGAAACAGTGCCTAAAAAATGCATCTCTCACTGTTTAGCAGATTGAAATATAATTACAACTTGATTCTTACCATATACCCAACCTATGGAAATGCACTCCAAGATGGCTATCAGCAATACATTCCAGCCTCCTGAGTAATCATCCATTACAGTTAACACGTAGTTTCCTCCCTGGAATATAACATTGTACATTTCTATATTAAGGTAAGGTTCTAAGTGTGCATCTAGTATATGTTTAGTAACAGTCCTATCAATTTTGTCAATGTTCTAGCAAATTTTTGCACATAAAGGTAAGAAATATTCAGAAAAATAGATACTTCCGTATTACTTTTTACATTCTGAAAATCGAAATTAAATCATGAATATGCGAACAAAGCAGTTATGCTAGAAGGCACATGTGCAAATGAGTGAATTATTGCTCGGTTATTTGTAAAGTTAAAAATTTTCAATTTATAGTATTTGCATGAACATATGGTTACACTGATCGGCAATTAATTTTATCATAAAGTTTGAAAAAAATAATCTGAAAACTAGAGGCTCCCAGGAGCCTGTATAGCTCACCTGGGTATAATAACAACATCAGTCAATAAAACTTGATAACTTCATTGAAAAAAATTAACAAATGTAGCCTTCGTCATTGCAGACCCCTTCTACAAAAAAATTTGGGCAGGGGTTCCCCCTTTAATGTAAGTTATCAAAAATGCTGTAAAAAAAACATATATGTCAATGATTCTCAAAATTTAGCTTTTCCTACTTCACATTTTGTAATAGAGTTGCTTCCCTTTGATTATTTGAGTAACCAAAAGCAGTGAGTCAACAAAAAATGCATTTCAAGAGGAATAACTCTTCACACAGTTGTCACACATTTTTAACTGTGGGGAAATTTTTTGTAGATCTTGACATGCTGAACATTTTTGCAGTTTAAACTTTCCCTCTATCTCTAATAGTTTTTGAGATATAAGATGATAGTATTAAAATTGAGAACATTTTGATGAAAAAAGGGCAATAACTCCAAAATGGGTAATGGGATTTACTTCAAAATTGCAGGGTAGGAAGATCTTGACATGCTGCAAATTTTAGCAATTTAAACTTAACCTTTATCTCTTATAGTTTTTGAAATATAAGACGAAAAGTATTAATTTTTTTTTTTAATTTGATGAAAAAAAGGGCAAGAACTCCAAGATGGGTAATCATATTTACTTCAAAATTGCAGGGTAGGTAGATATCGACATGGTGCACATTTTTGCAATTTAAACTTAACATCTATCTCTTATAGTTTTTGAAATATAACACGAAAAGTATTAAAAAAAAAAAAAAAAAAATGATCGAAGGGCCAAACCGCCGGACACATTTTTGGAAGAGAACCATCCAATGACTATTTCATCCAAATTTTGTTCTTATTGAGCAAATGGTTTCAGACAAGAAGATGTTTATGGGAATTTCCCATAGGGTCCTATGTTAAATTAAGTTCGGCTGTGGCGGCCATCTTGGTCAGTGTTCTGAAATGCGGGACACAATTTTGGAAGCGGACCACCCAAGAATCATTTCAGCAAAGTTTGGTTGAGATTGGCTCAATAGTTTCAGAGGAGAAGATTTTTTTTAAATTTCATCCCCCCTTTTTTCTAATTTGCATAATCGGTCAAAATAGGCAAAAGTTCAAAGTTCATAAAAAAATCCCATAATATATGTTAAAAAGCTCATCATTATGCTTATACAGTTCAAATTTGGGCACTTTCTGGCTTAAAATAGAGCAGTTTTTGGCCATTTGAAGAAATTTCTATTTTTAGTAATGGCGGCCATCTTGGATACAAGACGGTGCTGACGGACACAAATTTGAAAGGGGACCACCCAAGGATCATTTCAGCAAAGTTTGGTTGAGATTGGCTCAGTAGTTTCAGAGGAGAAGAATTTTTTTTAATTTCATCCCCACTTTTTTCTAATTTGCATAATCGGTCAAAATAGGCAAAAGTTCAAAGTTCATAAAAAATCCTGTAATATATGTTAAAAAGCTCATCCTTATGCTTATACAGTTCAAATTTGGGCACTTTCTGGCTTAAAATAGAGCAGTTTTGGCCATTTGAAGAAATTTCTATTTTTAGTAATGGCGGCCATCTTGGATACAGGACGGCACTGACGGACACAATTTTGAAAGGGGACCACCCAAGGATCATTTCAGCAGAGTTTGGTTGAGATTGGCACAGTAGTTTCAGAGGAAAAGATTTTTTTTAAATTTCATCCCCCCTTTTTTCTAATTTGCATAATCGGTCAAAATAGGCAAAAGTTCAAAGTTCATAAAAAATCCCGTAATATATGTTAAAAAGCTCATCATTATGCTTATACAGTTCAAATTTTGGCACTTTCTGGCTTAAAATAGAGCAGTTTTTTGCCATTTGAAGAAATTTCTATTTTTAGTAATGGCGGCCATCTTGGATACAAGACGGTGCTGACGGACACAAATTTGAAAGGGGACCACCCAAGGATCATTTCAGCAAAGTTTGGTTGAGATTGGCTCAGTAGTTTCAGAGGAGAGGATTTTTTTTAATTTTCATCCCCCCTTTTTTCTAATTTGCATAATCGGTCAAAATAGGCAAAAGTTCAAACTTCATAAAAAATCCCGTAATATATGTTAAAAAGCTCATCATTATGCTTATACAGTTCAAATTTGGGCACTTTCTGGCTTAAAATAGAGCAGTTTTGGCCATTTGAAGAAATTTCTATTTTTAGTAATGGCGGCCATCTTGGATACAGGACGGCACTGACGGACACAATTTTGAAAGGGGACCACCCAAGGATCATTTCAGCAGAGTTTGGTTGAGATTGGCACAGTAGTTTCAGAGGAGAAGATTTTTTTTTAATTTCATCCCCCCTTTTTTCTAATTTGCATAATCGGTCAAAATAGGCAAAAGTTCAAAGTTCATAAAAAATCCCGTAATATATGTTAAAAAGCTCATCATTATGCTTATACAGTTCAAATTTTGGCACTTTCTGGCTTAAAATAGAGCAGTTTTTTGCCATTTGAAGAAATTTCTATTTTTAGTAATGGCGGCCATCTTGGATACAAGACGGTGCTGACGGACACAAATTTGAAAGGGGACCACCCAAGGATCATTTCAGCAAAGTTTGGTTGAGATTGGCTCAGTAGTTTCAGAGGAGAGGATTTTTTTTAATTTTCATCCCCCCTTTTTTCTAATTTGCATAATCGGTCAAAATAGGCAAAAGTTCAAACTTCATAAAAAATCCCGTAATATATGTTAAAAAGCTCATCATTATGCTTATACAGTTCAAATTTGGGCACTTTCTGGCTTAAAATAGAGCAGTTTTTGGCCATTTGAAGAAATTTCTATTTTTAGTAATGGCGGCCATCTTGGATACAAGACGGTGCTGACGGACACAACTTTGAAAGGGGACCACCCAAGGATCATTTCAGCAAAGTTTGGTTGAGATTGGCTCAGTAGTTTCAGAGGAGAAGATTTTTTTTTAATTTCATCCCCCCTTTTTTCTAATTTGCATAATCGGTCAAAATAGGCAAAAGTTCAAAGTTCATAAAAAATCCCGTAATATATGTTAAAAAGCTCATCATTATGCTTATACAGTTCAAATATGGGCATTTTCTGGCTTAAAATAGAGCAGTTTTGCCCATTTGAAGAAATTTCTATTTTTAGTAATGGCGGCCATCTTGGATACAGGACGGCGCTGACGGACACCATTTTGAAAGGGGACTACCTAAGGATCATTTCAGCTAAGTTTGGTTGAGATTGGCTCAGTAGTTTCAGAGGAGAAGATTTTTTTTAAATTTCATCCCCCCTTTTTTTTAATTTGCATAATCGGTCAAAATGGGTAATGGGATTTACTTCAAAATTGCAGGGTAGGTAGATCTTGACATGCTGCACATTTTTGCAATTTAAACTTAACATCTATTTCAAAATAGTTTTTGAAATATAAGACGAAAAGTATTTAAATTAAAAAAAAAATTGATGAAAAAAGGGCAATAACTCCAAGATGGGAAATCAAATTTACTTCAAAATTGCAGGGTGTGTAGATCTTGACATGCTGAACATGTTTGCAGTTTCAACTTACCATCTGTCTCTTATAGTTTTTGAAATAAAGGACGAAAAGTATTAAAATTTTGAAAATTCGATGAAAAAAGGGAAATAACTCCAAAATGGGTAATGGAATTTACTTCAAAATTGCAGGGTGGGTAGATCATAATATGCCACACATTTTTGCAATTTAAAGTTAACCTTTATTTCTTATAGTTTTTGAAATATAAGACGAAAAGTATTAAAATTTTACAAATTTGATGAAAAAAGGGCAATAACTCCAAGATGGGCAATCAGATTTACTTCAAAATTGCAGGGTAGGTAGATCTTGATGTGCTGATCATTTTTATCCTATGTCAGATTTTTGATATTATTAACGGTTTTTGAGTTATTACCCAAAACCTGCAATTTTACCATATGTTCTATTTTTAGTAACAGTGGCCATGTTGGTTGGTGCACGGAATCACCGGACACAATTTTGAAACTAGACACCCTAGTGATGATTCAGACCAAGTTTGGTTTCCATTGGTCTTGTACTTTCAGAGGAGAAGATTTTTGAAAAAGTTTACGACGTACGACGGACGACGACGACGGACGCCAAGTGATGGCAATAGCTCACATGACCCTTTGGGTCAGGTGAGCTAAAAAATTAGACCTCCAGACTGCATAAGTCTTAAAATACAAATATCAGATGATCACACAAGACTGTATAACTCATTTGTTAAAGACCTTTGTTAAAGAAATATCCAATTATAAGCCCATGACAATTATCAATATCAAGCTGGCTACACTTGGACCCCATAAACCCAGGGTTCTACAATTCTACAAACTCGTCTTTATATCACAAGAAATGAGCAAAATGGTTAATTCATACAGGTGATCTGTTGAAAATGAGCGAGAAGGAGATTTAAGGGAGATTATTTTTTTTTGCAAAACTAATTTACAGTGGAACCTGTCTAACCCGACATACCAAGGGACCAGGGGAATGTGTCAGATTGTACAGGATGTCAGAATACTCGGGCTTTATTTTTGTTAACAGAAATACTTTGGGACCATAAATTTTTGTCGGATATCAACTGTATATGTAATGAAATGAAAAACAAAAAAATACCACTGGTTGGTTTATGGTGTTATAACGTGACTTTCAACAATATTCCAGTTATATCGAGGCAGTGAGTTTTATTGGTGGAGGAAACCGGAGTACCCAGAGAAAACACCGACCTGTCGCATACAAGATATTCAAAAATAGTCAAATAATTTTTAGTGTTTTCACTCCTGTATTAACAAACCCATTGACAATAGTAAAATACTTATTATTTGGTATTAAATGTATTTGGGAACTTTTTACAATATTTGCATTTAATAGTACAGACATATGCATGGAGCTTATTTAACCCGCATTTCTGAGAAAAATCAATGTATTTCCGATAGTATCGAAAGCATTTAAGAGGAAAAAAGGTATAACACAAGATGAAATACAAAAAGACCTTATTACTTGGAAAAAATACCATTGTCTAGTCTAAAATTGTGAAATACATAAAAATGTTATAAATCAGAATTATTCAATCAATTTTGACAATCCTTTCCAAAATAAGTTCAAAAAGCAGACCGTGAGAATGAGTCAACTGTCCATTACATGAAAGCTATGATTAACTCAGTGGATTAACTTAATGATGTGTCAAAGCAATTATGAAAACACTTAACCAAATCATGCATAAATTATAGAAACTGATTGAATGTGTTTTAAAAGGTCAACACCAAGAAGGGATCATGGGCATTGGCACAAAGACTCCTGCAGAAAACGGGAAAGATAACATGTATGCTCATTAATGATATTATTCTCAGTAACTTACATTTGTTGTCAATGTTAATCCAAGCAAGAAGAATATTGTACAAACACCTGTAACAGTCATTAATTTGTTTCGTCTCAATACAGGGATTTTGTCCATCAAGGAGGTAATGACTGTCTCTACCAATACAAACTGTAAAACAAAAATCATAATTTAAAAAATAGTATTCAATTATTTAATGCATATTGGTGAATTTTATTTTGTAAAAAGAGGTTCATCTGCGAGACTATCACACACCTTGTTATAATATGATTTTTGGTGCAAGTAAGTGTAATTTTTCAAAAAAAGCTTTTTATTTTATATTCCTATAAACATGTGCAGGGCTCTCACTACTTTCAAATTAGAGGGTGAAGTGACTTCTCTTTCAGAGCTCACAGGGAGAAGTGGGGCGACTTCTAGGAGAAGTTAATTGCAATTAATCGAAACATTGTTTCGCGACCCCTCTGAAGTAACCCTGCCCAAATTGAGTAAATAGTTAAAAAACTGTCTGAACTGATTTGTTCTGGTTTTTTTACTGCCTTAAGGGCATCTATTCAAAGTCAAATTTTTATTTCTGTCTACCTTGACTATTGGAGTCTTGCATACCAGTGATTTTTTATATGTACCCCCCACCCCTTTTTTCCTTTTGAAATATTACTGTGCTGTGATCCAATACCACACAAATTGTAATAGCTCATATTTGTGTAATCTTCAACAGAAGAACGATGTCTCTTGTCAATTTGCTCGATGGTCCAACTATATATAGCTAGGAAATGAAAATATAGCACAAACTGCCACTGTCGGTCAAAAACAGAAGAAAGTAAAGGTTGTAATTATTATTAGCCAGACCTCAAATCAGATTACATCAACGGAGGAAAGCTACTGTATTTCAAAGTCTATTTTTTAATTGGATATGCATCAACGTTTACACATGTCTGGATATAAATAAACAGTTCGATAGATCGTAATATTAACCCAGTGTCGAGTATAAAATACCAATGCGGATGGATAAATATCTGAAGCGTCCCCGTGCATTTCAATGAATTTTGAATTGCCCATTTTCACATATGAAAATATTTGATATGAGAACTATGATTTATGTCACAGAAATGAGAAAAAAATTAATCAAAAGTTTGTTTGGTTGAAAGTAGCTTCGGACAAAAAGTTTGGTCAACATTTCCCGTGGCACAGTACTGCATTGCGTCCTCTTTCCAAATTGGTGCCATTGTTTGTTTACGAAAAACAAATACAAATAGTTTTATTTTAAGTCGGGCATATATAAACAATAAACATAAGTTCTAATGAACGAAATTAAAGTTTCTATAAACCGTAATGGATTACTTTCCAAGAAAATCACTTTCAAAATACTCAACTGATAGGATAGATTTCAATAAACATGTGCACGATATCGACAAGTGGAGAAAATACGCGGGTGGTGACATAGGGCCCTCCAACATAAGACCTGCATGTGTAGTTAGAAAATGTTCTGTGGTGCTGGCCAACTTGGATTTCTGATTTCTGGATTTATTTGTTCAGAAGGATTCATCAACTACAATTTAAGTTATCGCACAGAAACCATTCTGTCTACACCACAACAACGTTATAACATAATACGACTGCAAATAGCGGTAGTATAGAATAAAAAATAATTTGTATTACATAAATATGATCAAGTTGGGTCTATATCATCAGCGCTAAGCATTTTGTGCCAGTTTACCAATTGCTTTTGGCAAATATAAAAGTACATTACAATTTCTCGTAAATGAATTTAACAAACCTCACTATCAACACCAAGTGTGATCAACATCAGGAAGAAAATTATGGCCCAAAACGGCCCAGGAGGAATCTTAGTAACTGCATATGGATACACAACAAAAGCTAAGGATGGTCCACTGTCTGCTACTTCTGCCACTGGAATGTCTAAAATGTGAGCAAGGTTGCCAAGGTAGGAAAAGATGACAAAACCAGCAAAAAAACTAGTTAAGCAGTTACCTAAGGCTACTGTGATTGCATCCCTAAAAATACAATGAAAATATGTTAGCCTCAAGCATGGACATTAAATGTATCACATTCTAAACATTTCCAAATACAAAACAAAAAAGATGCAAAATTACCTTTTTTAAGGAAAGAAATATAAAACCAGAATAGACAAGAACAATGGCAGGAACAACTTCTTATTTAAAAAAAAATTAGTCCAATATCACATATAGGTTATTTTGTTTTTGACAATTTTGACTTGTGACTGGCCACCACCAACCACTCCTAGCTAACAGTTGCTCATTACAAACTACAAGTTGGTTTTTTCCTTTGTGCAATAAGCTTGGTATTGCAACCATGAGGTATGATTTGTCTCCTACAACTGGCAGGCAACTGTTATAAATTGGAGGGATTTCCTCTCCCCACCTCCAATCAAATTCAATGATAACCGAATCAAATTCCTCCAAGGATAACAGAATCATAAGTCAATGATAACCTATCGTGAATCAAATTCAAGGATAACCGAATAAAATTCAACGATAACCGAACCAAATTCAAGGATATCAATGTTATTGTAATTACATGTAGCTATGTATAATCTTTTTTATTAAACAATACTTCAACACTTCTGAGTAAATGATATACACAATAGTTCAGAAACATGTTTTTATAAATTAAATTGTCAAACTTTCTGTGCAAACTATAGAAATACTATCCCCAAAGGGACATAACTCTTACAGAACTTGAAAGTGTTCCAGAATTCTTACAAATGAGGAATACAATACCTAATTTAATTTACGATACAACAATTGTGAACATTAAGGGTTAGGATTATGGTGTTTAATGCCACGTTCCACAATATTTCAGCTACATCGTGGTGGTCAATTTTATTGGTCAGAATACCCGGATAAAACCACCGACCTACCGCAAGTCACTGACAAACTTCATCACATAATGTTGTATCGAGTACATCTCGTCCGAGTGGGATTCAAACTCGCATTAGTGGTAATAGGCACTGATTGCATAGGTAGTTGTAAATCCAACTACCATACAATGACTATCCACTATGCCCCCTACAACATTATGTGATAAAGTTTGTCAGAAATTGCTTTCCCCGTGTACTACCGTTTTCTCCACCAATAAAACTGACGTGCCACAATATAATTGAAATATTACTGAAAGTGGCATTAAACACCATAACCCTAACTCTGATTTAATCAATCTTGCTAAATGATGTTTCTTACTTCCAAAAGAATTGACATTGCCACCATCCACTACTATTGTTTAGGCATCCGATAGCAACTGGTTTTAAAATTTGTATCAAAGCAAAACTTTAGAATAAAATATATACCTTGACCAAAAAAAATCAAGCAGGATTGCCATTTCTGAACCAAATACTAGTAGCATCAGGAACACATTTTGATGTTGAAACATTAAACATTGAAAATGGAGAAATGTCTAATGTACATACTTGTTATCTGGTCAATATTCAGGGTGCAAAGTATTCTTTATAAATGTCATAAATTCTAATATAGATACATACGCTAAGCAGTCATTGTGGAATCTGTTGTAGCTGGACAGAGCAATCAATCCTCCCCATGATGCAGACAAGGAAAAGAATATCTGAACTGCAGCATCCTTCCATACCTACAATTACAGATGGATTTAAATTAACATTAAGTAAAAATTACTCAAATGGTAAAGATATTTATTTTCTACAATGTAGCTAATTTGAGTGAGTGATTATTGTTTAAAATGAGCAACTTGTCAGTTATATCATGACAAGAACAACTTACCAGCTATATCATGACAAGAACAACTTATCAGTTATATCATGACAAGAACAACTTATCAGGTATATCATGACAAGAACAACTTATCAGGTATATCATGACAAGAACAACTTATCAGTTATATCATGACAAGAACAACTTATCAGCTATATCATGACAAGAACAACTTATCAGTTATATCATGACAAGAACAAATCAGTTATATCATGACAAGAACAACTTATCAGCTATATCATGACAAGAACAACTTATCAGTTATATCATGACAAGAACAACTTATCAGCTATATCATGACAAGAACAACTTATCAGTTATATCATGACAAGAACAACTTATCAGTTATATCATGACAAGAACAACTTACCAGCTATATCATGACAAGAACAACTTACCAGCTATATCATGACAAGAACAACTTATCAGCTATATCATGACAAGAACAACTTATCAGCTATATCATGACAACAACTTATCAGTTATATCATGACAAGAACAACTTATCAGCTATATCATGACAAGAACAACTTATCAGGTATATCAAGACAAGAACAACTCATCAGTTATATCATGACAAGAACAAATCAGTTATATCATGACAAG
This sequence comes from Bathymodiolus brooksi, assembly GCA_963680875.1. Lineage (NCBI taxonomy): Eukaryota > Metazoa > Mollusca > Bivalvia > Mytilida > Modiolidae > Bathymodiolus > Bathymodiolus brooksi. Next base: position 90,668,019 of record OY804577.1, read on the forward strand.
AACAACTTATCAGTTATATCATGACAACAACTTATCAGTTATATCATGACAAGAACTACTTATCAGCTATATCACGACAAGAACAAATGACATTCAAAGAAAGGATGATGATGTCCACTTTGTACTAAACATGCATGCTTTTGTTGGATCATTTTTATAGTGCTAGCTCACTGAAAAACAGTCCACGGTTAGACATGTTGCTTCACCGACAAATGATTCCAATATCAAGCCAACCAGTTTTTGTTCATACTCCTTAAAGCTGTGTGCTTAGCAGAGAAATAGCTAATACCAAATTGTTCAGTCTTTGTTTTGACCAGCTGTGGTTTAAAAAATTTGAGCAGTAAAATATTTGACATTTCATAGAATCAAGAAGATCAACTAAGGAATGTTAACTTATATGCACATGGAATTAAACATATGCCTTACTGCTTTAGCATCAAGAAATAGGGTGGTCAACTGGTGGATTACCCACTTAAAATTGCTGAATGTAATTAAAAGGGTTAATTACATATTACTGAATGTTGTTTTAATCTTCTACATGTTCAACTGTTATTGTGTGCAGTTATTAGTTTTCAAGACATTCAAAATTAGATACAGAAGTTGCTGTGGTTCCATGAAGTTTCAATTCTGAAGTCACTTTTAGACCAATCGCATGCGGCTTTCTAAACGAGGTAAAAATTGAATTTTTTTTTAAATGCAAAAAAAATTCACAAAACAGAATCAAGAAATGTTTCATGTATTTTCAGGGAAAAAGAACTAAAGATATAAACTCACGTCAGAATCAGCTAGTCTGCTCAGATCTGGGGTAATATAGAATTCAATACCCTTCTCGAAACCATCCAATGTTAGTCCTCTGACAAATAAAATGACCAACACAACATATGGAAATGTAGCTGTGAAATAGACAACCTGAAAAATGCAACAAACAAAAAAACAAAAACAAGATTAGTTTTGAAATAAAGAATTTGGTTAGGTATAATACATTGTTTTACCTTGAGAAATAAGTATGTAGAGGGTGTGCGTATAATACACATGAGCATGACCAGTGATATTTTTTCTTTAAAAAATTTGGTCACTGGAATTTCAAAAGAAGATTCAGCGATTTTGAGGCAGAATTAGAAAGTTTCCAGCATTTGAAATATAATGTGTAACATATTATTGTTAAATTTTGTTAATGAATCAAATGTTATTGCATGTTGTTGAATCAAATAACATGCGTTGATCTAAATGTGGGATGTCAATCACATGAATCTCAGATGTTGACAAGGTTTGATATTCCACAACTATGGAGTATATTTTACCAGGTAACATATGGAAGGTATTTTTCAAATATAAAATTATTATAGTTGTTTTGATATTTATAATTATAAAGTACATGTTACTGGAAGTAAATATATAATAATTCTAAATATTTATTTGTATGATAAAGTTCACGAAATGAATCAAAACAAAATTTAAAAAGTTTCACGCATGCACAAATCAAGAATTACTTAGATTTACCTTTCCAGATGTCTTAATACTTTTGCTAAGGGTCAAGATGACAAATATAAAGGCAGCCATGTAACACAACAGAAGCTTCCAGTTTATTGGTCCCAAGTCATCAACTCCTCCACTCAAGCCTTGTCCAATAGCTACATAACTGAAATATTAATTCAATGGTCATGGTATGGCAATTTCAGAAATTCCGGATTTGAAATTGAGGCGGTCCATATAATATTCTTACCGGTCCATATAACGTTTTACGGACCAGCTGGATTTGTTTGAACAAATAGAGAAATAAAATCTTAAAAGTATAATATTTAACAAATAGTTCATGGCACTAAGGGCCATACATTTTTGTATGGCAGTTTATGGACCGGGATGTCGCCCACAAAATATTATATGGACCGAAGCAAAGCTGAGGTCCATATACTATTTTGTGGGCGACAGACCGGTCCATAAACTGCCATTTGGCCCGAAGTGCCATGAACTATTTGTTATATTATACAAATGTACTCAATACATGCAAATCCGTCTCAGACGACATGTTTTTGTTATTGTATATCTAAGACAAAAAACGAATTCGGACAAAATCCGGAAGAAAACATTATATTGATCGGGCCCGGTCAATATACTAAAATATTGACCGACTGCGCTAACAAACACAAATAGGGAAAATAAAACCGTAAAGTATAATATTACAGTATATGACATGTCAATCTACATTATACGAGCGAGTGCGCGATTGTTGCTTAATGCCAATTCAGCAATTTTTCAGCTATATGATGGAGAGAACAAGTTAAATTTCAATGCAGGGCTCTACAATTCATACCTTCTCCCACTAGCCCTTGGCTATTAAGGAAACATTTTTACTTGCCAATAATAGTATGTTACTTGCCAGTCAATTATAACTACTATTACTATACAACTACAATATGTATTTATTTGTAAACAATTATTAATGCCCTGAATGAGACAGGAGATGCTTACTCTCTTGAACTCGGCCCCACTTTTTGTAGGTCTGTGTTGCTACTTGGTTTTTTTTTGTCTTTGTGCTTGTCTTTTTTATTTATTAAAACTTGTAAATAAAGAAACATAAAACAATCAAGAGTAAATTTTGAACTAATACAGTCTAAATATCCGGGCCTGCCTTTCTGCAAAAATCGCAATACATAATGTCGTAACTGGAATCATACACAAGCCACGAAAACTTGGAATTTATAACCTTCATCAGTATTTTTGATTGATACTTCCCGCAATGCTGCATTGGGCAGGACAGTTTCATGATCAGTTGATTCAACAGATTTATTTTTAGGGAAGAATTTTGTAAGAAGGTTTTGTTTTTTGCTCATCGTGGTCACTTGCAAGCTTTAAAAAGTAAGTGATTTAAAAGTTTTATCGAGTCAATTGTGTGGTTTAAAAGACCGGATAATCAAAGAGGGAACGAAAATATTCCCGATATATAAACTGGCTGTCTGGCGATCAATAGAGATGATGACGAGGTCTGCTTTGTTATAGACCAACACGCCGAGTTGAAAATTTTGAACAGTTTACGCTTTTCATAAACTGCTTCACGGTTTATTAAGCATAAACTGCCCCGAACCAGGTTATATCGTATAACCTAATCAAAAATTGAAAATATTCCTTAAATATATTTGGTATGCATCAGTATATGCATTACTCCATTATACACTACTTTGCTAGAAATATAAAAGAACAGTGATAACAATGTCATTCTATCCATTTACAATGTTATAAATGGACACAACTCTTCCAAACATTTACAGAATTCATCTTCATACTGCTTTAATGTTATCAAGAGGCATAATACAAAAATTTCTTTGACTTGCGATAATATTATCAAGATATTTTAATTTTAAATCTTGTATGTAAATTACTGCAGGGTTAGTTGATCTAATAAAAATGGTACCATGATTACATATAAAGTGAAATTGTCTAAACCAAACCTCAATGGGATCAACTTCTGTGTTCAGAAAAGATGTTCAGTTTATACAGGTTAAATTAACAAAGATTTCATATCTTGGGACTTTGATATAAAAGTTTGGTTTATACAGGATTCTGGTTTATTCAGTTTTCATTGAATTATTCTACTTCATAATTTATTGTGGAGTCTCACAATTTTATGAATTTTCTAGTACATTTGTATAAAAACACTACTTGTGAATAAAACAAATAATTAGAATCCAGATTTCATAAAATATATATTTGAGCTGAAAAGAAATATTTGATTCAAGAAACAAGATTTTACAATTTACAATATTTGCTTAATACAGAAAGATAAGTGTTCACTTCACAAAAGAAGTCAGTCAAAGTCAAATATCCCATACTGTAAGCTTACCTATATTTAAGATTCATTCAACCTATGCCAACATTTTGAAAAATAGGTATAAAAAGGTAAGAAAAAATGTTGTCATAGGTTGTATAGTTTAATTGTTATATAAACATGACTAGTCATGTTTAATTAGTGTAAAATCGGGGGAGATATCAATATCGTTGCACGACGTTTGAGCGCATTGGTCCTACATTTGAGCGCAAAAAATCCTACGTTCGAGTGCAAAAAAATCCACGATTGAGCGCATTTTACCGTAGCTATTTACCCGAGAGAAAAAATTAAAATTATAAAACTTTTAAGAAATTATTATAAAAATGATCTTTAAAAAATTATTAAAAATGATTTTGATAATGAAAAAAATAATTTAAAGATTTAGTTTACATACGGTTTTTCACGGTATGATGGTTGTGTTCACTATTTTAGAGACAGGGGAAATTTCTAGAGCAACTTACATGAAGTCAATGGGGTTGAAATATTCTGCAAGAACCGATTTGTAAGATTTTAGTGCTACTTTTATAGACATTTTTAAACATTCTTAAATCTATTTCATAAAACATTTTAAATAAATCCTATGATGTTTTTATGATGTGTTGTTTAGTGCTGTAATCTTTTATAATAAAGTGTATATATTTTTATTTTTATTTTTCACATTTTTATATATTAAATTCCCCAGGTAAACCACAGGTAAAATGCACTCAAACGTAGGAAAGATTTGCGCTCAAACGTAACACCTAAAATTGAAAATGCGCTCAAACGTAGTGTGCCCATCAATATACTCCAAGTCCACTATTAACTTTGTGCCAACATTAAATAAAATTTACTTTACTTTACTTTTAATGTATTTGTGCGAGTATTGAGTGAGTGAATAAACTAAGTTGGAAGTAAATGTTTAAAATCATTTTTTTTAATAACAAAATTAATCAGAATATCAGCACATATATATTAATATCAAACTTTCTGAAAATAAATCAGGGCCGTGTTCTTGAAAATATCCTAAGATTTGTCCTAAGATATGTCTTAGGACGATTTTTAGGATGGTCTTAGGACATGTCCTAGGAGTGATCTCGAAGCTATCTTAAAGACTATCCTAACTTAAGGATGTCTTAACTATGTCTCAAGTTTCAACGCAATAAGTAGAATAATAGAAATATTGTGCACAATAATTATTTCCAATATTAATATATAGCAAATCCTTCATAAAAATACTCATAATAAATTATAATAAGATGCAAATAAAGATTTTTTTTTTTATTTCATTTATTTTTTACGCTGTATCCCGTGAGCCCGTTTCTTGTTTTCTATAATTTGCAATTGTCTATATACATAGTTCTGAGGTTCATATACGATATGGAACTAATGTGTAACACTTTTTTTATGATGAAATACAGTCATTACCGTTATTTGTGTGTGGTTACTTTTGAGTGAGCCGATATCAAACTTTCAATGAATTAGTGATTAAAGATGAACAGAAGATATCTCGTGTGCCGTTAAATAGAAAATCATTGTAAATTAACTTATTTAGATTTAAAAACAGTATAAAAGGTGTATATCAATCATGGTCTACAACATAAAGTTCGTTCTTGGTACAAAATATCAAATTATATTACAATTTCAGGGTTAGGTCCATCTTAAAAGATGTCCTAAAGTTAAGACAAATTTTGCGACATATCCTAAGTTAGGACATGGTCGAGAACACGACTTGACTAAGATTTGTCCTAAGATGGTCTTAAGGACATGTCTTAGTCCTAAGACACTTTCGAGAACACGGCCCCAGGACATTATGAGCACATATATTTTAATATCAAACTTTATGAAAATAAATCAGGACATTATAAGCACACATATTTTAATACCAATCTTCATGAAAATAAATCAGGACATTATTGTAACTTAGGTCATGAATGACTGGGACTCTTACAGGGTCCCCATATAAACCCTTTTTTAGATTGTTTATTTAAATTATTCTAAAATTTTAGATTTTCATCTTTTTTATTTACAGATTTTTGTTTAATTTTAACAAACTTATTTTTTTATATATAAATTTTTACAGAACTTTTGTTTAATTTTAACAGACATCATTTTATATAAATTTTTACCAAAAAAATAATATTTTTAAAAAATTTTCTCAGTTAACAATCACTTTTTTATTTAAAGAATTATTCATATCTTATAAATTTAGATTTTTTTATATAAATATACAAAACTTTTTGTTAAATGTTAACAGACTTATTCTTATATTTTTAGATTTTTGCTATATAAATTTTACTTTTGAGACCTGCATTTCCAAATTTACTTACCTGTAACTATCATTAATTGTTATATAAACACCTGTAATAAAATGTGTATTGGCATACCTTGAATATGATATTTCAAAATGTTGGCATAGGTTGAAGACACCATATTTAACTGTCGGTTTTCAAAGATTTAAAAAAAAAATCATCACCATTTTAATTTTTGAGGTTGTTCTTATTATAAAGCTACAAAATTATAATATGCTCACCTAATTACAGGGGTGATTCTGGTCAGAAATTAAAATAGCTGAAAATAATTGGAAAACTGAAACCACCTACACCCCCCTTATAACAGGTAATTTTTTACAGTGTCCTGCATTTTTGGGGGGAACAGATCAAGAGCAAAATAGCTGAAATTAGTTAAATAAAAATAAAAAATCATACCTGTAATTAACAGTAAATCAAAGCAAAAAAAAAAACCAGAATACAAAGCGACCTCCATTTTTCCCAAAAATTAATTTCAGGTAATAGTAATATATGAATCACTACAGGCCGTTTCTGATAATCATGATTTATCGAACTTAAATAGATGGTCACTTTTCTGATGCGGTCACTTTCCCTTTGTCCAAAGGGCAACCATTTGATGTACATGTATATATATTTGCATATATTGCCTTTAACTCTTTTATAAATGGTTATGTATCAGATTTAAATTTTAAAGACGTTTTGATACTACATGGCATTAGTTTCTAATATTGAAAGGGCAATAGAATTTGAATTTAATTTTCAAGCAGTGCATGGATTAGCAGATACAGAAACTGACCATGGTATGTCCAAAATCAGGATTGCTTATATCTGTAGGAATGTCAAGTTCAACAAGTGAATATAATGTTTGCGATTGTATAATTGTGATATTTCCTCTTATTTTTTTTCAAACAAAAAGTTGCATGTACTAAACTTACTCAAAAAATTCCTGAGATGGTAAAATTCTTTTAATTTTATTTTCATATGCTAGAGTTTCATTCCACATTCCTCTAACTTTACTGTCATTAGAATAACACGCTCCATCATCACTTGCTGTCCAATTCCATACTGCACAACCTGTTTTGTTGTCAACAATCTCAACATTGTCACGACATACTGAAAATATAGAAAATGTTTTCCAGTATACTTTTTTAATAAAGGTGACCAATATAGTAATTAATATATATCATAAACTGTCAAATCTTGAATTTGACTTTTCCCAATTCATTAAAATGTATATAAACAAGTTCAGGTGGTCCTATACTAGTATATAAAATGATTTATTTGAACAAGTTCAGGTGGTTGTATACTAGTATATAAAATGAGTTATTTGAACAAGTTCAGGTAGTTGTATGCTATTCTAACATGACCTCCTTCTTTTGCTTCGTTAACAAACGAGCAAGTTATCCATTCGGCGTAATCTCATTAGCACATGCACCTGTGAATGCGACTGACTTTTCCATTGGCAGCATAAATTGTAACCCAAATAATGCCAATAGAAGGCACAGTATTATTCGAATTTCATAAATTGTGTGCGACATTTTCCGCAAGCGTAAAAATAAATTACCGTCATCCAATCAAAGTATACTACCGTATTTGTACTCTTAGACATGTCAGAATCGAAATAAATCATGGAAGCCAGAATGTGTTTTGAGTTTTAACATGGATTGGCGGATATTAGTAAATTCTATCCCTCGCTTCTGGCTTGGGATAAAATACTAATATCCGCCAATCCATGTTAAAACTCCCCAACACATTCTGGCTTCCATGATTTATTTCTTAAGTATATAAAATGAGTTATTTGAACAAATTGAGGTAGTTGTATACTAGTATATAAAATAATATTTCACCCTAAACCAATGTACATCTTTAGGAAAATAAAATAATTTATTCAAATGTGTTTTTATAATTATTTAATAAATTAAGTAATTATCATCATCATTATCACCGGAGTCACTGCAATCTGATGACCAGTGTGTGTAGTTCCCCATTTTCCTATCAGTGCTAAACCAATAATCTATTGAGTCACTTGGATCAAATTTCTAAACACTGGAAGCTTCACCACTAAGCCTGATCAGGGTCTCAACTGTGTGTTAAGCTGATCGGACATCACATTTTATCGTATTTTGTGCCAAAAATTGTTCGCTCACGTTGTGCACTGGATATTGCAAAACTTGAGGAAATGCGGTTCCATTCCATCCAGTTTTAATATTACGACAATCATTTGCGCTTTTGAATCGATGTATCATTCAATTGTTATGAAAATGATCACGATTTAAGACAAAATCAGATTTGCGTTTGAAAAAATGTACTAAATTGACAGTGAATAATGAAATGTTTCGTCTGGACTTTAATCATGGTCACCTTAGTTCAAATCGAGAAGCCAAACGGCAGAGGAACCGCATTTCCGGAAGTTTACATTTTTAAACTTGATGGCCAATTTGGCACCCTATGACAAAAGTTTGGTCACAAAATGACATCCTTAGGCGCCATGGCGATCAAACTAGTCGCAAAATTGAGCCCTGCTTTTATAATGTGATCAAAATTTCTATATGTATGTACATCAAGTATCCATAATTGAAAACTGAAATGACCACTACAAAACATGAAAATAGGTCTCATTTCTCCCCCATCATTTTCCATACAATAACTTATTTTTTTCCATCTTGAAGTGAACATATTAAACATAAGTATTCAAAAAGACTTACAAGATGTAGACCAACTTTTTCCTTTGCATGTTTCCCATGGCAATGTTGACGTGAATGAAGAGAACAGGTAGTAGATGGCCCAAGCTATGATCATATTGTAGTAGATAGCAACTAAAGCAGACACTGCCACCATGCCATATCCAATTCCTGAAACAAATGTATGTACAAGTTTTACTTGATATACAACTTATCTATGCAGTACTACCGGTAGTTATAATCTGATACCTGTGCAATCAGTGCTTATCACCACTAAAGTTGCGAGTTTGAATCCCACTCATGGCGAGGTGTACTCGATACAACATTATGTGATAAAGTTCGTCAGCGACTTGCGACAGGTCAGTGGTTTTCTCCAGGTCCTCAGGTTTCCTCCAATATAATTGACCGGCACACTATAACTGAAATATTGTTAAGTGGCGTTAAACACCATAACCATAACCCCAGATTCCTGAGGTCTTCAAGTTATCATTTTCACAGTACTACCTGGGCAATTATGGAAGTTAAGAGTGTATATTATTATGCCTCCCTTTCCAATGACGTTGTGGGTGTGCACAGCTGTCTGTGGCATGTTACTTGACTTACAATTAAGACAAGAGGGGGTTCAGTATACCATGGGATGGGGTCAATATTCCATAGCAGTTGTACTTGCAATTTAAGACAAGAGATGGGTTGACAGATTTCAGCAGGTTCAATGTCTTTTTTGAGGCTTTCAATGGAACTGAAGACTCTCAGACTAACAAACCACCTTTAAATTTGTTGCATTTCTTCCTATGTTTATTGTATGATTTTTTCACAAGCTGTATTATTTGCTTATGACAATAAAATTAATATTCCATAGATAGGGGTTCATTATACCATGGTAGGAGGTTCAATATACCATGATAGGAGGTTCAATAAACCACGGTAGAAGGTTCAATATACCATGGTAGGAGGTTTGCATTTCCACAAATAGGGGGTTCAATATACCATGGTAGGGGGTTCAGAATACAATGGTAGCCATAGGAAGTTCAATATACCATGGACAAGGGGTTCAATATAACATGGTAGGAGGTTCAATATACCTTGGGCAAGGGGTTCAATATACCGTGGTAAGAAGGTTTGAATTTCCATAATTAGGGGCGTTTAATATACCATGATAGGGCATTCAATATACCATGATAGGGGGTTCAATATACCATGGTAGGAGGCTCAATATACCATGGTAGGAGGCTCAATATACCATGGTAGGAGGCTCAATATACCATGGTAGGAGGTTCAATATACCATGGTAGGAGGTTCAATATACCATGGTAGGAGGTTCAATATACCATGGTAGGAAGTTCAATATACCATAGTAGGAGGCTCAATATACCATGATAGGAGGTTCAATAAACCATGGTAGAAGGTTCAATATACCATGGTAGGTTTGCATTTCCACAAATAGGGGGTTCAATATATCATGGTAGGAGGTTCAGAATACAATGGTAGCCATAGGAAGTTCAATATACCATGGACAAGGGGTTCAATATAACATGGTAGGAGGTTCAATATACCTTGGGCAAGGGGTTCAATATACCGTGGTAAGAAGGTTTGAATTTCCATAATTAGGGGCGTTTAATATACCATGATAGGGGGTTCAATATACCATGGTAGGAGGTTCAATATACCATGGTAGGAGGCTCAATATACCATGGTAGGAGGTTCAATATACCATGGTAGGAGGCTCAATATACCATGGTAGGAGGTTCAATATACCATGGTAGGAGGTTCAATATACCATGGTAGAAGGTTCAATATACCATGGTAGGGGGTTTGCATTTCCACAAATAGGGGGTTCAATATATCATGGTAGGAGGTTCAGAATACAATGGTAGCCATAGGAAGTTCAATATACCATGGACAAGGGGTTCAATATAACATGGTAGGAGGTTCAATATACCTTGGGCAAGGGGTTCAATATACCGTGGTAAGAAGGTTTGAATTTCCATAATTAGGGGCGTTTAATATACCATGGTAGGAGGCTCAATATACCATGGTAGGAGGCTCAATATACCATGGTAGGAGGCTCAATATACCATGGTAGGAGGCTCAATATACCATGGTAGGAGGTTCAATATACCATGGTAGGAGGTTCAATATACCATGGTAGGAGGTTCAATATACCATGGTAGGAGGTTCAATATACCATGGTAGGAGGTTCAATATACCATGGTAGGAGGTTCAATATACCATGGTAGGAGGCTCAATATACCATGGTAGGAGGCTCAATATACCATGGTAGGGGGTTCAATATACCATGGTAGGAGGTTCAATATACCATGGTAGGAGGTTCAATATACCATGGTAGGAGGCTCAATATACCATGGTAGGAGGCTCAATATACCATGGTAGGAGGTTCAATATACCATGGTAGGAGGTTCAATATACCATGGTAGGAGGTTCAATATACCATGGTAGGAGGTTCAATATACCATGGTAGGAGGTTCAATATACCATGGTAGGAGGTTCAATATACCATGGTAGGAGGTTCAATATACCATGGTAGGAAGTTCAATATACCATGGTAGGAAGTTCAATATACCATAGGAGGTTCAATATACCATGGTGGGAGGTTCAATATACCATAGTAGGAGGCTCAATATACCATGGTGGGAGGTTCAATATACCATGGTGGGAGGTTGAATATACCATGGTGGGAGGTTGAATATACCATAGTAGGAGGTTCAAGATACCCTCAATTTTCCATTAGATTTTCTCGACTCCTTATATTAATTTATGACAGAGGATTTGATATTCCATGAGGATTGGGGGGGGGGGGGGGGGATTTCAAAACACCATGGGTAGGGGAGGTCGACATACAGTTGTTCTTGCAATTGGCCAACAATATAAGAAAAGGGGATTTGAATTGTGATATCCCATGAGCAAGGGGTCAAAATACTATGAGCAGAGGGTCTATCATGGGAGGGTTCAATATTCCATAACAGTTGTACTACATGACAACTATTTAAAGACATGAGGAGGGGTGATATTCCATAAGAAGGGGGGACAATATATCATGGGGTTAAAAATACATGACACTGGTACTCTTTTCAATTTCAAATTGTTTGTTACTCATAGATAAAGCTGATCGCCATCATATATAGAGTGGCGTAGCTAGAAGGGCAAGGCTCAAAAGATGAAAAATAGAGCAACACATAACCTCAAGCGAACTTCTGTCAAGGAAAATAACTCGAAAAAGTTTTATATTGTAACAAGGATGAAACAGGATAATGTTTATTGTTCGACCAACCAAGATAAAAATCACTTAAACACATATGCCATAGTTCAAGTTACTCGAAATTGAAAAGGTCGTCAACTGCGAGTAGTGTCCCAACATTAAAACCACTTTTATTGCAATACAGCCTATACAGCAGACCCAAAAGTTCCGCCCACATAAAAGTGTCATCTGTGACTGTAGCGGACCACCTACCTCTAGCTACGCTACTGATGATATGGAGTTTAAACACCTATAATTAATCATAACATAAACCTATCTGATTTTTTGTATTGTTTTCTAATTTGCATTTAGTCATTGTTTTGTACATATAAAATCCCTTAGGGTCATATTTCTAATATGCCATGGTGACCATCTTGGATTTAAAATTAGCATATAAAGAATTGTAGATTAAGAACCATTGGTTTCACTTACTGTTATAGTGCATACACAAGAATAGTCTTTTTTACCTGTGAACAATGGTGCAAATTTCCAACATGTTACTGGCCCATTGCTGCCATATTGTCCAAGTGACAACTCCATGAAGAAGATTGGTATTCCCACAAGTGCCAAGAATATAGTGTATGGTATGAAGAATGCACCTGTAATGCAAAAAACGCTTTTAACATTTACTGCAATAACTATAAATAAAGGGGTACGCCAAGAACAACATCATTATAGTGATACGACCGCAGCACGTTGACAAGAGAAATTTGAACAAGTGTAAATTGCGACGAAATTAGTTAACACGTATTTAAAATGTGTATGCAAAGTCAAAAGGGTAATTAAGGCTATATTCTTTAGGTGATAATTTACACACTTCACCGTATAATTTCCATCCTCGAATGCACGAATTCCCCCTTTTTGTGTATAGTGTTTTAATTGCTTAATATACAGTTGGCATGCAAATAATTAATTTACAGCTTTCGAAACAGTAGACCATTTTTATTTATCAAGTTTGTTGGTTAAATATGACATTTGTAGCATACGAATAGTTTCTATTTTTGCTTTCCGTACTGTTTATAATTAGTAGGGAGATTATAATATTTGGAGTCGTAAACGGGTTGGGATATGAAATGATGCACGGAAATAGTCGGATCATTTACACGCTTTATGGTTATCATTGGGTTATATAAAATCGTTTTGATGATGCAGACTTTTGGAATCGTCTGTATAAAATGGTCCGTTTTGGAATTGTCTGTATAAAATGGTATAGTCCAAAACAGGGTATATAAACTCTTGTCGCAGCGTGTCTGATCACTTTTCGTTGCTCTAACGAGCAACATGTTTGGCTACTAACCTATGTGGTACTGGATTAGCAGCTTTACCCACAGGTAGTCTGAAGACTAGGTGGTCACAACCGTTGTCATAGATAGCGGGGTATGTGACTAATGTGACTATGTAGTCTATGATTATAGGTCTCGAGCACTTAGTTCAAGTTGTCTCATGGTTAGTAGTTGTCTTGTAAGCAGACCCTGAATCTGTACATACAGTATCTGACACCATAGGTCGCCAGACAAGTTTATTGTAGCGGTCGAGACATAGGGCTCCAGACATAGGTGTCCGAGACATAGGTCTCCAGCCATAGTTTTCCAACCAAGCCATAGTTTTCCAACCATAATGTCCAAGACATAGATACCGGTATAAATATAGTTTGATATACCGTATAACCGGTAATTTCTGCGGCAATCTAATTTCTGTAGTTAACTCCGGACCGCAGAAATTAAAATCGCAGAATATTATGTAAAATAAATGTTTAATGTTCGGTACAAAATACCTTTTCAAACTCTACACTCCAATTCCGCCGTAAGTGTCAAATATTTAATTAGTCCTAATTACTGTATCCAGATAATAAAAAAACTGGTACTATATAAATGTTTACACAGCAATTAAAGGTTATTTAGCTGTGACTTGATGATTTTTAACTGTTAATTACAATCAATCCAGATAAAGAAATACATTGGATGATTGTACCAAGCTGACACCGATAATAAATCACCTGATTAAATGTGTACAATTATAATAAAGTTCATTAAAGCAATATTTAAAATTGTTATTACATGAATTAACATAATTAGTGTTTTTTTTTGTTTTTTTTAATTATTGTATTAGCTTCGAATTCGATTCAATAATATCAAACTGCATGATCTCAGGATTCATCTATAAACCAAACAAATAGAAAGGTACTGGTAGTAGAATTCCGGTTAACATGTCTACATTATACTAATTCTAATTCTTTAAAAAAAATAATGTTATATGATAAAGTATGAAAATTCGACATTAAAAATATATATCCGAAATATCAAACATTATACCGATATCGATCCAACTGTTGACTTCGTATTTCCTGTCAACAAAATAGATCGCAAAAAAGGTAAAAAGACAAATTCGAAATTAACCAAATGCGTATTCAGAAGTAACATCGCTTCTGTTGTTGCTTCCTGTAATACAAAATTTTTTTTTTAGGTGCCGAGATTTTCAATCCGCAGAAAAAAAAATCCGCAAAAATTAAATGTCTTCTTTTTAGACCCAAACCGCAGAAATTACCGGTTATACGGTATATATTGACAACCATAATAAAGAATAGGACATATTAGGTTTTATACAACAAGCTATTTATTCACTATCAAATCCCAGGAAACTGGTACGAACCAATTAGCCGCTCAACGGTGTCATAGCCTCTCCGCTCTGCACGTTACAATATTAATAGCAAGTGTGGACATGGTGTTTTGCTCGACACCGTCCCTGTCCCTGTATTTTAGTCCTCAATAAACCATAAAGATGATCATTTTGTAAAACAATGAAACTGCATTGAAATTGGATGAAAAATGCAAAATTTAAATCTAAAATTTGACACTTGTTGGTCCCTTACAGTTGGTTTTATCTCGGAAAACACAAGAGATAAGAGGAAATACATTGACACACTACCGGAAGCTCTTGGCACAATAAATTCAAAGAAAAAAACTGCATCAAAATTGGATGAAATTTTTTTTATATATATCTTCCAAATATATGCAAAATTTTGGAATTTGTGGCCCTTTTAGACCCATGTTCGATATAAAAACAAAATTGCTTTAATGGCCCATCAATAACCCATTAAGATGATTATTTTACAAAATACTGCATTAAAATTGATGCAAAATTTGAAATTTGTCAAAAATGGTAATAAATTCAGAAGGACCCCAGAACTAGAACTAAAGTTTTCACAGAGAAATCATTCTGTTTATGGTTATGTGTCAATAGTCTGTCCGCTCTACATTATCCAATTGAAATAAATTTATAAAATAAAATTAAAAAACCACAATTTTTTTTTATAAAATCTTGTCAAGTCATTTATGAAACTCATGTTTAAAGTACAAATAAATATAGTTTCAACTTATAAGTATCATATAATTCTATTTCCACTTTTTATCCGTTTAAATCTGGTAAAAAAAAAAATGTTCAACCAAATATTACTACGGCATTAAAAGGAGAATTTTTGAAAATCAGTGGTTTTACATGAAATATATTGGGAAATATCTTAATGTACAGAAAAACTTTTGACCCATAAATGTACAGGCCAACAATGATAGTGCCATACCATAATACAATAGCAAAATGTTTGTGGTCATATTTAAACATCTTGACCAGGCCACAATGTACATTTGTACAACTCAAATATTTCTTCCCATTTCAAAAATGTTAAACAGGAATATAAATATTGTCTAATTAAACTACTATACACACTTCTATCTGTTCATTTTTACTGATATTTTTTTAAAGTTGTAATTAATATGTTGCGTCTTGACTCTTGATATCAGTCTTTGTGTATTTGAGATTGGATCGAGTGATTGTTGTTTAACAACAAATGGGAATTTTTTTACATATATCATGGCAAGAACAAGTTACATTTTGACGAGATGATGATGTCGCTTTGTACTAGATCAACAAGCCGAGTTGCATTTCTATAGTTTATAGATCACTGAAACTACGAGTAGACATGTCTTTCCAATCCGACACATTATTCTGATTCCGAGCCAACCAGTCTTTCCTCTTTAATTGTGCATGCTTAGTAGAGAAGCAACAAATACAAATTTTATTATCTGGTTGTACCTAAACAGAGCTCGAACCCACGATCTACTGTACTGGGGGTGAGCATGTTTACCATTACACCACTGATGTGCTATAATTGAGATTAGCACTTATATAAATAAGACTACAATTATTGGTTCTAATTAATGGTTTATAATCTGCTCAACAGAAATCTGAGCAGCATTCTTGAGGTGGCATAAATAATATATCACACCTGGTTTTCCCAATTTATATACAGGTAAACAGGAAAATTGTATATTCTTATGAAGCTACGTCAACCATTAAAACATTACTTCCCTTTGTTATCATGAATATCAAATCTTATTATGTAACTTTATCCTTTAAACATACACAATTGTCAACACAATCATTTCAAACAGGGCAAACAAATGTCAATAAAAGATTATACAGAGTAAAGGGACAAAATCAACAGACCACACTCAATTGACACGAGACTTAATTCCTTTACAATAAAAAGGCTGAAAAGAAAACTTATTGAACGTTTGGACCGTAATGAGAGCGGGGGGGGGTTTGGCACTTTAAAATCTGATTCAACCCACCATTTCTTTAGAAATGCCTGTACCAAGTCAGGGTCATTACAGTTTTCACAGTTTTCCGGTTGTTGACTGATTTTGTCTGTTTACATAATTATGAGTTTTGACTTTCCCTTTGTAAGATTGTTCGGAGTTCGGTAATTTTGTTATTACCCTTATTGTGTAGGTGAAACATAGTATCCCATTTGACGAAATTGGATAGAAGTTATAAATTGAAATGTCTAAATAAAGATATATACTAGGTTAAGCACAATATAAATATGTTCATCACTTAATGATAACACAGTATTAATAAAAGTTTACATCTAGAACATTCCCCGATTCCATTTAGAAATTATTATGTCGATGTTTTGACGGTTGCCTAATCCCAATATTGGCAAGAACAGACTGTTTTAAACACAAAAAGGAGACTTTGAAAAATATTCCGTCCCTTGGATTATAGGTCCCAAACATGTGTGGGTGGTTGGATCATCGATTATTTACTGGTCGTCCAGAAGGGCCCATGTTAGGACAGGGGGGTACAAATTTGGGATTGCTATGGAAAGGCCTTTGCCTACAATGGTACGGTATTCGAGGAACGACATGGGAGAGCTTCATCTCTACTTTTGATAAATATGTCAAATCATATCCTCGCCCTGATTATCTGATTATACAAGCTGGCTCTAATGACCTGGGTGTTGTCAAAGGTAAGGTATTAATTGAAAACATAAGGGCTGACATATGCGTTTAGCCATTTTATACCCAGATTTAAAAATTATCTGGAGTGATATATTGCCAAGGCGTTATTGGCATTATGGCAATAACCACGGCACAATAGAAGGCACTCGAAAAACAGTAAATATAGCTGTGAGAAAAGTGGTAAAAGAAGAAATAACAGCCATCCAAATATTACAGAAAAGGAGAGAACATTATATAGAAATGATGGTACTCATTTATCTGACGTTGGGAATGACGTTTTTCTTAACAACGTCCAGGCAGCTCTAGTCATTTTTGCAGACACAGGTGTTTCCCTTGAAAACAGAAATATTTTATATTTTGGTTGGAAATTAATGTTTTCAATAGTCGGGGTGGGATGTGCAGCTCTCCCAAGGATCCCTCTTTTATAGAATCTAATTAAGTTTTTTGGTATTCTTTTGGCAAGATGAAAATCGGGAGTTATGACCCTATAATTCTGCGCTAAACCATATTTGCTACCATTCAGTGGTACCACTGCATGGTGGGGAATTTTCCGAGGCTGGGTTTGCTTCGTCACCAAAGCGACCCGTTCATTACTGGTACCAGTTTTGAAATTCAGCGATTTATTTTAAATAGAAAATCTGAATTTATTATTTATTAATAATTTATTATTAACGATACAATTTTATATCCCTTGGAAAGGGGAGCAATTTTATATCCCTTGGAAAGGGGAGCTATGATGAAAATTTGAAATAAAAACACAGGACTGGACTTAAGCAAAAATAATAATCCAGGATTAGTTTTTTATTCAAAAATCCAGGACTGACCCCTGTGTCCACGAATTTTTTTTTTTTAAAAGTTAATATGAAATATTGACATCCACACTTGCCTTTTGGACAGCACATTTCTGTGTCCACACTAAAAATAGGTGACCATTATTTTGTATCTCGCTTACGATATTCATAAATTTAATAATACTGAAAATGTATATACATGTAAATGGCCTGTTTTTGGTGTCAGAAAATGAACAATAAGTAGACATATATATATATATATATGGGAAATAAGAAACCTTCTATACAGAATTCTGATGAAAGAAAATAGAAATAAATGTGGATATTCATTGTCACACTATATGCATAGGATACTTAAAAACGAAATCTAAAACTATGAACTAGTTTTGTGACATGTTATTAAGCTCTTTGTTCAAAAGTTCATATGTTAAAAATAGTGTAGTAACATCCAATTGCTACCCTTGAAATATATTTTATTTAACAAAAAATATCGGTTAAAATTACCATTTCATTGTAAAAAAACATATCAAAATCAACAAACCCGATTCAAATTATTGCAAAAAGACGAAAATGTTGAAATTGGGATATATTTTGTTTTAAGGTTTTTGTCGATGCTTTTTAAAATGGTAAAACAAATCTGAAAGTCTGGAAGATCTTTTTTATAACAAAGTATACAGTTTTGGTAATCCATTAGCTACTGCTAGACAACTTTCTATGTTAAAGTATATTTTCTTGCTAACTAAGCACAGGAAATAAGACCTAGTTACTCCACTGTGGGATGGACCCTTCCGTAATGATAAGCTGGTTGTGTGCGATACATCAGATACACAGCTCACCTCATGATGTGACATAAACAGGGACTAGTCACTCTACTGTGGGATGGACCGTTCCGTAATGATAAGCTGGTTGTGTATGATATATCAAATACACAGTTCACCTCATGATGTGACATAAACAAGGACTAGTTACTCTACTGTGGGATAGACCCTTCCGTAATAAGTTGGTTGTGTGCGATACATCAGATCACCATATGATGTGACATAAACAGGGACTAGTTACTCTACTGTGGGATAGACCCTTCCGTAATGATAGCGATTGTGTATGATATATCAAATACACAGTTCACCTTATGATGTGACATAAACAGGGACTAGTTACTCTACTGTGGGATAGACCCTTCCATAATGATAAGCTGGTTGTGTACGATATATCAAATACACAGTTCACCTCATGATGTGACATAAACTGGGACTACCGGTAGTTACTCTACTGTGGGATAGACCCTTCTGTAATGATAAGCTGATTGTGTATGATATATCAAATACACAGTTCACCTCATGATGTGACATAAACAGGGACTAAAGTAATAATTTTTTGATTAGAAAACGGAAAATTTGAGTTTTCTCGAAAACAATACATTTTTTTAAAACACAGTAAACGAGAGTTTTGTGCAGAATTTTACTACCATTTTTAAAATATGCATTTCATCTAACAATAACCTTTCCTTATTGCTGCACTCATCTGAAATTTGACATTTTCCCCGATTTTTACCGCCAAAATAGAGGTGGGAGTAAACTAACTAGAGGTAGCAGCCAGGTAAATCTTACCTTGATAGAGACAGAGACACGTGTACAGGCATATTTTGACACTCCATTTTTAAATTTTAAAATCTTTCTAAAAGTTCACATAAAATTTCTTCATAAACCTATTTTTTGACATCTTAACATAACAAAGGACTTGTCAAAAGATTGTAAAAACATTGTGTTAAATCTATTCAAGTTTTTTTCAGCTTGAGAAGGCCAGGGGAAGACCATTTTATTCCCCAGATAATTTGATTAAAAGAACATGCAAGGCTGCTGGCATATCTTACAGTTCTGTGTATAGAGTTGTAAACGGTAAAAGTCCTCCTGAATCCAACAGACCGAAAGAAAGAAAACTCTTGATGATTTTGACCGTTGCACGCTGGTAATCGTGAGGAGGGTTTGATTGATAGGTGTGATTTGGTTTTTCTTGCCAAAGCTAAAGATGGGGATTATCACCAAGAAATGAAGGGGCCCATCTTTCTAAACTCGTTCGAAAATCAGCTTATGCCAGCATTAAAAAGCCCAAGTGTTATCGTTTTAGATAATGCCAGTTATCACAACATCAAGACTGAAGAAACTGTTGTGCCAAACTTTAATCAGAGAAAAGCTGTCTTACAAGATTATCTTTCAAAACACAACATTCGTTTTCAGCCCCTTGAAACTAAAAAACAACTTTATGAAAAAATCAAATTTAAGAAACTCCTTTCCGTTTTTAAAACTGATAAAATTGCCAACCTACACGGTCACGAAGTTCTAAGAACCCCTGTTCGCCATTGCGAATTGAACCCCATAGAACTTATTTGGGCACAGGTTAAAGGGTTTGTTGCAGAAAACAATACAACTTTTCGTTTGAAGGATGTGAAAGAACTTGTTTATGGGGGGTTTGGCAGAATTACAAAGGAAGTTTGGGCGAAGGCAGAAGACCATGTATTAAAAATAGAAAAGGAGTATGGGAAATAGAATTGCATTGATAGGAGTGAGATTCCCCCAATAATAATTGATTTTGATGACGACGAGTCCAGCGACGAGGAAAGCTGAATCCAGTCCAACATGATTACAGATTGAAGGGTACACCGGTTGTAAATGACAGATTGTATATAACGTTTTTACCTATAAAATTTTATTCATATCCAATAATTGTGTACTCTATGTTTAACTTCAGTGAATTTATTAGCAGAAAAAAACGTTCTTTTTCGAATTATTTCCGAAAGATTGAAATAACTTGGTCAAATTAAAAATCAGTAATTATGAAAATTTATGATTTCACTTTTTTTTTCAAAATTGTCCAGTTAAATCTCAGGTAAGCCTGTGTATAAATGTCACGTAGTCAAATGCATTAACCATGAAGGGAACAATAGCCTTCTCCGGCACTTCGACGAGAGACAATAGACCAGCTGCGGGACCACCGTCGTTCCTATTGTTATATGGGATTACGTCCACGGTGAGTTGGCCGTCACATTTAACGAGCAAACTTGGCCTATTTTGAAGAACTTAGCCTGAAATAAAGACCAAAATAACGCCAAAAATTGGTAATTTTTCAGATGAGCAGGGCCTTCAGAATAATTTCAACCGTAAATATTTATACAATTCCAAAATGGTAGTAAAATTCCTGACAAAACTCTCGTTGGATGCGTTAAAAAAAAATCTACACTTTACGAAATATTTAGATTTTTCCGTTTTCTAATCAAAAAATTATTACTTTAGTTACTCTACTGTGGGATAGACCCTTCAGTAATGATAAGCTGGTTGTGTATGATATATCAAATACATAGTTCACCTCATGATGCGACATAAACAGGGACTAGTTACTATACTGTGGGATAGACTCTTCCGTAATGATAAGCTGGTTGTGTGTGATACATCAGATACACAGCTCACCATATGATGTTATGTAAACATGAATTAGTTACTCTATTGCAGTGTATGTCCAGTAATGATAAGCTGGATGTGTACGACATATCAAATACACACACCACCGTATTATGTGACATAAACAGGGACTAATTGCCACACTGTCGGACTTTTCCATGAGCAAATATCCACTTACAACCACGTTCTACATCTAAGTTGAATATTAATCGAGATATTATGGCTTAACCATGAGCAAATTTCATTGTACCAAAACATTCTACATGAATGTGCAACAGACAACAGAAATCTCATTACTTGTCTACGTGAGAATATTACCATATATTACTGTGTTCTTCATCTATATACCGCATCGGTGGTGTAATGTTTAGCGTGACTGCCTCAAGTGTAGTAGATCGTGGGTTCGAGCCCCGATCGGGTCAAACCAATTACTGTAAAATAGGTATTTCTTGCTTCTTCACTAAGAACGCAACATTAACGAGAAAAAGCAAAGACTAGTTGGCTAGGAATCAATATAGTGTGTTCGAGTGGGGTGACATGTCTACCCGCGGACTGTTGTTTCAATGGCTTGCACTATAAAAATCCAACTAAGCGTGTTGTTTTAGTACAAAGCGGACCTTATCATCATCTCATTGAAAATTAACTTGTTCTCGCCATGATATAACTGCAAAATTGCCGATTTGCCGTTAAACAACAATCACTTACTCGCACTTCATCCATACAACAAAAATAACGAACAGTAGTTATTATCATAATAAATTTTGTCACAGATCTTTAGGTGCTTGCAGGATCTGGCAAGATGAAAATCGAGAGTTATGACCCTATAATTCTGCACTAGACCATATTTGTTACCATTCAGTGGTACCACTGCATGGTGGGGAATTTTTCGAGGCTCGGTTTGCTTTTTCACCAAAGCGACCGGTTCATTACTGGTACCAGTTTTGAATTTCCTATACCCTTCAAACGGGGTATTAGTAAATAATAGAATTAATATGGCCTAGGGTAAGTGGTGGGTCATGCTCCTCGTTCTTTTGTAGAGGAACACAGAAGAACTTGCGTTCTAATGGTACCGTTGGAACACCTACTTGCCCTCTTGAACTTTTCGGCAGTCAGTAATTCCTCTTGCCAGATCTCGTGTGCATTTTAATCTGTGGCCGTTTTTCATCCACATACATCTCCGGTTTTATTATACATTAAATCTTTTATTAAATAGGCGTTTATCCATATCAAAATTTACAACAGTAGAAGTATAAAGGTTAATTTGAATTCATTGAATACATTAGTAAAACAGGGATTCAAAATTATGAAGGTCTGACCATTCACTACTGACTTCAGACATTTACATTTCGTTAATAATTCAAATAAACAAAATAGTAGTTTAGAATATACATTTGGATTTGGAGGTATTTAAAACTGATATGATTTGGGGGCCATCTTGGTCGTTATCGTATGGTAGTTGGAATTTACCTATGCAATCGATACCTATCACAACTAAAGATGTGTGCTGGAATGCCACTCATGGCGAGGTGCACTCTATACAACACGAGATAAAATTTGTGTGCGACATGCAGCATGTCAGTTGTTTTTGTCAGGTACTCTGGTTTCCTCCATCAATAAAACTGACAGCCACAATATAATTGAAATTTTGTTGAAAATGGCATGAAACATCATAACCCCAACCCTAAAATGAGTGAACATTTAATTATGAAACAAAACTGTCAATCAATATTTAGCAGGGAAGCTGATCAGTAAACTGTTTGGCATTATCTTTATATTTTCATATGATAATGCAGATCTACTTCCATATCAATTGTTGTATTGGCATTTGATTTGGTATTGAACAATAATCTGAAGTTATTGTTTTTCAAATTATATACCTGTAATTTATGAGCCATTTTAAAATTAATTTACAAATATCTGTGCAATCTATGATTTATTGTGTTTACTATTTCTTTTAATTTGTAGAAATAATCAGGTAATGTCAACATTGTTTTTAATGTCTTTTGTTGTTCAAATTTATCACACACCAAGTTTTTTTTTAATTAGAAGCATATGTTCATAGTTTTTAATTTCTTGTAAAAAGTTCCCTTTTTCTAAGAAGAAATGTAGGTTGGAATTTAGTAGCTACACAACACAACGACATTTGGCTACATTATATTAGCTAGTTTTCTCCTACTGCTAACATTAACACGAGGTATTGCCCATTTAGGAAAGGATATTGAATAATTTAACTGAAATTTAATAATATACATATATGTATACAATACCATGGTTGAAATTACTTACACAATGTATAAAAACAGACTGGAAAATTAACTACCAATGCATTTAAAAAATCCAAAAAAATGAATACATTTTTCTAGTATAGGTTTCATGTGTAGAGAGTAACATAAGAAAGCTCACATTTTTATGGTTTTACAGTTCTCAGTCTGAAAGATAACGTGATAAATCACTGAATTAGATATATGGTTTCAGTCGTCTTGGTAATATGGATATATCTTTTGTTCTATTTAATATGGTAATATGGATATATCTTTTGTTCTATTTAATATATCTTCAAAATTTCTTTTACATTTAGAGTGTCACTTGCTATTACCAAAATGGAATAAGAAAGCAAATAAATGGAATAAACAGAGCAAAAGATACATCAGTAAGAAAACTGATATATCAGTGATCACGCTATGTCTGTACTCTTCTACTACAGCAGATTGAAATAAAGATCTATAATGTATCCAGCTACAAATAACAATGAAACATAAGCTTTACTTAAAACTTTGCTACTAATTTTATCCCTTTCTTAGTAATCATCACTTTACACAATTGTTGCTATGAAAGTTGAAATCTTACTGACCATTTATATTTACTATCCACATGTATGTTGATAGTTAATACAAGTGTCAACTAGGAAGAACTGTTTTAGATACCTAAAACTTATGTCTCCCCTTAATGCAGCCATCTGTACAACAATAAGTTACACATTATGAGTTGAAAGATAATATTTAAAAAACAATTATTTGACCTTGAGGTCAAAGGTCAAGGTCCCACGAAGGTCATTATGGTATGCGACACACCACCTTATGGTCATGCACCCACATACCAAATACAATTGACCTATCTGGAAAGACAAAAAAGTTATGGTCCGGACAAGCTTTGCTGAGAAGAAGCAGCGGAAGCGGGAGCAAGGGGAAACATAATTATATTTCACTTTCATAACAAGTTTTTAAAGGAATTATTAAGAAAGGGACTTGTAGCAAGCATATGCTTTGTCAATAACAATTTCATGGTGAAACTAACAAGTTTCCTGGTTTCCTATGGCGATATCCTAATCCAAGTCTATACATTATCCAAAAGAGAATAGTAATCAGTTGTTTACTCAGTAGCAGGATTCAATAGTTTAAATGCAGTGGCTAGCTAAATAGTTGTGGATTTTTAAAGATAGAATATGGTTACATGGTACTTACCTCCACCATTTTTGTAAGCTAAATATGGAAACCGCCAAACATTCCCTAAACCAACAGCATAGCCTAAACATGACAAGAAGAAGTCGAAACGACCAGACCAGTTTCCTCGCTCTGTGTTTTCTTCAACTAACGAAAAGAACTACAATAAGAAAAAGGTATAATTAATGAAATTCATTATAGTCAAATTAAGATTTTCTAGACGCGTTGCATTACTCTTCACACAAATCGCTCATTCTTTTCCATGAAAAATCATTCAGGATAATGACCGACATAATATTCCACTTCCATTAAAATGCCATGACCTTTCAATTGTACATCAAAGAACTAATTTGTTTGCATTCTCTTTACTTTCCTAATGACACAATTATCTTCTCATTAACCTCATGGAATTAATTATTGTCTAGTTTCTGTTTCAAGATTGTATTGGCAAGGTGAGAGCATCTTGCAAGATAGTGCATATGATACATGGTCCATGTTGCATTCTCAATCTACTTATAACATTCCCTGTCTATGTTTTCAATACGATTTGACCTCGCAAGTACTTATGGCTTACATTATTGAAAGGGTTAAAGAGGGCCAAGGGGAACCAATGCTTGAAATAGTAAATAATAAATTCAATAGCCGTCGCGATAGAAAAATCTCTTAAAGAACTCATTTTTTATAGCATGCTATATGTTGATTTATCACGCAGCACACATTCTGGCTCCATGTATAAGTGTATTTTAAGCTTCTGCTCATTATTAAATGTAACAAGTTACATTTGCATATTTGTGAGAATGAGTGTCAAGATTGTCAGACATGATTTTTAAAAGGATAAATTTGTACTTACTGTGTCTTTGTCTTTGTCTTTGTCTTTCTTTTTCTGAAAAAGACATTGATAATTAAAAGAGATGACTACTTCATTGTACATTTCTAATGAAACAGTTGGAAATGGGTAGGGTTACATTACTCCAAAGCAATACCAACTTTTATTCATTTATAGTTTTATTGGTGGAGGAAACCAAAGTACCAGGAGAAAACCACTGACCTGCCACAAGTCACTGACAAACTTTATAACATAATGTTGTATTGAGTACACCTTGCCATGAGTGGGATTCAAACTCACAACTTTAGTGGGGATAGGCCTGTTTGCATAGTTATTTGTAAATCCAACTACCATACGATCAAGACCATGACCACCCTTTTTCAAAGTAGGAAAAATTCCTTAAAATAATATTTTGAATTTCGTAAATGCACAAGGCTATGGAGACATGATGGCGACAGTTTATTCATAATCTTAAATGTTTCCAGGGCCATAGTTCTCATTCTACGAATCAGCGTGCGACACAAAATTTAACAATGAATGACATTTGGCGACATTTTCTGAAATTAATTTAGATTCCTCAATAATTGCATGATCGCGATATCAAAGACATCACTAATCTCGTTGAGATTAGGATTCCGAAGAAATTTCTTCTTTCGACATCACAGGAGTCGGAAGTTCTATCAATAATAAGGTATAGGGGCACCAGTTGCCCAGCGATCTTCGAGGTGCCCCTATACCTTATTATTGATAGAACTTCCGACTCCTGTGAAGACATGTCTAAAATCGTTACAAAACAAAAATATTTGAATTTTGACAGAAGAAAAACTTTGCGGAAATAAACAATAACTATTAATTTTCGAATCATTGACGGACACATTGAATTTCCGTACTGTAGGCTATTTTTTTGACAAATCTAATAAACGATCCATCAAGCTTGAAACTGCAGTCACGTGATCAAAATCTAATTTAAATATGATGAATATTTATGAGGAAAGTACCATAAATTTCTGTATATGTCGAGTTTTTCCACACTAAGATATTCATAGCCGCACATGTACAGACGCTTTAAAAATTACGAGTTTGATTTTTATGGACGTTGACCCCTCCATTGTGTGGGTCGTCGCATTTTTTCCGTCCTTGAGCATACTCACATGCATAGTGTATTTCGTCGACATTTCTATCGTATAATTGCATGAATAGAAGGGCAATGTGAATGTGTTTGCTCAGAGACTTGTATATATTTAAAATCCACTTGTGATGTAAATCCATTGTCAAAACTCTATTTAAGGAATGGAGAGTTATTGTTCTCTTTGTACTTTTAAGGTCCCACAAGGGGCAAACAATTTAATACTTTGTACTTTAGATACTATACACAGACTTTTTTTTGTTACAAGATTAATGATTAATAAAATTAATAAAGTACAATGGGTGGATTTTAAGTTGGAGACTGTCCTCGTATCTCTCCATTCCTTAAAAACAATAGGCCTCGGCTCCATTATCTTTAAGGAATGGAGAGTTACTTGGACATTCTCCTAAACGTAGTTTGCAACCCTAATGCTATAATCATTTAGCCACCAACTCGCTGTTTAAATTACTTGTCACGTCACCTTGGTTTGTTACCAATGTCACATGCGCTCCTGGCACGGACAGAAAGTTAGAAAAAAGGGGGGTGGTTGGTCCGTGCCACGAGCGCCTGTGACCAAAATCCATTTTTTAATACTGTTATTTGTTTACACAAATTTAAAAACACGTGCACCTTTAAAAATCTTAACTTTTAAAAATGATTTTCATAAACAACATACGATTGGAAAGTGCTTTACGTTTTATCTACGAGGATTACAATAGCACATGTGAAGAACTTTTACATATAACAAAAGTACCATCTCTACAAATAAGGAGAATGCGCACTATGGCATTAGAATGTTTTAAAATATTGTATAAACTGTCTCGACCATGTTTAAATGATCTAGTTTTAAAAAAAAATAGTAAATATAGTTTTAGATATTCTAATATTGTAGAGATACCTAGAGTAAAGACTACTTACTACCTATGGTAAGAAGTATAGGAGAATGTCCAAGTAACTCCATTCCTTAAAAATAATGGAGCCGAGGCTCCGAAGGGGTCGAGACCCATTGTTTTTAAGGAATGGAGAGATACGAGGACATTCTCCAACTTAAAATCCACCCATTGTAATTTATTAATTTGATTAATTATTAATCTTGTAACAAAAAAAGTACAAAGTATTAAATTGTTTGCCCCTTGTGGGACCTTAAAAGTACAAAGAGAACAATAACTCCATTCCTTAAAAATAATGGAGCTTTGACAATAGATTTACATCACAGGTGGATTTTAACTCTTTTAAATATACAGCTGCTGTTTTATGGAATGAACTACCTGATGATTTTAGAAAAAAATGCCAATTTTAACCAATTTAAAAACATTTTATTATCTTGGAATGGAAATGAATGCAAATGTAATGCATGTAAAACAATTTATCATCAAGGTCTTTTCAATTTTTATATTATTTATATTTATTTATTTCTTAGCAGTATAACATGCTTTTAGCTCGTAACACCAGCTTTATTTTATTTTTTTATTTTTTTTTAGCTTTTATTACTGTGCTTGATTAACTTTTTTACTTTTGTATATGCTTACATTGTCTGTGCTATATGTGTGCTTTAACTTATTTGCTGTATTTTGCTACTATGAGAGCTTTTATCTAAATTATTAATTTGTGTGCATGCTTTTGTTGTTTTTAACTGTTATTTATTCTTGTATTGTGTATTTCGATCAAAAGCCCACTAGGGCTTGTGTTGTATTGTTATTTAAATATGCCGACTATAAATAAAACTGATCTTATCTTACGACGCAATTAGAGCGCAATTTCTCATCGAGAAAGTCGCCGTCTAAACTCAAATCAATTCAATTATCTTACGATTTAAATAGTTTGCATGCGATATCTCGTGTTGACATTGTAAATACGTTTGTAAACTGCCTATTGTTATACAGTGTAAGAACTGAGTACTAACAAAACTTGAAAAACTATTTTATTTCTTTATTTGTGTATAGGGTATAACAGGTTTATTTGTTTTAAAATACAGCATGTATTTTGTTGGGGGAAAAAACAATTTGAACAAAATACGATGTCTTGATAAATTTGCAATTACAAAAGCACTTCATCTTGATGCCTTTCTAAACATGTTTTTCTAGTTTGAGTTAGTGAGAGATTGTTCTTTAACGCCGCCAACTCAGCAATTGTTCAGCTATACCATGGCGATAACAAGTTAATTTTAAATGAGATGATACGAGGTCCGCTTTGTACAAGACCATCATGTTTAGTGGGATTTTTTTTGCATAGTGCTAGCTCACTGAAACTACAGTCCGCGGGTAAACATGTCGCCCCACTTGGACATATTATCCCGATTCCAAGCCAACCAGTCATTGCTCTTTCTCCTTAATGCCGCTGCGTGCTTAGCGGGGAAGCAACAAATACCGATTTTATAGTCTTTGGTTTGACCCGATAGGTACTCGAACCCACGATCTACCGCACTCGAGGCGAGCACGCTAACCATTACACCACCGATTCGGTTTTCTATTTTGAAGGATACACACAAGTATTAACAATAGTTAAAGAATAATATAAAGGAGTAGGGTATAAAATATTGTAATTATACAAGACCTGAAGTTGCAAAAACATAATACAAACGTACGACCGTGTCTCTTACATAGGTATGTAATCACAGGGGCTAGGTGCGTCCGAAAAAAAATAATAATAAAAAAAATACTATATAGTAGTATTATAGTTCGGTTTTTTTTTCGGACGCACCTAGCCCCTGTGTGTGTAACATGAGACGACATGTGTATTTTTGCAATTGAAAACGTTTTATCGACTTTTGTTTTATACCATAATACTTGTAACAGCTAGCTATTAGTCTCCAGACACTGTCGAAACATGCAGCTGCACTTCGACTTGCTGGTGATTTTTTTACATAATTACATCGAGTCTTCTTGATTTTGGGTATGCAAATGACAATTTAGTTAACGTATCAAGTTTGCGCACTAAATTAGATATTACGTTTTGATGAACTCTGTCCATATTTTTTTTAAAGAAAAAACAGTTCCATTTAGACGAAGTTAAATATAAACGTAGTAGTATACTTTATATTATCATCCTCTAAAGAGCTAACATCGTGGGTTAAGCTGCAAGTAGAAATCTTTTGTAAGGCAAGCCGCCTCTAAAGAGCTAACATCGTGGGTTAAGCTGCAAGTACAAATCTTTTGTAAGGCAAGCCGCCTCTAAACGAAACGAAACGAAATGAAATCAACGAAATGAAAACGAAATAAAACGAAACCAACGAAATCAACGAAAACAAAACGAAATTCGATGCTAGACTACTTCCCACACATGTCTCAGTGTCTTTCACCAGGAGAGGACAGGATTTGATCACCATTGAACAAGAATACTATGCATTTATTCAGCGGGAGTCTGTCCTTTTCACTTAGTGGCTTCTTTTAAATTAGGGAACCATAAGAGCAACGTCAAGTCTGTTGAAAGGAGAGGAATTAAAATAACAGAAGTGCAGTAGTTAAAGTTCACTAATAAATATTCCCGTCCGAGCAAAATTTAAGTGTGTCGGAGAGACGAAAAAGTGTGACGACGGGAAGGACAAGCGAACGAACGGACAGCAGAAGTCCTATATACCCCAATCTTTTTTTGGCGGAGGTATACAAATCCTATCAAAAATTAACTTTAGAAATATAAAAAAAATCTACATATCTTGTAAAAGTACCTTTTTTCCCTTTGATCCCTTTTCATATTAAAAAAACCCAAATCACCCCCCCTCCAAATTTTTTTCCGGTATTAATAAAATTTGATACGGCACATATTGTTATACCCCCCGCTATCCAGCGGGAGGGGGGTATATAGTATATGTCCGTTTGTCCGCGAGTGCTTCCCTCACTGCCTATGCAATTCCTCCTTAACAACTTGATGGAATTGAATGAATCTTACAGGAAATCTTTAATACCATATGGCAAGGTTCATTAATTTCATGAATTCTTTAGTACCAAATGGCATTGTGCACCTTCCATTTTTGTTTTCCCATTTTAACAGTTCTTGCTAAAATTTCTTCACTTTTGGACTTTGTCATTTAAGGCTATGCAATTGTCATACAAGGCTATACAATAGAGAGAGGATACTGTTGCGTTATCCATAACTCTTCCTAAACAACAGAATGGATTTCAATAAAACTTCCATTATTTTTTCCAGAAGTTCTTCTGTACGTCCTGTTGTGTTGCTGTTGGGTTTTTTTTTTAGTTCTTCAAAATAGAACAATAGGATTTGAAATAAAAAGTTTATAGTGTTGGGTCTTTTTGACCCCTGTATATCTAGGAAAGAACAACGGCAAGACATTACGCCAGACCTGTTGGCACACTACCGAATAAAGATAATAACAATGGTACCGTACGCCAAGGCGCATTCAAAAGGGAAAGTCCACAAAAACAGACAAAACCGATAAGAAGCTCATGGGGATTAAACGTGACAAGTCGGGAAAATCCAGTAGTCAAATAGTGCCCAGAATCTGAAACTCAAGACCATCCTGTTTGGTTTCCGAATAGGCAAATTTATGTAGAATACAAACGAAAAACGTAATAAAATCAAGACGAATAATGAACCCTCAATATCCCAATCTATGAACATACCCCCTCATATCCCCCATTTTTTTCTATATGCCCACTCCAGAAACTTTATAATTCATAAATACTGACACACACACAAACAAATAAAAATATGACATTTGAACTTCTGAAAGTTTGTCGGCAAGCAAACCCGGCTTGGATTGAGTTGCGGGTAATGTACGCGAGGAGTACTGTAACGGACAGACATGCAAGATAGGTTATAATTAATCAAAATTATTGCATTTAAAAAATCGAATTATCTTTTCTTTTTTTTTTCTTTATTTCGTTTTGTCTTTTACTTTTTTCCTTCCATTTTCTTCATATCAGTCTATTTCGTTGGTTTCGTTTCATTTCGTTGATTTCGTTTCGTTTCGTTTTCGTTGATTTCGTTTCCGTTGATTTCGTTTCGTTTCGCACTTTATAGGTACCCTAATTGTATGACGTTTCGCACGATATTGCGTCCAGTGAAAAATGGTGTCAATGTCTTGATAAAAAAGTCCAGGATTTCAGTGTTGTAAAGCAAAATTCAAATATGCGTATATCTAAATAAAGCCTAAAACAACGCGCTTCTGTCTGGCTATTATTCCCAAGTTCCTGATCATTTATTCTGATTATTTCAGTGTTCAAAGTTGTACTCTTACGCTAATATTTTGCTGTCCGACGTAACAGTTTGAAGTTCAGAAAATTGTTTTTTCGTTGGTTTCTCGGTAAACTTAGCTGCAATAATGTAGCTCCTGTGTCAAACTTGTGTCTCGGCAGAGCTACAACGCGGTCCCATTCGTCACAATGGAGCAAAAAAAAGAGTTGCAGTTGAAACATAAAAACTCACTATTTACGCTTCAAACATTTCATTATAACTATTACTGATGATCCCAGTCCTTGTTAAATCGGCATGACATTTGAACTTCTGAAAGTTTGTCGGCAAGCAAACCCGGCTTGGATTGAGTTGCGGGTAATGTACGTGAGGAGTACTGTAATGGACAGACATGCAAGATGGAGCAGCCGCCGAGATTTTTTGCGCTCGCTTACAGAGCTTCCGATGCCTGCATTTATCAATAATAAGACATAACCTTTCCTTTTGTCCATTATTATAACAAGTTTTTATCACCTACCAGTATTTTAGAATGTAATTCCCACAAAATAAAAATCCATGTTTACTTTCACTCTCTGAAAATTTTGAATTTCGTCATTTCCGGCCTCATTATTTGGATGTCGATACCATATTTGGCGATTTAGGCGTGAATGATTTACATCAGAAATCCCATATTTAGAAAAGCTCCGCCTTCCGTAGTTTCCGGTTATGGAAAACGATCGATAAATCTTAACAAGGTGGTTGCTACCTTTGAAAAGCATATATTTCTTAGCCAAACCGATTTAACAAGGACTGGGATCATCAGTAATAGTTATAATGAAATGTTTGAAGCGCAAATAGTGAGTTTTTATGTTTCAACTGCAACTTTTTTTTTGCTCCATTGTGACGAATGGGACCGCGTTGTAGCTCTGCCGAGACACACGTTTGTCACAGGAGCTACATTATTGCAGCTACTCCATTACGTGTAATGGCATCCCGTTATAACCCTTGCGAGTAGGCGAGCATTTAGGGTTTTATTATTAGAACTAGGTAAACTCGACTCCGAAATGCACGCAATTTGACATACCAACTCTATGTAATGTGTTTATTGTGACGTCATATCCGTTTGGTTGTCGGTTGAAATTTTGATGAAATCGGACAAGACAAATCCAGTCTCGACATCTGTCCGAACTCGAACAGATAAGACAACCCTCATTATGCAAGTATTTAAACAAAAACAGTACCCATAAAACAGATAACATCTATAGGTAAAATGCTAAAATCGAGTTTTCCTTTTTGCGACAGTGACCAAATTGCTATGTCTAGCCACAATGTCCAAACGTCGCTTTTTAGATTTTTTCGACGAGATGCCGCTATTTTGAGTAGACACTATAAATAAAATACAAAACAGAAATAACAAACTATATATTATGGAAGAAAGTTGCCATTCCTGGCTAAAATATACATGTAGAATGTGCAAGGTTTGCTTGTTCATTAGTTTTTTTACCCGACTTTTCCATGTCTAGCCAAAATGTCCAATATGGCAAAAACGTTACACTTTTTTTTTATATCATTGCCATTTGCATAACGTCAGCAAGTTAACTTGTTACGCTGCACGACGCAATATCGTGCGAAACGTCTATTTGCAATATTTTTGCCATTTTCTGCTGCTTTATTTTGTATTATTGTTCTTTCGGAATTTAATTTGAAACGTTTTTCTTCAATTTCAGCTTCTGTTGTAGCAAATCTTTTACAACCTTTACTCTCCATTGTTTTACTTTTATTGATTATCAATGCACTCAATACACAGCATGACCTACTTCTTGTTTTTGGTCATCCTGTCAATCAGGGAGAGGCGTGTCTTTGATGAAAATTCATTGATAGAACCCACGTGGTTGCGTTTTTGTAAGTAGAAATACGGGGTATAAATAATTTCGCGCGCAAACATCGGCGTTTGTCCTCGCTGCATAAACCAATCACCGTTTAGAAAAAACACTACACAGAAGACAAATATTATTAAAGGTTATCAAGAATCAACCGTTTACTTGCTGTGCGTCTTTTTACACCACCGAACTCCTAAAAGCTACCACCGAACGCATTTTTAATGGAATTGAAAGGTGGTGGAAGGTCACGAAAATTGACCCTCAGAGAATAATGTTAATTCTAACTGCTAATTTTCTGTTCTTTATTTACCTTGTTATTTCAAATGAAAGATAAGATATAGTAGTCTCAATTTAATCAGAAAAGAGTTTTCATTTTTGTCAAATATTAAAAAAACAGTATCGCAAAGTAGACATACTTAGAAATGTGAAAATGCGATTACCCCCAAATGTCACGCTCTCCTAAAAAACTGCACCATGAGAAAACGCGACGACAGGGCTAAAGTGGTACTTTGATGTATACTCTTTCATCTGGGAAAATTTCAGCCGTGTGGTATTCCGGTACATTAAACTCGAAAAATAAGCGTCTTTTCTCGATTCGTCACTGCACTATAATAATGTTTCGCAAATAAAATTCACCCCCCCCCCCATTTTCCCCTTTTTTCTTGTTTAAATCAATGATCAACAATATTCCAGAATCAAACAAATGAATAAATATAACATAGTTTTCTTTTACATGCATCTTTTTACCATGCGGTGTCAGTGTGTTTTAAATCGGTCATCCAATCAGGACAGGACCCTCATTATTCTTGTCCAAGATAAAAATACATCGCTAAAATTACCCGTGGGTGTTTCCCCACTTCAACTCGTAAATTTACATAGAAATTGTCATAAAACTTCACACATCCATTGGAAACATTTAAAAGGTAATCAATAGCCAAACGTTACTGGTGTAGCAGATCAACAGAAATTTGTATAACCTTTACATGCCCCACGGCCACACCCAATGATGCATGTCAAATCACAATTTTACTGCTGTAGTAATTCATAATATCACCTCAATAAATAGATTCATTAATATGTTATTTACAAAGTAAAAATACAAGTTAAAAATTAACTTTGAAATGAATGAACTTTTACTCCCTCAAGTCTGAAATACCATGTAAATTATATATAAAATATAATAAGGAAAACATTGCTCACCTGAACACATCTGAGAATAGTTTCACTCATTTTCTCAACTCTTGATAACCTTTCGTCAATATTCGCCATGTCTGAAGGATTCGCCATTGTTATATTGTTTCAACTTGTACTTTTTATGTATTACTATCCAGTGAAAATAGACGGAATGCAGCGGACAAAAGGCCAAGGTCCTTATATCGAAATAAAACACGAAATACTCGTGCGACGAGCCCACTCGGTGTACTATTGTAAAGTTTTAATTTTAGCAGGTAAGGAATAACAGGTTTAAAAAAGATTTTGTCGTCTTGGACGTGGTTCACTGAGTCGACGAATTAAAAGGTTTAAAGAAATAAAATTAAAGGCCTGTTTTTTTTATTCTCAGACTTGTTTATGGTTGAAAACAACATGCAACACGTTTAAATCATGAACCATAAATTAACCTGTAGTCCTTTTCACAAAAATCTTACGATAAAAAATTGTCGTAAGTGTAAAACAAAGATTAAAAAGAGTTTCACAAAAATACTTACGATAATCTTAAGTGTAAAAATAGTCCTAACTTTACGTGTAAAACTACCCTGTCCTAAGTGTAAAATTTTGATCATAAGAGAAATTTTGGTCTTATCTTTTATCGTAAGTGGAAAAAAATAGAAAAAAAAGATGGACGATGTTTTGGCGCTTCGACTTGAAAATAAGAGAGCAATTCATCGTTAGCGCATTTTCTCTGACCGTATGACAAACCTAATTACACATATTGATAAATGAATATGGTTTAATACAAACAGACGCTACAAATGACATTGTTGTTTACTACTTTTCATCAGTAAAAGAACAAGCGTTTAATTTTATGTGGGATGGGATTAATTGGAAAAAAGGGGGTAAATATTTTGCTAACCGATAAATTGAATTATATGAATAGGTTTTGTTTCACATACCAGATGCACTCCCTTAAAAATACTTCTACCAAAAGTAACCACGCGTGGATGATGGCGCACAACTCCCAAGTAATGATAATTATTATAGATTATTTTAATTTACATGCATTAGAAATGTTCCTCTATATGAAAATCATACCCGTTCATATTTTGTGAAGTTATTGGTGACCGATTAATATATTAATAAAAATTCAATATAAACAAACATACAAACACATCATAGCATTAAAAACTGCTTATAAATTAGTGCCGGGGATATTTTATAGAATAATTTTATTTAAAAAAATGTTTTGTTGTGCTATGGAAATGAAACTAGGTTGCTAAGGAAGATGGTTTATGGTGTTTAACGCCCCTTTCAACAATATATCGGTCAGTTTTATTGGTGGAGAAAACTGGAGTACTCGGAGAAAAACATTGACCTGTCGTAAATCACTGACAAACTTTATCACATAATGTTGTATCGAGTACACACAAGGAAGAATTTTTACCGTAAGTGTAATCTTAAGTGAAAAAGTTAGGACTATTGTTACGAATTTTTGTGAAAAGGGCTACTGTTTAAGATAGATAAAAAACGCAATGGTTGAAGAACAATATTTAAGAGAACTTTCCTGTTCATTGATTACTTTTTAACAAAGTAAAATTAATTCTTCATTAACAAATAAAACAATTCAACTTAAACACACACAAAAATAAAAAAAATAAACAAATAAAATAATTTAATTATCCATTTCACAGGCACTTGTTTCATTCAAAAAATATATGCCCCCTCCTCAGGAAAAAATATATGCCCCCTCCTCAGGGAGAGGAGGGGGCATACATTTTTTGAATGAAACATGCCCCCTCCAGGAATTCACAGAAAATAAGAAATATCTGCATTGTTGTACTGATTTAATGACGATTCGACAAACTCCGTAAACAATGTCGATAATTAATAAGATGGCGTCCATTTCTTGATCGATCTCAAAACACGAGCAGTTGCACGTTTTTCCCCCGATGCGCGTACATTTCATAACATTTATAAGTTACAGAAACACGTTTTATTAAGGCATCAGTCATATCTGATAGTTTTTATGGGTAACAAAAATTTACGATTATGGCAGATAATGTCCCTTTCAGTCGGAAAGCAAACTCATTAATGGCGTCGCTGGTAAAACCACGAGTCACGTGATTCTCATTTGAAAATGTTGACATTTTCGTCGGTCATGAAAATCATGAAAAATTGTAGAACAAAGACCTCGTTTATTTATACCGTAGAAAATATCGAAACGTCTTATATTGTTTTCTTTTCAGCAATAATTACTTCCACGATTTGTTTATTAGATTTGAGTTAAAACGGGAGGTTATTATTAACATTTTGATGATTTAGAGGGTGACCCCCTCGATGGAATATCGCCATCGCATTGGAATAAAATGCAAATATATTAAGTTTGCAGTATAGTGACATTCCCAAACTTCACACTGCGCTAGGTTATATATTTATTTAACGAAATGTTTCTCTGGTACACGTTTTTATTCATTAATAAAAAATTGTGTCAGCTTTTAGTGCCGAAAAATTGTCAGCCAAGAAAGATAACTCCGTACATCGCATTGAAATAAAATGCAAATATATTAAGTTTGCAGTAGAATGACATTCCCAAACTTTACTCTGCGCTAGGTTATATATTTATTTAACGAAATGTTTCTCTGGTACACCTTTTTATTCATTAATAAGAGTTTCTGTCAGCTTTTAGTGCCGAAAATTATTCAGATTCAGAAAAATTGTCTGTCAAGAAAGATAACTCCGTATGAATTTCCGTATTTCTAAAAATAAATTTAGAACTAACCTAATGACTTAAAAACACGCTGTGCACAAATGTTAATGCCGATGCAGGCTGCTATTGTAATAGCATATGCATATAATTAACAACAAATTTTGGAATATACAAACATTTATATATGGTCTCCTATCCCCAAAAGAAAGGATAGGCGACTGAAATTTACAGGTCCACCGGTTTTATTCTAGCAATTCAAGAAAAAAACATTTCTATATCCTTTTGATGAATCATGAACAGAACTCGTGTAATTTGTTTCTAGGCATGAAAATAAAATTCAATATAAAGTTAAAAAAAAATGTATAAATATTTAAAGAAAATGTATATAGTCATCTGTCAAAAGTATTGGGAAATGTAAAAAAAAATCCCTATAGAATCAACCAAAACCATATTTTTTCAAAAAAATATTGTGAAGTCATTTCTGGATAGATTTTAACAAATTTTACACCAAAACATTCAGAATTGTCAATGTTTTGATTGTTTATTTACTCATTATGTTGTTATAAGTTATTTTTATTTGTACATAATTTAAACACAACAAATAAAAATTGATTTTGATTTTCCTATACATTTCAACTAAAAATAAATCCTAAAAATTAACAATCATGGACAAATTATGTACAAATAAAAACCACTCGTATAAAGATTTGAGCAAATAAACAAACAAAATATAGACAATTCCGAATGTTTTGGTGTAAAATTTGTTACAATCTATCCAGAAATGATTTCACAATATTTTTTTGAAAAAAATATGGTTTTGGTTGATTATATAGGGATATTTTTTACATTTCCCAATACTTTTGACAGATGACTGTACATATTAGTTTTCAAGTGTATTTCTTTTCCATAAACTATTAACAGAGTAAAAAGTCCATAAATTTTTATGAAAGTTGAACAAATCCTAAGTACAATGAATTATTAATTTAATAGAAAATGAGATTAAAAAAAAGTATGTGCCAGTCTCCATGATATGGCAAAACCCAGCTTAATGAACCTCCATATTCTGATTTTAATATTATTAAATGGTCATTAGATTTCCTGTCCCCAACAACAACTTGATACTGAAGCTTTATCCCAATCTGAAACTTTTTGTGAAGAATATTCAAAGTTTTCAAAACTGTGGCTTTTGAATCTGCTGTCTCATCTAAAACTTCAATTGAACAAAACTCAGATTTTTCAGTGTCAGTTTCAGAAAATGAAAGAAAAGTGTTAAGACCTGGGAGATCTACATGTATATCATTTTCCTGTACCAAATATCTCAGAAAACTGTAAGCTGACAATTTCTTCTCGAAACTTTCCCATGCAAAGGATTCATCACCCGTTTCCTTGAAATCTTCCAAACTTAATTGGGAGAATTTATTGCCTCTAATGGGAGAGGGTTCACCAATTTTGTCTTCTGGTTCTTTCAGTGATTTAATTAAAGCTGTTTTGTCAACTAAATCTTCAAATTTTTTGTACAAATCTGGCAACAATAAAGCTTTGTTGGATAAAAAGTCACTGACTACAAATTCTAAAACAGTAACGGTCAAGATTGTCAGAGTCTACATTGCAATATTCCACCTGATCAAACTGTGAAAACATTTAGTTAACTGGTAGTCATCAG
Organism: Bathymodiolus brooksi; assembly: GCA_963680875.1. Lineage (NCBI taxonomy): Eukaryota > Metazoa > Mollusca > Bivalvia > Mytilida > Modiolidae > Bathymodiolus > Bathymodiolus brooksi. Next base: position 90,707,513 of record OY804577.1, read on the forward strand.
TTTTTGAAAGTTCATTTAGAGAATCATCAGACCTCACAAATTTGTTAAAATTTTTATAACATGTAAGGCATAAAATGGCTTTGCCTGCAGACAATCAACACAGGGCCGAGGGTCCCTGCCACTTTGGGCTTCAGAACAGTTAAGGTTTTTTTGGGGCATTACTACTACTAGTCAACTATGGTAAAATCACAGTCTTGCAAAATACAGTTGTTTAATCAATTAAATATCATATATGCAGTTACATACAGATAACAAATTTAGCCTACTTTCTATTTATAACACACACACTGGCTGGTTTTTGTTTTCAGAGTCACATTCATTCAATAATTGTATACCTGTTACACATAAATTCATAATTCATTTGCAGAAGAAAATCAGGTAAAACTTGTCAGCATTCCTAAATATATTTGATAAACTAATTGCCTTTGAAATAATCGCCACATTAGATATGTACAAGATTAACTGACAGCAAACGGGAAAGGAGTCTAAACAAAGTGTATTGACGAGACGGGGGGCATAATCTGATGTAAACAATGCAGTTTTCTTGTAAACTTTCGGTTAAAATATAAAGATATTAATAAATCTAATAAAAGGCAGACATATATTGACTACATGGGTGTTTTGGGGGAGAAATGTTCACCAAAATGGGCAAATTTTACACTAAAACAAGGCGAAAATTAAAAAAAATATGCCTCGTCGAATTTTCTTTCAGGAATGATTTTCATTCAGGGTGACGGAATTTCCAGTTGAGAGAGCATTTACTATTGGTTGATGATGCTATATCACTCCTGTATCATCAATTTTATGTCCTAATATAGAATTGTGTCAGCTTTTTCATTGGCCGCAAAATGTAAACAAACCGAACCTCGTGTTTTTACACATTCTAGAATGCACGATTCGAAACACGTTTTTGACTAATATAAACCTCGGTCGCTTGTCTGATATAGCCAGTCATTGCAACAAATATATATATATTTTATAGAAATCACGTTTCTATCACAATTTTGTCTATTTAATACTTTATTTCACGTTCATCCTACAACGGCGCGAAAGAAAAATTTTGTGGGACTTGTAAAGCGGCACCTAGCGGGAATTTTTTACGGTTATCGCCCCCTGACTGCGTGGTTTTAGAATCACTAGCTATAACCGTCAAATCATGGGTTTGCTTTCCGACTGCTTTAAATCACACATTTATTCTACATATTAAATCTCATATTGAATGAAAACAGGACAGGCGAGCGATTCTATTTAGCAAAAAACGGTAAATAGAACTAAATGCTGAAATAATTATGATGTAATATACTTATTTTGCATTTCTTTTTATCAAAATGTTGAATGTAAACTACATGTATGTAACTTTCTAAACCTAAATGACGAACGTCATTTCTTTTCTTTTTTTTAGCTCTGATATTAATAAGAATGCAAGAGTAACGTTTTTTTAAATACTTTAATGAAACTCATTATAATTTTAATAATTGCAAAACAATTAAAAAAAATAGTATAACACTAAATCCATCAACACCTAAAGATATTAAAATAGTGGTTTGTTTTATCCAACAGTGATTAGAACTGAGGAAAGCAGGCCTACAATATGTGTTGTTGTTGTTTTTTCTTTTCTTATTTGTTTGTATTTTTATTGCTTTAAACCAATTGGATTTTTGCTTAGTAAATAAAAAGTTAATAACATTTTTTTTCATCACAAACAGGGGCGTAGCTACGCAGAGGCACGGATACACGTGCACCCACGTCGTTTTTGCAAAAAAAAATAATTCATAAATAAATTAATTAAGAAAAGGAGGTGTACATAGAAGTAAAACGGTAAAAGGAATGAATGCATTCCTCACGGTGACACCACTGTCGGAGTATCATCTTTATAATCGAGACTGTTACAAAAACTATTTCGGAAACTCTGACAGCGATAAACGGCGCCTTATACCGAAACATTTATACTTGTTTACTGATACTTACCACAATGCCAGTAATAACAGCAACAGATGAGAGAAGCATTAGTATCATGAGAAGAGTTAAAACTATCGGCCGATCGACGAAGAGTACAGAGGGGCTCTCTAGTCTTGCAGTTTTACATTGTAATAAACAATTGGAAAATTGACATTGAGAATTTGTAAAAAAAATGTTCTTTAGTGTAATAGGTGATGAATTCCATTACTTATGTGTATGTAATTGCCATGATATTTTAGAACTAAGAAACAAATATATACCAAATTATCTTACAACCAACGCCAGTTTAGAAAAAATGTCTAGAATGCTATCTTTATGCAATGTAGAACTACTACAAAAAATATCAATATTTATATAAAGTGCATCAGTGGTTTATTCCAATAAGTCTTAAATGTTGAGTGTGCATTGAATATAATATATTAGTCTAAAGTATATGGGGATTATGCCTTCTCTATCCCCCATGTTTTCTATATTTATATATTGTATTATATTATTATGTCTGCTTATGTTGCACATGTGTGCCTGAGTTATATAATAAATTTTGAAAAAAAAATCTTGAAAGAAAGTAATTTCCTCCTTTTCGTAAAAAAAAAACGTCGTTTAGGGTTCCCATTTGCTTCTCGTAACGATATCGATGACCAAAATTGACTTAATTCGCAGAACTGAGGAATTTTGAGTGCATGTCTTAATAAACATCAAATTATTTCTGCCACCTTAAACTAGCAAATGATTTTAATGTCTGTGTTTCATTTTCTAATTACACTTTAGAAAAATATTTTGGAACAAGGTTTTATAAGTCAATAGACCCTATAATACAGTCAAATGACTCGACGAGTTAGGGAATATTTTTGCATTTTATCTCCATCAAAAATGGTTATATATCAGCGGAAGCAACCATATTTTAGTATGGAATCTAAAACAAAACGCAGGTATACACACGCAAACACATCCACATACTATACAAATGTATCTGTGACGTATTTGCATTCCCATAGGCGTTTAAATGCTCTACTATTAAGGGAACGACCATTTAACTTGAAGGGGGGGTTATGGTTTTTTTCTAAAAAAATATTCTGATTCCCAATGTCGCTGAAAAAAATATTCTGATTTTGGTGGAGGAAAAAAAAAATAATGTGATTCAGAGTTTTTGTCATATAACCCAATGTTAAATTCTGGAATAAAAATTCACGCTTCGCGCGACAAAAAAAAAATAAATATTCTAACTCTCGTGTTGTCCGAAAAAAAAATTCTGAACGAAACAAAAAACCATAACCCCCCCCCCCCCCCCCCCCCCCCCTTCAAGTTAAATGGTCGGTCCCTAAGAAGAGTTGGAAGATATCAAAGGGGTAATCAGAATCCGTAAGTGGAAGGACAGAAAACGCAGTGCCGGATTTACCATTGTGCTTAGGTGTGCTTAAGCACAGGGCCTCGTTGGCCAGGGGGCCTCTTCTTCCTGCCAAAACAATTTTTACGATGGAATTTTGCTTATGTGGTGCAATTTTAAATTTGAAGGCGTTCTGTTTCGGAGAGATTCCAGACATAATGATAGAGTTGATAGCCTATTGGATTGTGCCACAAAGCAGGCAGTCATGACAGTGGTTTTGGTGGCATAGAAACAGTTATTTTACCAGTGTACATAAATCAGGCGCGTAGCTGCCCTTGCGCAAAAAATCAATTGCTTGCACATCATTTCGGCAAAAAAAATCAATTGCTTGCACTAAAAAATATAATTACTGACATGGGAAGAATCCCACTTTTTCAGTATAATTAATAATCATTATAACGTGTTTTATATGCGATCTGGTAGAAGTGGTCAAAGAGAGTGAAGTTGTTATTAATCAGTTAACTTCGGAACGAAACGACCAAACTGTGTGGGACCCGATCGTTATTTGATATGGCCGTTTTTATTGCCGATCAGTTTGAAATTCTACCGACTATTCCAAGGAGAACGGGCCGACAGATCAACCAAGCTGGTCATCCCGGTGATAAACCTAGCAAGTTTTGACAGCGGTCTATGTACTACCCGTTTCTGGACTATTACATAACAGAGCTTACCGCGAGATTACTTGAAAATGGCGGCAGATACCAGGCACGATACTTGATACCAATGAACTTGCCTAGACTAACACCAGACACCGTAGACGTTATATTTGACACATACAAAACCGATTTACGTTGCGACATAGTTATGTTTAAAGTCGAAATCAAAAGGTGGGCAACATTGACAACCGCTAAACCATCGAATCTGAAGGAGACCCTTACGTCACAAACGAAGAGCTCTATCCTTCGATCAGCACCGTTTTGTTGATACTTTACACCATGCCTGCCAGCACAGCTACGACGCCGGAGAGATCATTCTCTGTTCTCCGTCGCCTTAAAACGTACTTGAGGACAACAATGCCTGACTTCTTTAGCTGCACTGCATGTGCACAGAGACATTGACATTGACATCGACAGTCATGCGCTCATTTACTTTTGGAAAATCTCGTCATATTGACTTTGACTACGGACATTAAATTCAAATATAAAATAAATAAAGCAAACTACTATGTGTTTTGATTTTTACAACAGGAATTCATTACTTTCATCATTTTGAATTATTTTGTATTGCCAAATTTTTATCACAAATATACAAAATAACACTTAAAACAAGTGGACAATATGGCAATATGAACAGACTGCGAATCAAAAGGTGCATGCAATAACGTGTTCCTATTTTTGTTTAAAGAGGCATTAGGTACGATTTTGACCAAAACAATTATATGTTTTGGAAATTGGTAAATAGCTTTAAAATGATGAAATAAAGGTAAATATTTCACATTAAACAGCTAATCATACCACTTTTCGCCTTTTGAGAACGAAAATTACCATCCATTTATTATTTCCTTGCAAGCAAATAAGTTGACCTTGCTTTCTCCGTATGCAACTGACCTTACTAGTGACAGGTAAAAACGAATAATTTGTATTTTGTCGCTTATTAACTGCAAACTTGCATAGTTCTTTGTCCGTAATTAACGCCGATTAAAAGCAGATTCACAGAAAATAAGAAATAAGTGCATTGTTGTACTGATTTAATGACGATTCGGCAAACCCCGTAAACAATGCCGATAATTAATAAGATGGCGTCCATTTCTTGATCGATCTCAAAACACGAGCAGTTGTACCTTTTCCCCCCGATGCGCGTACATTTCATAACATTTATAAGTTACAGAAACACGTTTTATTAAGGCATCAATCATATCTGATAGTTTTTATGGGTAACAAAAATTTACGATTTTGGCAGATAATGCCCCTTTAATATTTTTTCAGTTGTACTTTGTAACATCTCGTTAATCAGCAAAGCTTTTTAAAAAGCAAATATTTAGTATCCATCAGAACAAACATTGATGATTCGCTAGCTTTCTAATACAATTTTAATAACCAAGGCGGACGGTATATATACAACTGAATTTATAGGAGCAAGTCGCAGGTTTCAGGAATCAAGACATTTCTTTTTTAACAGGTGTTGTACCTCATATTTCCTTTGTTCATATATATTAACTTCCTGAAGTGTTCTGTCAACCGATGCATGTTTTCTGTATGAAACGTGATGGTAAAAAAAGGAGCGATTTAACAACAGGAATTGTCCTCTCTAATTGCTAGAAACGTTGGACTTCCGGGGGGCTTGGCCCCCCCTGGTCCCCCTACAAGGGCCCGATGGGGGCCTTAGGCGGCCCCTAGACTCCTCGCCGAAATTCTTTGATTGCACATAGTTTTACTTCCAGCTACGCCCCTGTAAATGATCCATAGAATTTAGTGTTAAATACAGGTTTATTTTCATTAAAATAGTTTTACTCAAACAAAATAACAGACATATGTTTTTATGTATATTTCCTTGTACCATGCGACATGCGACATTTAAATATTAAAAGGCTACTCATTGACTGACCATTAAGGTGATAGTCAAGCCCCTGTTAAGCCCCTGTTACACGGTAAAGCAAGTATCATGATACTTGTATCATAAACCAAAAAATACAGTGTAAACAGTGCTATTACTCTGTATCATGCAACTTTTAGAAGTTGCATGATACACACTTTGGGATAGAACATGTTCTATTCTGTACAGCAAGGATCACGATACATTTTATGTCTGACCAATCAGAGATCTTGGTTTGAGGTCAGGAGGTTACAACATCATCAACAAATAAAAGCACCACACGGTAAATAAAACATGACTGGAAAGGGGGAAAAGTAGTGATGTTATTTGGTCAAAGGAACAGATGGAGAGTCTCTTCAATTTGTATGATAATGTCTTCATTGTCAGGTTTCTCCATTTTGGAGGGAACAATTTGTAAAAAAAATTCTTGATTTAGTGTGTAAACTGACAAGGATCATGATACAAACAGTTCACTGGTGACAATCGGATGATCGTAACTGAAGATACCACCATCCCAACATGGCGGGCGCAAAAACAGGTAAGATCATTGTTCCTTATTTTCTCTGTTCAAACATATGTGCATGAAAAGTTACTCAGCTGCCCCTTAGATAAGAACGTTTTTAACGACCCTTTGTAATCTCTCCGAGATATACTGTTCGGTTACTTAGACTTTTGATGGTAACTTAATTCCTGGTTGGTGGTAACTTCGTATTCATATTTCTAGGGGCGGATTCAGGGGGGGGGCGCAGCCGGCGCACGCCCCCCCCCCCCCCTAAAATTGGAAAAAATATGATTTTTTGGCGTAAAATCGTGATTTTTCACACGAAATACCCCAAAATTTTTCGCGTCTCCCTCCGCTCGGCGCAATTTTTTAAAAGTGCGCCCCCCCCCTAACTTGAAATCCTGGATCCGCTCCTGATTTCTATGTATCACATCAGATAAACCTTAAAACAAGGTATAGCAAGAGTATGTTGTACTTTTTATTCGAAGTTTTATCACGGCATAACTGCCAGGTGAGAAAATATTTCACATAGTCATGCATGATCACGCATAACTCTAGAAATCCGGTTTTAACTTTATAAGTACCTTATTGTCTGTTTTATCACGGAAGTAAAAAAAAAAATAATGTCTCTTTCATTTCTATTAAAGAATATTTTTAGTTTTAAAATATTAAATATTTAATAATGGAAATCAATTAAAATCTATATCAAATTGTTTTATTTTAAAATTTTTAAAAAGTAAATTTTAAGTTAAATTTTCAAAAATAGTTAAAAGTAAAATATAAATAAAGTCCCATCCCACCCTCACTTGCTCATAGCCTTGACGTGGAGTGGGGGCTCTTAAATACTTGCATCTGTTGTAGATATTTAAGTCTAATATGAGCAGCACCAAAATTGTAAAATGAACTAAGTTAACTAACAATACTTTCACCACTTTTATTATATACAAATATATATTATATTGATTACAAATATGAATACATTAATATTTTGTTTCCCACATCCATTAGAAGCTGGAAGGCAATATTATCAGTCATAATTCCTTCACCTATACACTTTAATACAGAGACGAAATCGTCATACCTATTCATTTCATGCAAAGATTCCAATCCGTCAGAAAGTAAACTATACATACCGGTATCTGCATTGTCAGTTTCAGTTGCTTTATGATGAATGTTATCGTTTAAATGACCATCTAGTGGATTATAATGATTAAGATCATCGTGTTTTCTTCTAAATGTTATGCGAAAAGTTTGGGTGTTAATGTTGAATGTAAAACCTTTTTCGTGATATGATTTTATCTCCGAAATCCTTACAGGGAAATGTAGAGATCTGTATGTATTCATGTGTATTGCAGCCAATTTTTTCATCAAATACATACTTCCTCATACAAAATGTCGAACATGCATCATGAGTTTCTATTGTATGGAGAAGAATACTTTAGGACAAAAATAACACATGTATCCAACTGAAAAAAAAAATGATGAGATAAACATGTTCGTATAGAAAACAGATGACGTTTCGAAATTTGCAACATTTATACTTCATTGGGTGACTTCCGCTCGACCATTGCGCAACATCGTCGCACGATTTCCACCTTCTATTATTGTTATACAAATGTAGAAATCTCTGTAGAAATGATGTAGAAAATTGGTTGTATCATATATATATATATAGGCATTGAAATATTAATTTTAATCGTGCGACAGCCGCGCGACAGTCGGTGGTGAAGTATAAATCAGCCCCTCTAATGTTAGAGTATCAACTATCATTTTGCTAATTTTTTATGCTATTTTTTATGCATATACATTTAATCCATATCCTTGCATTTTCCTAATCAGGATTAAAGTGAAAACTACAATTAAATTAACCAAATCACAATCCAAGCAGTGACAACTGGCGAAAACGGTCCCATTTCAATTCAGAAACATACAATTTCAAGTATTCCAGCTTCATTGAAGATAATTTTACCAATTACATTTTCAATAATTCATGGCAGTTACGGTCATCTTTTGGTTTTACTCAGGAGTTACGACCATCTTTAAAAAAAATCATTTCGTAAGTTACCATCATCAGCTTTCGGAGTTACTACCATCCTTGTCACATTTTCGAAAACAAAATTCTAAGTAACCGAACAGCATATCTCGGAGAGATTACAAAGGGTCGTTAAAAACGTTCTTATCTAAGGGGCAGCTGAGTAACTTTTCATGCACATATGTTTGAACAGAGAAAATAAGGAACAATGATCTTACCTGTTTTTGCGCCCGCCATGTTGGGATGGTGGTATCTTCAGTTACGACCATCCGATTGTCGCCAGTGAAGTTGCATGATACAAGTATCGCGATACTTGCTTTACCGTGTAACAGGGCCTTCAACTGTTATTGATGTCCTTTAATATTTGAATTCCCTATGTCACATGGTTCAGTCTGTTATTCGTACTCATTCCTACCAGATTTTTACACTTCAGAAAATATAGATGGGTAACTTTTTTTTTCAAAAATTTTGAAATTAATTGTCAGAATTCGTATATATCATATATTAATATACATCTAGAATAATAAATGTTGATTTGAAAACTGGATTTTTTTTTTTAAGATTTATCTTAAGTCAAACGGACTAAATAGCAGTAGCGTATCGATAATCAGAAAGTTTAGCTAGTCCGAAGATTCCATGGTCTGAGAGTATGTTGGCCGAATGTTCTTTGGTGCGATTTATGTATTTTTACGTGGATTTTTGTTGTAAGATCAACATGTAAATTAGAGAAGAAACTATTTCAAGCATTCTAGTCCAGAAAAATACCACCAAAATATGTTAAAACAACCATCTAGACCCAGTTGTTCAAAAGTGTCGTTCGCCTAACGCAGTGGTATACAATTACCGAAATCGTTAAACGTTGTTAAAAAAATGTTTGTATTATTGTTATTAAAAAGTCACTATTTAATCAGTTATTGGGATTGTGGTGTTTAACGTCACTTTCAATAATATTTCAGTTATATCGTGGTCGACAGTTTTATTGGTAGATGAAACCGGAGTACCCAGTGAAAACCATCTACACCTGCCGCAAGTCATCGACAAACTTTATCACATAATGTTGTATCGAGCACAACTCGCCATGAGCAGGATTCGAACTCACAACATTAATGGTGATAGACACCGATTGCACAGTTAGTTGTTAATCCAACTACCATACGATTACAACCATGACGGCCCCCAACTCAGTTATCAATCCAGTATTAAGCATTACATATGATCGTCTTTGCAAGATTTGATGTTCCAAATAGAATGACCTTAAATAAACTTTAGAGAAAACCGAAGGGGAAATCAAGAATGGACAATCCAGAGACACTGGCAACATTGGGCACACAAAACACAGGACGAAGACAAACAAAACAAAAAACACAGAAAACTAAAAAGATGAGCAACACGGACCCCACTAAAACGTTCTTGCCAAAATGACACAAATGACATTACATATGGCATTCATGAGTAGCATCGTTTTTATGATTACATATGGCATTCATGAGTAGCATCGTTTTTATGATTACATATGGCATTCATGAGTAGCATCGTTTTTATGATTACATATGGCATTCATGAGTAGCATCGTTTTTATGATTACATATGGCATTCATGGGTAGCATCGTTTTTATGATTACATATGGCATTCATGAGTAGCATCGTTTTTATGATTACATATGGCATTCATGAGTAGCATCGTTTTTATGATTACATATGGCATTCATGAGTAGCATCGTTTTTATGATTACATATGGCATTCATGAGTAGCATCGTTTTTATGATTACATATGGCATTCATGAGTAGCATCGTTTTTATGATTACATATGTCATTCATGAGTAGCATCGTTTTTATGATTACATATGGCATTCATGAGTAGCATCGTTTTTATGATTACATATGGCATTCATGAGTAGCATCGTTTTTATGATTACATATGGCATTCATGAGTAGCATCGTTTTTATGATTACATATGGCATTCATGAGTAGCATCGTTTTTATGATTACATATGGCATTCATGAGTAGCATCGTTTTTATGATTACATATGGCATTCATGAGTAGCATCGTTTTTATGCAGAAATTCAATTCAAATTTTGATAAAAAATGTTTTAATTGTCTTGATGATAATTCAATGTAATTGTCAGATATTTAAATAATACATACATTGGATTTTACATTATATTTGTGTTCAGTGAGTTCAGTTAAGATGAGAGGTGGACATGTTCAGTTCGTTTCAAATAATGTCCTCACTTTTTTCAGTGTAACGGGGTTCATCTTTTAAAGTTCCTTCTATTCCCCCGATCACTAAGTTCCACCCCCCCCCCCCCCCCCCCCCCTCCCGAGTTTCGAAGACGAGTTCTCTCATTTGATTCTTCTTTGATTTTTTCCTCCATGACCCGGAACAATACTTCCATGAATACATGAATAGTTTGCATGTGATTTTACTCTGCATTTGATTGTGGACAACAAGTCTATTCTTTCGTCTGTCTTTTTTAATTCGGCCTTGTCTGATGTTAATATTAAGTTACTTGTTTCAACACTATATAACTCTGATAATTAGAGTTATACAGTGTCGACACATGTAAGTTGGTGTTAACATCAGACTGTATGCATATGGACACTAACAAGTTAAATTCAGGAAATAGAGATGAAATAATAAAGTATTTTTTATTGAAAATAACAACAGAAAGATTAAAAGGTTTGGTGGTAATTCCATGCCACGAGCGCCTGTGGTTAATTTGAAAATGAAATGTCAGCAAACTATATTTTAACTCCGCGTTGTCTATTATCATAACAACTTCCTGCTCCGTCTTTAGCAATACCCATTCCAAGCAACCCTAGACGTCTTGTGTCATAAATATCGCATAAAATGCATATACATTGTACTTCGACTCTTAAATTCAAACTGAATAACCAATATGGTTGCTTTGTGTACTTGATCAAGCGGGTGAGATTGTGTGTAGTAAACGTGTCACTTTTCACAAACATATACCATTTCTGACGTAGAAAGTATGGGGTAGTATCCGACAGAGCTATGAAATGTAAATTATGTAGAAATATAGACAAATTAAGTCTGAACACGCGTATATATCTTTGTTTTTCTTCAATGATGAAAAGTATTTGAATTGTTTGAAGAAATATGTACCCACTTTTGACTTCCTTTAATTGTTGTTACACAACGTTAACATTTGCCGTATGCATGGTGTGATTTAGAGTAGTTTATTCATGGATAGTTTTGTTGAGGATTGTTGATCATTGTTTTAATAAACATTATTGTAACGCTTACTCAATAAACATCTGAACGGTTACTAAATATAAATGTGTAATATGTCAGAGATGTCTGAGATGTCTAGTCCTGCAAAAAAGTTGGACAATCAGGTGTTATTAGTATTAATAGGGAGTCATTTAATCTGGCAAGTGTTGTTTTTGTCAGATAGAACGGGTGGTTTATATTACCTAACTAAAAAGAGAAAAGCAGTTTTAGAACAGTTGAAATCAGAAAAGATTAGTTTTATTCTGTTCTTATGAACCAACTCTCATCTATGTCATGGTTGCAAACCAGATGATACTATAGGTGTATCGGTCGACGTCCAACAGTCGCTTTTAGAGTGAGTCTAGTGATGGTATAATATAATGACCACATCATTCGTTGAAGGTGTTCTTTTCTGCAAATCGGGCACATAACATTTATAGAATAAAATCAAATTGTGAATTAAAGCCTTTGAAAGCACGACAGAAAAATGCTGAAATGCAGGTCTGTTGACACTATGCATGTTGATATAAATCCAGGTATTTTCTTTGAAGGTATAAAGTAGTCTTAAAAACTGTTACAGTGAGGTCACCTGTGGGGGGAAAATTGTTGTCATATCCGATTGGAAACATTTTAACTTCTCTGTATAAGCTTGGTACTACGGGGGAAGACTTTAATGCAGATCTTGCTCATCAGCTGGAAGATGAAGCGAATAATACCCTTGCCCTTTCACCATTTGAATTGTCGGTGACAAAACGTATCAGATATGACAAGGCTCATCGGAGAAGAACTTGCGCCTGCTCTTGTCAATCAACAACGGTCGTGCTCTGTAACAGCACCGATGGTCGTTGATGTTTTATATAATACGTTGAAAGTGGCGTTAAAGGCATACCGTCGCTCAAATTGATTTTTTTGGTTCATATTAAAAGTTGCCAATATTCGATGTTTTATGCTAATTGCAGTTGAATTTTTTCGTTATATCATGCGTAAATAGCGTAGAACGAATGAAATACGTCGCTTTTTGATTTTCTTGTATCCATTAAAGAATTCAATGTTGACCCGTACAATATTCATATATTCCGTGACCTACAAAATGAACCTATTCGGTAAAGAGTTTGCGCATGTGCGAAATTGTTTGCGGAAGGAAAAGCACATGTATGGCACAAACAAAAATATTGACGGATTCTACACGAAAACGACACAAATATGAGGATTTCGTGTAAAAATTAAAAAACAAAAGTGCTATACCGACCTACTCCATTTTTCAACACGTATACGGTAAGCATAAGTTAGTATCTTTTTACAGCCGAATCGTATTTTGACAGTAGAATTGCAACGTCGTTTTTTATATTATTCTTGGGTTTTTTTAGGAGAAAACACTAGGTGATATCGCTTTTAAATTAGAGACTAAAATAATGAACTTCATGACTGTTTTTTTTTTTCGAAAAAAATATCAAGAAACTCAAGTGTTGTCAATAATATGCAATACAATTTGTTTACAATTTTCCCATTATCAGGCTCCATTGTAGAGTTTGGGTTTGTTTTTATGGATTACATCACGTATTTCAGATTTTAAGTGTCATTCTTACTAAATACCATTATCAGTGGCGTGGGAAGGAGTTATCAAAAGTGCACGCACTGGGGGTTTGGGGTTTTCCATTCAAGATATAGGGGTACTGGGGCAAAGCCCATATGAAATTTGGAAAGTTTGATATATAGATAGCAGGAAAATTTATTTAAAACTACTTTTGACATCCTTTAATCATGTTATTAATGTGATGGATGTTTACACACAATCAAACCAAAAATATTTTTCTTTGTCTGGAATTATTAAACTTGTATACAACTGCTTCCCATGGAAGCTGAATGTGAGGGTGGCATTGTTAGCACAATTTTCAAAATACAACAGATATTCGGATGCAAGTTTTTTGTTAACAAGTTCCAATGTCTCACAAAGATGAATGGGTGTTACCTTGTCTGATGTAATTCCCACCCTGGTTTCCATTTTTTTGACTCAAAGAGTCAACTCTTCCTGGGTTCCCCCCAACTTCCTGGGTTTGTAGATCTGCCCTATAAGCATCATACATATGCAATTCATCCTCCTGCTTTAGTTTGTTTAAATTGATCAGTTTCAATAACTATGCCAGAATTAGATCTTCGTTTTTCACCAAATGGTTCCTTAAATCTTTTATCAAGTGATCTACGAACTGGTAATAAAGTGTAATCCGCCAGTATTCCTTGGTGTCTGTAACCTGTGGGTTGGCATGATTTCGTTGTCTACCGGTTGTTCGTGGCTTAGACGAGACAACACCAAATTGCTCCACTAGAGCTACAGCTTCATCATATAAAGTGTTGTAAACACTAATGTCATTTCTCTCAGTCTCAAAATATCGAATCAAGGTTTGACATTCACTCACAGCCTCTATCAAATCGTAGGAGATAATATGCAACATTGCTGCAATCGGAACAACAACGTACAAGATGTGACTGCAAACCACTAGTGGCAAAATATAGTCAAATTGGCAAAAGGGCAGATAAATGGACGCCTGATTTGCCGTCACCATTGGTTTGTAAATACTCTAGGGCTTTAGAAGTCGCAAGTGTAGATGCGTAGTGAAAGGCGATTGAGATTTCTTGCACATTAGCCGGCATGGTACTAACTGATACATCTGATGACGAATGTGCAATAGTTTAACACATGTGCCTTACAGTGCAAGTATTGCGTTGTTGGAATCCTTTCCCTAATCATGGCTAGAACACCTCTATGAATACCCGACATGTATGCTGTTCGATCATACCCTTGTGTTCTCATATTATCAAGATATTCTCAAGTCTTGCTAAAACAGCTCAATACGATTTTCACCGGTATTTTCGCTTGCCCTCGGAAAAGCAAGAAATTCCTCTCGAAGAGTGACTTTACCACCAGTACATTCTACAAACCTTACACACACGGAGACTTGTTCATGTGTTGATACATCAGTGCTTCACCACCAATTAAAGCAACGTATTCTGAGATATTACACGCTCTTACGATGTTTTAACGTACCATTTCACCGTAATTTCGAATATCTTGTTCTGATCTGGAGATGTGTATTTTATTATTTGATCGAATTAGAGATTGTGTAATATTTCCTCGTGTTTGGACACATGACGCAAATTGCCATGGCATTACACTTGTCTTTGTTATGCTCCAGAATTGCAATATTTTGACGACCATAAAGAATCAATACTTGGATTATCTCCTTTACGATGTGTTTGTTTCTGGCAATATCCTCTTTGCGGTGAGACGAAAGAATTGAAGCAATGAACTCCGTTTTTGACTTTTTGGACATAATATCAAGAAAATGAGTTGCTGTCTGTTGACCAGCTATAGCTATATGAGAACTCAGTACTTCGTGTCGTTTTATGTAGTTATGAATGTTTGACCAGTCGTTTAAGGGTATAGATACAAAAGTCTTGTCTCTACTAGCCTTACTGTCAAATAAAACAAAAGAAATGCAATAAACAGCATCCTTTGAAAAAAGAATACCGAAGCCAATGAGTCTTTTTAAGCCACTGAATATAACATTTCCTTTTGACTGCACAGATTTACAGCATTTGAATAAAACTCGTACAATTAGTTAATATAGAGGTTTATTTGTATATCTTGCTACAAAATATAACATTATTATTCATATTTTTTCCTGATTTCTTTGTGCACGTAAGTGCGTCTTTGCGTCACTGTATTCTACATATTAAATTTCATATTGAATGAAAACAGGTCAGGCGAGCGATTCTTTTTAACAAAATACGGTATAGAACTAAATGTTGAAATAATTATGATGTAATATACTTATTTTGCATTTCTTTTTATCAGAATGTTGAATGTAAACTACATGTATGTAACTTTCTAAACCTAAATGACGAACGTCATTTCACCGCATGACATAGATTAACATTGAACCCTATGGGAAAATGTTCAAATGCCTTCTTTTCAGAAACTACAAATATGATTAAAGCCATATGAGCTTTTGTCATCACTTGGAATTCATCGTCATCCTTTTTTAGTTCACATGGACCAAAGGTCCATGTGAACTATTGCCATCATTTGGCGTCCATCGTCTGTAAACTTTTCACATTTCAAGCTTCTTCTCCGAAACCACTGGGCCAATTGGAACCAAACTTAGCAGGAATGTTCCTTGGATGGTCCTCTACAAAGTTACTGTTTTTCGTTCCAGTCGGATATTCAACATGGCTGCCAGGGCCAATAATATGCTCTCATTGGCTGAAATTTCAAAGATCTTTCTTCTCTGAAACTAATGAAATGACTGAACCCAAACTGTAAATGAATGATCATTGGAATGTCCTTTACCAAGTTTCTGTTTTTTATGCCGATCGGAAATCCAAGATGGCCACCACCGCAGGACATAGATTAACATTGGACCCTATGGGAAAATGTTCAAATGCCTTCTTCTCAGAAACTACAAATATGATTAAAGCCAAACTGTACATGAATGTTCATTGGATGGTCCTCTACAAACTTTACGTTTTTTGTTCCGATATGAAATTCAAAATGGCGGCTATGGCAGGACTTAGTTTAACATTGGACCCTATGGGAAAAATATCTCAAAACGCTTCTTCTCTGAAACCACTTGGACAATTGAAACCAAAGTGCCCAGGAATGATCATTGGAAGGTCCTCTATAAAGTGTTTTTTAATGCCGATCGGAAATCCAAGATGGCCGCCAC
Organism: Bathymodiolus brooksi; assembly: GCA_963680875.1. Lineage (NCBI taxonomy): Eukaryota > Metazoa > Mollusca > Bivalvia > Mytilida > Modiolidae > Bathymodiolus > Bathymodiolus brooksi. Next base: position 90,723,886 of record OY804577.1, read on the forward strand.
CGCAGGACATAGATTAACATTGGACCCTATGGGAAAATGTTCAAATGCCTTCTTCTCAGAAATTACAAATATGATTAAAACCAAACTACATGAATGTTCATTGGATGGTCCTGTACAAACTTTACGTTTTTTGTTCCGATATGAAATTCAAAATGGCGGCTACGGCAGGACTTAGTTTAACATTGGACCCTATGGGGAAAATGTTTCAAACCGCTTCTTCTCTGAAACCACTTGGACAATTGAAACCAAACTGCCCAGGAATGATCATTGGAAGGTCCTCTACGAAGTTTCTGTTTTTTATGCCGATCGGAAATCCAAGATGGCCGCCACCGCAGGACATAGATTAACATTGGACCTTATGGGGAAATGTTCAAATGCCTTCTTCTCAGAAACTACAAATCAGACTGAATCCAACTAGACAGGAATGTTCATTGGATGGTTCTCTACAAAGATTAGGTTTTTTTGTTCCGATATAAAATGGAAGATGGCGGCTACAGCAGGACTTAGTTTAGCATTGGAACCTATGGGAAAAGTGTCTCAAAACGCTTCCTCTCTGAAACCACTTGGACAATTTAAACCAAAGTGCCCAGGAATGATCATTGGAAGGTCCTCTACAAAATACTGGTTTTTTATGCCGATCGGAAATCCAAGATGGCCGCCACCGCAGGACATAGATTAACATTGAACCCTATGGGAAAATGTTCAAATGCCTTCTTCTCAGAAATTACAAATATGATTAAAGCCAAACTGTACATGAATGTTCATTGGATGGTCCTCTACAAACTGTACGTTTTTTGTTCCGATATGAAATTCGAAATGGCGGCTACGGCAGGACTTAGTTTAACATTGGACCCTATGGGGGAAATGTTTCAAACGGCTTCTTCTCTGAAACCACTTGGACAATTGAAACCAAACTGCCCAGGAATGATCATTGGAAGGTCCCCTACAAAGTTTCTGTTTTTTATGCCGATCGGAAATCCAAGATGGCCGCCACCGCAGGACATAGATTAACATTGGACCCTATGGGAAATGTTCAAATGCCTTCTTCTCAGAAACTACAAATCAGACTGAATCCAACTAGACAGGAATGTTCATTGGATGGTTCTCTATAAAGATTAGGTTTTTTGTTCCGATATAAAATGGAAGATGGCGGCTACAGCAGGACTTAGTTTAGCTTTGGAACCTATGGGAAAAGTGTCTCAAAACGCTTCCTCTCTGAAACCACTTGGACAATTTAAACCAAACTGCCCAGGAATTATCATTGGAAGGTCCTCTACTAAATTCAGGTTTTTTATGCAGATCGGAAATCCAAGATGACCGCCACCGCAGGACATAGATTAACATTGGACCCTATGGGAAAATGTTCAAATGCCTTCTTCTCAGAAACTACAAATATGATTAAAGCCAAACTGTACATGAATGTTCATTGGATGGTCCTCTACAAACTTTAGGTTTTTTGTTCCAATATGAAATTCAAAATGGCGGCTACGGCAGGACTTAGTTTAACATTGGACCATATCGGAAAAATGTTTCAAAACCCTTCTTCTCTGAAACCACTTGGACAATTGAAACCAAACTGCACAGGCATGATCATTGGAAGGTCCTCTACAAAGTTTGGGTATTTATGCCGATCGGAAATCCAAGATGGCCGCCACCGCAGGACATAGATTAACATTGGACCCTATGGGAAAATGTTCAAATGCCTTCTTCTCAGAAACTACAAATATGATTAAAGCCAAACTGTACATGAATGTTCATTGGATGATCCTCTACAAGCTAGGTTTTTTTGTTCCGATATGAAATTCAAAATGGCGGCTACGGCAGAACTTAGTTTAACATTGGACCCTATGGGAAAAGTGTCTCAAAACGCTTCCTCTCTGAAACCACTTAGACAATTTAACCAAACTGCCCAGGAATGATCATTGGAAGGTCCTCTACACAACTCAGGTTTTTTATGCCGATCGGAAATCCAAGATGGCCGCCACTGCAGGAAATAGATTAACATTGGACCCTATGGGAAAATGTTCAAATGCCTTATTCTCAGACACTACAAATATGATTAAAGCAAAACTGTACATGAATGTTCATTGGATGGTCCTCTACAAACTTTAGATTTATTGTTCCGATATGAAATTCAAAATGGTGACTACGTCAGGACTTTGGCAGGACCCTATGGGAAACATGTTTCAAAACGCTTCTTCTCTGAAACCACTTGGACAATTGAAACTAAACTTCCCATGAATGATCATTTGAAGGTCCTCTACTAAGAATAGGTTTTTATTGCCGATCGGAAATCCAAGATGGCCGCCACCGCAGGACATAGATTAACATTGGACCCTATGGGAAAATGTTCAAATGCCTTCTTCTCAGAAACTACAAATCAGACTGAATCCAAACTAGACAGGAATGTTCATTGGATGGTCCTCTACAAAGTTTAGGTTTTTTGTTCCGATATAAAATGGAAGATGGCGGCTACAGCAGGACTTAATTTAACATTGGACCCTAAGGGAAAAGTGTCTCCACACAAAGTAGATTTTTCTTGAAAAATTAGCGAAATTATTACGGTATACTTTTGGGGCTGGATAATCTTTTCTTACAGACAGTGTCATAGTGTTAATAAACAATTAACTGAAAGATAGCTGCAGTATCAAAGCTGCTCAGTTTAAAATGTGTGGGGGATCTCTTTCAAATACATTAATGCTTCAATCCAAATTTCATCACAGCGCACTCGTATATAAATTAAATTAAAAAATATCATCAACGAGATTCTAGAGCTTCGTGTACTTAGTGGCTGCTAGAACATCATGTACGCGTTGCCTACTACAGCATCATGTACGTGGTGGCTGTCAGAGCATCATGTACGTGGTGGTTGCTAGAGCATCATGTACGTGGCGACTGATGGATCATCATGTACGTAGTGGCTGCTGGAGCATCATGTACGTGGTGGCTGCTAGAGCATCATATACGTGGTGCCTGCTGGAACATAATGTACATGGTGGCTGCTGGAGAATCATGTACGTGGTGGCTGCTAGAGCATTATGTACGTGGTGGCTGCTAGAGCATCATGTACGTGGTGGCTGCTAGAGCATAGTGTACATGTACGTCGCGACTGATGGATCATCATGTACGTGATTGCACTGGAGCATCATGCACGTGGTAGCTTCTAGAGAATCATGCACGTGGCTGCTAAGGCATCACCTACTTGGTGGCTGCTAGATCATCATGTACATGGTGGACGCTAGAGCATCATCTACTTAGTGGATGCTAGAGCATAATGTAATTAGAGGCTTCTAGAGCATCATCTACGTAGTGGCTGCTAGAGCATCATGTACGTGGTGGCTGCTAGAGCATAAAGTGTGTAGTGGCTGCTAGAACATCATGTACATGGTGGCTGCTAGAGCATCATGTGCGCGGCGACTGATGTATCATCTTGTACGTGGTGGCTGCTGGAGCATCATGTACGTGGTGGATGCTGAAGCATCATGTACGTGGTGGCTACTGGAGCATCATGTACGTGGTGGTTGCTAGAGCATCATGCACGTGGTGGCTGCTAGAGCATCATGTACGTGCTGGCTGCTAGAGCATCATGTACGTGGTGGTACATGGTGGTTGCTGGAGCATCATGTACGTGGTGGTACATGGTGGTTGCTGGAGCATCATGTACGTGGTGGCTGCTAGAGCATCATGTATGTGGTGGCTGCTAGAGCATCATGTACACGGTGACTGTCAAGAGCATCATGTACGTGGTGGCTGCTGGAATATCATGTACGTTGTGGCTGCTAGAGCATCATGTACGTGGTGCCTGCTAGAGCATCATGTACATGGTGGCTGCTAGAGCGACATGTACATGGTGGCTGCTAGAGCATCATGTACATGGTGGATGTCAGAGCATCATGTGCAGCCTGCTAGATCATGATGTACGTGGTGGCTGCTAGAGTATCATTTGCGTGGCGATTAATGGATCATCCATCATGTACGTGGTGGCTGCTGGAGCATCATGTACATGGTGGTTGCTAGAGCATCATGTACGTGGTGACTGCTAGAGCATCATGTATGTGGTGACTGCTAGAGCATCATGTACGTGGTGGCTGCTAGAGCATCATGTATGTGGTGGCTGCTAGAGCATGATGTACGTGGTGGCTGCTGGAGCATGATGTACGTGGTGGCTGCTGGAGCATCATGTACATGGTGGCTGCTGGAGCATCATGTACATGGTGGCTGCTGAAGCATCATGTACGTGGTTGCTGCTAGAGCATCATGTACGTGGTGGCTGTCAGAGCATCATGTACGTGGTGACTGCTGGAGCATCATGTACGTGGTGGCTGCTAGAGCATCATGTATTTGGGGTTGCTAGCGTATCATTTACGTGGTGGCTGCTGGAACATGATGTATGTGATTGCTGCTAGAGCATCATGTATGTGGTAGCTGTCAGAGCATCGTGTACGTAGTGGCTGCTAGAGCATCATGTACCTGGTGGCTGCTAGAGCATCATGTACATGGCGACCGATGGATCATGATGTACGTGATGGCTGCTGGAGCATCATGTACGTGGTTGCTGCTAGAACATCATGTACGTGGTGGCTGCTAGAGCATCATGTACGTGGTGGTACATGGTGGCTGCTAGAGCATCATGTACGTGGTGGCTGCTAGAGCATCATGTACGTGGTGGCTGCTGGAGCATCATGTACGTGGTGGCTGCTAGAGCATCATGTACGTGGTGGCTTCTGGAGCATCATGTACATGGTGGCTGCTAGAGCATCATGTACATGGTGGCTGCTAGAGCATCATGTATGTGGTGGCTGCTAGAGCATCATGTACGTGGTGGCTGCTGGAGCATCATGTACGTGGCGACTGATGGAGCATCATGTACGTGGTGGCTGCTGGAGCATCATGTACATGGTGGCTGCTAGAGCATCATGTACGTGGTGGCTGCTAGAGCATCATGTACGTGGTGGCTGTCAGAGCATCATGTACGTGGTGGCTGCTAAAGTACTGATGTGAACAATTGGTAGAAATGGCAGCTTTATTATACATGCATATTATTCCTTTGTCTTTCATTTCATTTATTAATAATGTCATATTGTTTTACTATGTATCTGACTCTGTGTCTGTATATCTATATTAATTGTGATGAAATATAAAGAAAACATATAAGATTACATATATTATATTCTTGTTTATTCATGATAGAAAAATACCATTCTGCAAAAGTGATTAACAGTCTCAATATCCTGGATGAATCCCTGCCTTCGGATAGAAAACCTATGACCCCCCCTCCCCCCCTGAAAAAAATAATTAGAAGGATGTTTTCATATAATGTTGGTTAATTATACTTTGTTGTTTATAACATATCTTTAACATATTCCCTAGTCAAATATGTCTTTTTTTTATGTAAAATTATTAAATCTACATGTATTTTATTTCAAAGATTATATTTGATTTATTTTTAATTGTTGGTGTGTTAATGCCACTTTCAGCAATATTTCAGCTATATCATGGCGACCAGTTTTAGTGGTGGAAGAAGCCGGAGTACTCGGAGAGAACCACTGACCACGGGCAAGCAACTGGTAAGCTTTATCACTTGCGGCTGCGAATCGAGTGCACCCTTTTTGTAATTTACAAAGCTGGGCGCGAACCCATGCCGTATTGGTGATAGGCTTGTATGAGTTGTTAGGTAATCCAACTACCTAACTCATTGAGCCACCCAGGCCCTTTAAAGATTAAGGAATGCTATAAAGTTAATTTACATAGATCTTAAAGGGATATTGTCTACCAGCTGCGTAATTTTTTCATACCCAAAATTATTGTCGATTTCCGTACTGACCTTCATAAAATGAAGATTAAACACCGAATTATTGATGAATACGCTCCGAAACGTTGTTTTTTCGACTAAAAAAGCTGACCATCGTTACCGGAAGCTAATTAATTATGCACTGACCTGGGCGAGGCCAACTCTATTTATTTATCTATTTTTATGTCAGTAGCCCGGATGCTGCAGCATGGATATTGAGGTAAGTTTCTATAAAAGTTGAGGAAAAACCTATTTGCGAACCGATTGTATCTAAAAGACGTAGAATAAATAATTTCTGTATCAGGAATAGATTTTCTTTGATGAAAACTACATGCCTTAACAGATTCAGCCGATATTTCCACGATAACCATTGAAAACATGCCAGGAGGCACCTTATGGGGACAAGCTCAACTACGTATTTTCGATCGGAAATTTTTGCCGGCGTTAAAAATAACTAAATTAGTTTTTTTCTTCTTATAAGTTATGAAGTTGTTCCCCGAGATTTTGATACACGTGTTAAAATAATTTATTTTAGCCAGTTTACCGACAATATGAAAACAGAGACATACATGTAGAACACAGTGAAATACATGTCTGATGAAAACGAATGACGTAGCCAGTGTTGTTTTATTTGTTAATTGACTGGAATGTTTCAGAGAAATTTGGGCTGGATTAGAAACAAAAGAGACCTTACTTCTAGTTCCACAAGACAGTTGCTGCAAAATAATATGGGACTGACCATTTACCTTGAAGGGGGCTATGTCACGTAGAAATGTTTTTTTTCAGACTGCACAGAAATCATATTTTCTTATTTTCCGGCGAAGTGCCAATCTAATTAAAACAAGGTGAACTGTGATCTAATGCTCACTTATGATACCCCTGCCACTTCCCATGATATGGGGTACCTATATGAAGCTTGGGACCAAATACCAGATTTCTGCCATCAATAGTTGTTGAGAAAAATGTGCATATATGTTCAATGTGGATAAAAACCAACTAAGTCGGCAAACAGGAAGTAGGAATCTGATGGTTCCAAAAACGCTTCCCACGATATGGCATACCTATGTGAAGCTTGTGACCAAATATCAGATTTCTGCCATCAATAGTTGCTGAGAAAAATGTGACGAAAAATATTTTGGAAGGACGAACGGACAGAAGTAAGACAGTATACCCCCCTCCCCCTTCGGGGAGCGGGGGTATAATTAGATCTAATATAGGGCGCAAGTGCGTAGATCTAATTTTAATTGGATTGGCGAAGTGCTGGAATAATTTTTTTTTCTTCAAAATTTTGTATACGATTATACTGTGAAAATGGCAAGTATATGATTATACTGTGAAAATGTCAAGTCGGAATATATTTTTTTCTCCTGTCCAGCCAAATTTTTTTCTTCAAGATTCAGAATCAAAATAATTTTTAGAAAAAAAACCATAAAATTAAAATTGAATAGCTTGAGGGGTAAATTGATAAAAAAAAAATTTGCAAGACCAAAATGGTTCTCCCATATACCAACAAAAAAACGAAATAAAACTGTGGTCATAAGAAAGTCCCACGAGAAAATCTTTCCTTCCAAAATAAAGACTTTTTTTTATTTCTCTAAACTGAATTTGTGCAAACTATTTCACTTATAATGAATTATATGTCTTTTTTAAATAAAGCTCATTTTTCTAGATGAATGTATAACCATCTGTCTTTACTCTTTTTATTAAATCTCTTGTCTTTATTACAGGACTTTGATCGGATTGTCCTTGATGAGGAAGTGTTGGGGGTTGCTAGAATGTTTCGAGAGGAACTTGTAGTAATGCCCCATGACGAGGATTACAACAGATCCAATAGGTATGCAGCCTACCGCCAGTATACCATTTGGGCACATGGCCGACTTGGAGCTGGGGTCAGACGTGTGATCCCAAGCTGTTGTACTTGGAAAATTAGGGACAAATATCCTGATCTATATGGACAATACAAGGGTTTCATTCCTAGACGTTTTAATTAAAACTTGTTCATGAAATATTTTGTATTTTATCCCATATACCCTAATGATAAAGTTTACCACTTGCTTCCCTATGGTCGGTGGTTGTCTGGGTACTCTGGCTTCCTCTACCACTAAAACTGGTCGCCATGATATAGCTGAAATATTGCTGAAAGTGGCGTTAAAACACCAAAAATAAAAAATAAATCAACCCTAATGAGTTGTTAATTTCACAAGTTGGTCAGTTGGAATTGTAAATTTAATTTGAAAGTTTTGCCATCTTATTATCATTTTTTGTTCTATCAGCACTGACAACTTCTTCTAAAATGGACTGACAGTCTTTTATATAATTCAAAACCAAACTTGGCAGAGATGTTTTCTATGAGGTCCTACACAAGAATTGCTACTCATGTGCAGATTCGTCAAAAAACATGGCCACCATGTGACTTTGAAAATTCTGATTGGTCGATTTTCAAGAAACTTCTTCTCAAGAACCGCTGAAGGGATTGAATTGAAATCTGGTATATATGTTCCTATGAATGTCTTTAACATGTGTTGTTACTGTTTGCGCCATTTGAAAATTCAAAATGGCCACCAGCGGAGGTCAAAATTTTCATTGAAACCCTATGGGAAACAACATTTTCATCTTCTTCTTGAGAACAGCCGAACAGAATTTAACCAAACTTGGCAGAGATGTTTCTTGTGAGGTCCTAAAAAGTTGTCCTGGTTTGTACTAACTAGACCAACACACTTGAGTGTTATCATTATTGTGCATTGGACAATTTGTAATGCCCATTATCCTGACTTGGGTACTTTTCTGCTCTAAATGTGCAGAACTTCTGTCAGACCAGGAAAAACAAAGAGTGACAATCTAAATTTATTTTATGCGACAATATAGTCAATTGTTTTGTCTTGGTCTTCAAATCTGGATTTCTGAGATGCTACAATATCATCCCGAGTTGGAGGTTGTGGATTTGGTGCAAGATGGACCGAGATTCTTCTGGGATCATCTACTTCCAACTGCACACGTTAATTCATTCCTTCATTATCTTGCAGTCTCATACAAATGATGACCCTTAATAGTCTTGGAACATAGGAATATGACTTGTCAGCTTTAACAGGCTGCACAGACCATCTAGCTGTCTTTTTGTTGTAACTTCTCTGCCATCTGAAGTAGAAAAATACATACAATGTAATTCACAAGAATAAAACAATAGAGATTATGATCTATGGAGCCCTAACTTTCAATTCAAGATGAATATCTCGAATGTATAGTGAATGAGCAACTAAACATATCATTACAAGTCCACTTTATGAAGGATTTGAGTGATTTGTAGACAGATTTTAGGTTGTGGTCATCCCTCAAGAAGTTCTACGGCAGGCATCACGAGCTGGTCAATGGTTACAGGGTGTCTGTTACCCAAATCAGACCTGATCTTCATTTGTTGTTGATGTCTTTCCCTTCATCGGATGGGACTTCTACCAGACTTGACCATGGACAGCGCAGTGGGTTTGCAACTTTCGATTGACCCTTCTGAAGCCTATGATCAAATATCAGATTGCTGCCATAAATAATTACTGAGAAAAATGTTATGAACATCTTGGGACAAACGGACGGACAGAGATAAAACAGTATACCCCCCCTTTCCAGTGGAGTGGGGGGTATAATAAAGCTCCTATGACATATGATCATGCATGGTTCTGTTATTAGGACAAAATTTCAAGTATGTAAGTTACAACTGAAACATGAAATTAACATGACAAACCTTAGAGTGAAGTTGAGGCTAGGTTCAAAATCTCCATCGTCAGAATCATCACCAACATCACTGCCCTCTTCAGTAATATCTGTTGAGAGACTGTAAGAATAAAAAATAATTGTTTATTACAGTGTATGTGTATAATATCGAAACAAATTTTGCTATATGGTTCTGATGTGCAGCTGTATAACGAAAAAGCTTTTCAAAATAATATTAAATCTATATACATCTATCCAGCACACATCTACACAACACAATATAAAGAGACAAAATTACATCAAAGTTCCAGGAAAAAATTTGGTGCGCCAGACGTGCGTCAATTCTGTCCCAGTTTGGTTTCATTCCCGTAAGTAGCTAAGGAGGACTGGCCATTTCAGCTTGTGGATTGATGAAAATGTAACGATGACGCAGAAGCCAACATGATCCCTATATAATTTAGCTACTAGTAGTATCACTATGCAAGCCACAATAATTAATGGGAAACTGTTGTACAAGTGACTGTGTTGAACAATATTGACAATGTTACCTATAAACATAATGTAGAATACATGTATGTCTAATCTTTAACAAAATGAACATACTCAAATGGGTTCACAAATGAACTTGATTTCTCCAGTTTCATCCGTTTCGTTGAAATGTGATGGCTGCTCATTTCTTCTACTCTAGAATTACCTTGGTCAGAATATCTAAATAAAAAGTACAAATATCAATCACTACAAAATCACATTTGTCTGAAATTACCAGTTTTTGTAGTAATTTGCCTAAAAAATTTAGACAATTTTACAAAAACCTGCATGATTTTAACACAGACATGGGCCATCGGTCTACTGTTAAATTCACACACTGTGAAACATGCAAATTGCTATGGATCTTCACATTATTTCTTAAAAATCTTGTTTATAAATCATACTTACAAGATCCAAACTAAACAAGGGCAAAGCATGGGGTATCCCCTCGCCTAAAAATTTGACCTGGTGACCTTGACCTTTGACTTTGAAAATCAATAGGGTTCCAGATTCTCTTAAGGACTAAGTATGTACCAAGTTTGGTCAAAATCCATTGAAGGATGTTGATTCTAGAGTGTTCACAAGGATGTTACGTGGTAAAATTTTGACTCGGTTATCTTGACCTTTGACCTATAAGGCTATGACCTTGAAAATCAATAGGGTTTCGGCTATCTTAAGGACAAAGTATGTACCAAGTTTTGTCAAAAATCCATTGAAGGATGTTGATTCTAGTGTTCACAAGGATGTTATGCAGTAAAAATTTTAGCCTGTGACCTTGATCTTTGACATACGACCTTGAAAATCAATAGGGTTCCAGATTCTCTTAAGGACTAAGTATGTACCAAGTTTGGTCAAAATCCATTGAAGGATGTTGATTCTAGAGTGTTCACAAGGATGTTACGCAGTAAAAATTTGACCCTGTGACCTTGAAAATCAATAGGGTTTCAAATTCTCTTAAGGACTAAGTATGTACCACGTTTGGTCAAAATCCATTGAAGGATGTTGATTCTAGAGTGTTCACAAGGATGTGACGGACGGACGGTAACGTTACTATATCCCTTCGCAACTTCGTTGGCGAGGGGATAAAAAGCAGTTCAAATGACAATTCTTTAAATAGAAAGCCTTTATATGAAAAATACATATTGATTTCCCTCTATCATGTCTATGTTGATAATTCTAAGATAGTAAAGTATAATTTTGGCTCCCTGAACTAAAAATTATGTCCAAAATTGTTGAAATGTAGTAAAAAACTAGTTAATGTAATGTTTTTAGAAGTCAAGAAATAAACTTGGTTTGCATAAGGAAATTTTTCATTTAGTCATAGTCTAAAATATGCAGTTCAGGACATTTCAGTAAAATTTTATAGTCACATATATAGAAAAGTTTCTGAAACTTGCAAATTTCTATGGATCTTCATATTATTTTTTAAAAACCTTGTTTATGTATCATACTTACAGGATCCAAACTAAAAATGCTACTGAAATGACACTTATTTAAATGGAAAGCTTTTTATATAAAAGATACATACAGATTTTCCACTATGGTGTTGGTGATAATTCACAGACAGGAAGATATAATTTTGGCTCCCATAACAAAGTGTTATGTTCAAACTTGTTGAAAGTACTTTTAACCTTATTTATGTAATGTATTTCCAGTACCCAAGATATGAACTTGTTTGCATAAAGGAATTAAAATGATTTTCATTTAGCCATGGTCTAAAATATGCATTTTAGGACATTTCTGAAATTTTCAGTAAAATTTTGTAGTCATATATAAAAAAAGTTCTGAAACTTGAAAATTTCAATGGTTATTCATATCATTTTTTCAAAACCTTGTTTATAATTATATATTATACTTACAGGATCCAAACTAAAAGTGCAATTGAAATGAAGCTTCTTTAAATAGAAAGCTTTTATTTGAAAAATACATACTGATTTTCCATTATAGTGATAATTCGCAGAAAGTAAGGTATATACTTTTGGTTCCCAAAACTAAGTTTCTTGTCCAAGTTGTTGAAATTTGATAAAATTAAAAGCCTAATTATATGTTGTATATCAAAGAAATAAATTTGCTTGAATAAAAAGAACTTTATAGGGTTTTCATTAAGCCATGTACAGTTTTAATTCTTGCATTAAAAATGAATTGTTTCAATATTTCTTTTTAAATTGATAATAATAAACTGCATTGTCATTGATATCATTTTTGCACTCCCATTTCCCCTTTGCTGGCCTCTTAAAATTTGTGTTTGTTTACCTCGCAAATACGGCCGTTTTATGCTACTCATTGACAATAATTTGCTGATGCCAGGTGCAAAATTAAATATATTGATTAATATCTACCGAAAATGATCATAGGCATCATCATAAATTCATAAAATATGAAAAACGATTGAGAAAAGAAGGCAACATGCTCGGCTTACCTATCAACAATAATCAAGAACTTCCTTGAGTTCGCTCCATCCAACGGCAACGGTCCAACTGATCCCCTACATATATCCTGCATTTGTTCCATTTGGAAGATACTTCACTTCTATTCCTCTTTATCTCTGAATCCGTCAAAGTCCGCTTTCTTCCACGCGTTGACAGTTTCTCTTTTGCCCAAGAACCACATGTTGTTTATTGTTTCTAAACAGTGCGCATGCTCAAGACGTGTTCGCATAGAAGGCCACATGAATAGATTTGAATATTGTCATCCGGACAATAATTCTTTTTTGGGTCTTTTTTTGTCAAAAAATCGTATCTTTTGCAACATAACTCGGTGTTAATCTTCATTTTATGAAGGTCAGTACGGAAATCGACAATAATTTTGGGTATGAAAAAATTACGCAGCTGGTAGACAATATCCCTTTAAACAATATGAAATATAAATATGTTTTTATTGTGATTTCTGGTCAGAGAAAGGCTAAAGTTTTTCCTTCAGTAAATATTTGATTATATCATATATCAGCCAGAGTTATCTTTCTGTGTTCAACAAAACCCCCATCAGATAATGAAATGAATATAAATGAATTAATAGGTAATCCTGTGTAATGATTCAGTCCACATAATGTTTTTTCGTCAGGTGAGTTAATTTTCAACCAAATATATGAATTACATTGTATATGTTGGACCTTGTGTTTTTTTTACTTGACTACTAATTCAGGATCCATAGAGGAACAGTTCTGCAAAGTCTGGATGCAGTTTTTTCTTTGAAAAGAAGTACACAATGTTTAGTCTAAGAAAAAGCCAGGACGACAATCTTAGATTTGGAACAATTCCAAAAAGTATTAGAACACTTGGAGTAATCCTAATCTGTAATCGATTACATTTTTATATGTAATCAATTTAATCTGTAATGAGCCATTTTTTAGATTACAAGTAATCGTAATTTAATCAATTACACTGATTTTGACCCTGTAATCATGATTACATTTAGATTATTTTTCACCATTTTGACTTGTTTTTTCTTAACTGACTCATTATTTCCTTAGATATGCAATGTATATTTTATGTAAAAAAAAATGTTTTCAAGACGATTTACAATTTATTAAAAAAATATGGTTGAAAGATTTATAAATATAAAATAAAGATATGCTTGATATTCAATTGTTATAAAATGAAATTTTATTTTGTTGTTTTAAATATGAAGACGAAAGTGAAACAGCATCAGTAAGTTTTAAAGTTAAACTTAACAATGTCAGTATTAACAGAATGTTGTCTCACAGGTTCTAAGCCAATACAAAAATCCTTACTGAATAAGTAAACATATAAAATGAATATCAAAGGTACAATCATAATATTGTGCACATAGCAACTTAAGCATACACATATAAAAAATTGAAACATGATCATAAAGAGAAAGAACATGGCAAACTTGAATTGGTTGTCAAGGCATTAAATGTAATCAGTAATGTAATGGATTACATTTCAAAAGTATTGTAATTCAATCAATTACATTTGAAAATTGATGTAATTGTAATGTAATTTAATCATGAAAATTGAAAAGTTATTGTAATACAGTCAAACCTGCCTTAAAGGGCACCTCTATATAACAAATCACTGTCTATAAAGGGCAGCCTTATTTTTCCCAATAATGAATACCGTATAACCGGTAATTTCTACGGTTTTGGTCTAAAAAGAAGACATTTAATTTTTGCGGATTTTATTTTCTGCGGATTGAAAATCTCGGCACCGAAAAAAATGTGTTTGTATTACAGGAAGCAACAACTGAAGCGATGTTACGATAAACAACTGGTGCACATTACAGTGATCCTTAGAAGTAAAAACATATTTAGTTCTTTAGAAAGTTTTCAAACGTTACAACTTCTGAATACGCATTTGGTTAACTTCAAATTTGTCTTAAGAAACTATTTTTTTCAGTTTTGCGATCTATTTTGTTGACAGTGGATCGATATCGGTATAAACTTTGATAGATTTCGGATATATATATTTTTAATGTCGTATTCTCATACTTTATCATATAACAATTTTTTAAAAAGAATTATGATTAGAAGCAATTGTATTCAATTCTTTTAGTATAATGTAGACATAAAAACTCGGGTTAACCGGAATTCTACTACCAGTACATTTATATTTGTTTGGTTTTTAGATGAATCCTGAAATCACGCAGTTTGATATTATTCAATCGAAGCTACTACAACAATTAAAAAAAAAAAAAAAAAAACTAATGTTAATTTATGAAATAACAATTTTAAATATTGCTTCAATAAACTTTATTATGATTGTAACATTTAATCAGGTGATTGTTTCAATTATTGTCGGTGTCAGCTTGGTACAATCGGTTTAATCCTGGTTTGCCCACATTTAATTACACCAATTATCAATCAGTTAAATAAACAAAAAAGAAAAAGGGTTTACTGACCATAAAGTTGCATAGTCTGTTCCAAATATATAGGTGTCAAATATGTATGTTTCTGTGTATATAGAAGATTTTTTTTCACTGTGTAGTTTCTTTTTTATATATAAATGTGTAAAAAAAAAGATGAATAATATATCTTTATATACTTTAATATTACTTCATTGAAGTCAGTTACAATTAATTTGAACAATAAAAAATAATAACATTGAAAGTAATCTTTAAACTTTACGGTGAGATCCTAAGACCAAACTTTCTCTGCCAAACTTGTTCTGGACGTACTGAAGTGCTTGAAGTTGAGCGTTTGCCATATTTGGTTTGAATGATTCAAAACTAATATCGTTTATTCCACAATTCATGTTCTGTGAAAAGGTGAAGGTCATAGGAAATCTACGCTTATAAAAATAGTGCAAATTGGAAAAATATTTTTTGTGACGAAGAATCTAGAAAACACGAATAATATATTAATGACCAAAAAGTCAAGGATACTTGAAACAGGACGACTTAATTATTCATTATCACTGTTTAATTACTATATCAGAATTAAATAATGATTCATTTCTTACAGTGAGTGGTGACTCGGAAATCATAAGTTACGTCCATATTAGATTAAATACTTTAAAAAAAATAAAAATTCACGTTTACTACAGATTGACTTGAATCAGAGACAGCAAATCTTTTTAATCCTTTTTAATTCTCAAACCGACAGTGCATAACATATCTATAGAGAGAAATTACAATAGCAAATAAAAAGACTTATTATGTTCAGATGCGGAAGATTAACTAATGAAACTAGCTGGGAGGACAGACTACCTTGTTAATATACAATTAATATGTACCAGGATGTCGAATATTGAATAAAGTTGAAAGTTGATTTGTTTGTCGCCATTCTGCTAAAATATTAATCTTGTTTAAATTCAGTAAGATGACTCCATTCTTTCAATTACAAAAAACGACAACAAAACTGCACACGAATTCAAAGCATTAACATTACATTTTACAACTGAAATTGTCTGGGGTTTTATGTATACGATACTATATGCGAAATGGAGCATGATTCGAACTTGAAATTCAACACATGTAAACATAAAAAAAAGAAATGAAAGTAAAAAAGGCAGAATAGAAAATATCTTTTTTGTGCCTGCATTCTGCTTGCATATTTTATAACATGTGGTTTATTAACACATGAAACGTAATGAAAACTTATGTATCTTGGGGTGTTACTTTTTCAATGTTTATTATAGCCTGTACCTATTTAGTAATTAAAATAATTCCTAAATGACCTCCTTAATTTCGTTTTATTCTCCAAGTATAACTTAATTATCTGTCATAATTTTACCAATTCAATAAAAAATTGCATATTTTGTTAAACATGTTAAAGATATTTCACCAAAATCATACATATTTTGTCAAATTTGTAAGATATTTAGTCAAAATTGTATAAGTTTTGCAAATTTTGTTATTAAAATTAAGCATATTTCTACAGAGTTTGTGAAAGTTTCATTGTTAAAATGCGCATATTTCACTTAATTCAATAGTAAATTATATAATTCTTTACAAGATTTTAGTTAAAATACAGGTAAAAATATAACTACATTTCAGAAACAAACTTTAATTGTTAAAACAACATAACCCCCTATGTTTATTTATACCTGCCATTAAAAGTGGGCAAACCAGGATGACATCGTACAATCATATTTTCTTGATCTGGAGTAATTGTAATTAACAGGTAAAAATCATCATGCCACAGCTAAATAACCTTTAATTGTTGTGTAAACATTTATATAGTACCAGGTTTTTATTATCTGGATATAGTAATTACGACTAATTAAATATTTGACACTTACTGCGGAATCGGAGTTAAGAGTTTGAAAACGTATTTTGTACGGGACATTAAACATTTATTTTACATAATATTCTGCGATTTTAACTTCTGCGGTCCGGAGTTGACCGCAGAATACCGCAGAAATTACCGGTTATACGGTAGTACATATAATTTTAACCTGTATATAAAGGACAACTGTTTATTAAGGGCACATTTTCAGGCTCCCTTGAGTGCCCTTTATATATAGGTTTGACTGTATATATATTATCAATACTATTTCAAAGTAATTGGCCCCAAGTCAGTTCTTCAGAACACTAGAGGAACATTTCAGAAAAGACTGGTGACCTCATATGAAATATTTTTTGGGAAAGTCAAAAATGTCTAGGCCAATCAGAGATAGGTGTGGTCATGTCATAGCGACGCCTACATGCATTTAGAACATTTCTAGCAAGTCTTATGACTTCAACCTAGTTCTGGAGAAGAAGTTAAAGAAAAGGTGTCAAAATCTATGACATGCTGACAACGGACGCTGGACACATTGTTATCAGAAAAGTTCAGCTTTGTGGAAGTCGAGCTAAAAACCCACCCAAAACAGATGAACAAAACATATATTTTTGAAGATTGTGATCCTCTTATTTGGAAACGGGTATGGTTACTTATACCCTAAATCAATACCACCATTATTTAACACCAAAGATTATTATGATCAAAATTCAGAAGGATCTGTCAACTAGAACTTATCTTTAAATTAATGCGCGGAAACCATTCTGTCTACAGAAGAACATCAACGACACTGTCATAACATAACACAAAAGGCTATAAAATTAAAAGAAAATAGTGCAAGAATGCAGAAATTATGTGTTTCAAGCTAAAATGTGCAAGAATGGGCGGTAGAGCACTATATATATGTGTGGTAGAGCACTATATATACATATAGTGGATGTGGTCGAGTGGTCTAGGGTGTTGGCCAAGCGATTGGTGCTGCAGTGTATCAATGGTGTGAGTTCAAATCCCGTCGAGGGAAGAACAAAAATTTGACAGCTCAAAGATCTAATTCTAACACTGTTTGGTTTAATTTTCAGAGGTATGTATATAAACATCTAAAGTGTAGCACAACAACATAAAAAAAAGATGTTAAAATATAACAAAAATAACTATAAGTTTACAAAAAGACTATAATTATAATCAAATTGACGGATATTTCGCTTGACCGACAAGCTTCATCAGCGTCTCAAATCAGATTTCGATTTGAGACGCTGATGAAGCTTGTCGGTCAAGCGAAATATCTGTCAATTTGATTATAATTATAATTAATCTTTTTGACGATATTTCGCTTGACCGACAAGCTTCATCAGCTTCTCAAATCAGATTTGAGATGCTGATGAATCTTTTCGGTCAAGCGAAATATCCCTCAATTTGATTATAATTATAGTCTTTTTGACGGATATTTCGCTTGACCGACAAGCAGATTTGAGACGCTGATGAAGCTTGTCGGTCAAGCGAAATATCCGTCAATTTGATTATAATTATATATATAATTTAACATCTTTTTTGATGTTGTTGTGCTACACTTTAGACGTTTATTTATCATTTTTGTTTGTTTGCACAGAATCGTTAACACTTGTTTCCGATCCGACATCCCGTAGCTTCATACGTTGGCTACATTTTGAGAGTTTATATATATATATATATAGTGCTCTACCACACATTCTTGCACATTTTAACTTTTATATATAGCATTCAATGAGTAATATTAATTCATATATGAATATTAAAAAAGACTTTGTTCAATAAATAAAACAAATATTTGAATAAAAATCCTATAACATCTAACAATAACAATTAAAATGTACAGGTATATCATTTCAACTAATTTGACAAAATACGTGAATTATGTGACATTATATGTATATCTAACAAACCATTTCAACAACTAAATATATTAGAACGGCCATAATACGTTTGCGCTAATTACAGTTTTTAAAATGTATCAAACGCGCGAATTATTAAAATTTCCAATGTATCAAAATTAAAGCGCCAATAAAAGATTATCAAAAGCGCCAATTTACCTGTACGAAAATTAATAAATTTTACAATCAATTAAAAGTTACCTACATTGTTCTGAGGTTCCATCATTAGTTAGAAGAACTAACAACGGACCCAAGGTATTTCACTCTCATTATAATGAGCAGTTTTACAAATCACATCCGTCAATGTTTATTTTCATGGACACTTTGACCAAACTTCAAGCAATAACCTATGTCAAACTTAGAAGTACCAATGCTGAAGCTGTATGCACCAGAAAGGAGTTGGAAAAGGAACAGTTCTTGATTGAAAAATATAGTAAATGGATGTCTGGAGATATAACAAGACAACAATTTGTGTTTGCTGTTAGCTACAAAAATCAGCCATTAGTGAAATGAATGGTCAATTGACATTTTAACGATGTAAATAGATTTACAATTTTAAGCATGTGTTTAACCGACTTTTAAATGACTTTAACTCTGCCAGGTTTAACCTACTGGTCCCAAGCCCAAAAAAAGAGGAGGGTTAGCTGTTAGCTGTAAAAGTCAATCATAAATACATTATGCTTAAAATCATCAGTAAAAAAATTTAAGGTAAATTGGCGCAAACGTATGAATTTATTTTTGGCGCATTTGATACCTAAAATTCAGAAAATTTATTGGCGCAAACGTAGCATTGGCGCAAATGTATTGTGACGCAAATGAACGATAAATTGGCGCAAACGTAGAACGCCCATTAGAACATTAGAAAAAAAGAAGAGAGTAGAGATTGAAAGAAATAGTAGTAGGTAAATGTAGTGTATGTAATATTTAACAATTCACACACAACAAAACAACAAATGATTTACATTTTCCACCAATGAAATGTTATTGTATAGCACAATCGTGAACAGTTTTCAACAGTTGCTTCCCCTGTATTTTCTGGAGGGGATTCACACTTGTAGCCACACTGTCCAGTAGATTCGTGAGTTATATTAAAACCTTTCTCTTGTAGATCAAATGCCAAACAATTAATAACATCTTTTTCAGAAGTAGATTTATTTCTCCATGGTCCAAATGTTATGTCACACATTCTCCTTGATCTATTTTTTGACTTATAGAAACATGTGTGGTTTTTATCGAAATTGGCGAGTATTCTCTTTTTATCCCTCGAAAATAGAGCTACAATAAGCGAAGTTGTAGTTTCTTTGTTTTTTGTACTTACTTCGGTAATTTTGTCCAGAATGGTATTTATTAGTTTTTGATAACCTGTAAATTGATTTCTGTAAGAATCTCGGTGGATTTTCGCCAATATGGCAGGATAACGCTCCAATTGTTCCACCATTCCATGTATTCCGAAGTAAACTGCTTCTCTGTACACTGTAGTGGCCACTTCCGGTGGTGGTAGTTCTCCGTATCTTAAATAATTCAAAACATAGACAAAATTGTCACCATCCGCATCTATAAAATAACGACCGTCTTGGTCTTTCTCTACCTGATATTTTCCACTGAACATCGCACCGAGCATTGTGTCTTTAGATTTGGTTAACGTCAACAAACCTGTTGAAAAATGCCGACCTCCAACATTCAGTTCTATCACATTAGGAAACTGAAATAGAAATTAATAAATCAGATAACCGCATCGATATAGTAATGATTAACGTACTCGCCTCGGCTCGGGTGCGGTAGATCGTGGGTTCGAGCCCCGATCGGGTCAAATCAAAAACTATGAAATTGGTGTTTTTTGCTTCTCCGCTAAGCACGCAGCATTAAGGAGAAAGAGCAAAGACTGGATGGATCGGAATCAGAATAATGTGTCTGAGTGGGGAGACATGTCTATCAGCGGACTGTTGTTCCAGTGAACTAGCACTACAAAAATCCAACTAAGCGTGTTGGTCTAGTACAAAGCGGACCTCATCATCATTTCATTGAAAATTAACTTGTTCTGGCATTGATATAGCTGAAAAATTGAGTTAAACAACAATCACCCAATCACTCATAAATCAGATTAAAAATGCTTTTGGCCATGATATATTGAAAAGGTACAGGACAAAACAGTTTGGAGGGAAATGGGGCTACACATACTAAGGAAAATCTCTATACCACGACACTCATCTACTTCTGTGTATTTGTAGATTGTTTTGTCTACTTTTCAATACTTGCATTCATGTTTGTTAACACAATCTTTACTGCTCAGGAGGTTTGTCACTTTCATGTGAAATATATTTATAATATAGCAACAATAACAATTGGATCCACCAACTGCCGATATATTTTTTTCAGATACAATTAAAACACGGAATATTTTTCAGAGGTGTCAGAATAAATGTGAAATTAGTGTTTTGATTGATATACATGTATATACCATAGTACAAAATTAGATGTGTCGGAACGACACGAATGTCCCCGCTGTGAATATTAAGGAGGCTCTCAAATGTTTCACCCTTTTTTAATTCCCTCAGTAATAGGCTAAGAATAACAAATGAATTTCAAAGTTGATCTGTAAAGTATGACTATACACTCTCATACCAAAAATCAAGTCAAAATCTCCGCATAGCGAAAAAAAGTGGTGACAACTAAATATTTGACAAAAATTTCAAAGTCCAAGGGCAATAACTCGGCCAAAAATCATTGGACCGGAACGAAACGTAAACTTGATTTGTAACTTATCATCATACACCCACATACCAAATATCAAGTCAATATCTCAAAGCATAGCGAAAACCAGAGGCTCCCAGGAGCCTGTAATCGCTCACCTGGATCAAAGCTGCTTTCAATAACAACGCAACTGCACTGTGGCGGCCATCTTGGTGGGAGAGCGCGACTGCCGGACACAATTTTGGAAGAGGACAATCCAATGACTATTCCATCAAAGTTTGGTTCTAATTGAGCTTCTGGTTCCAGACAAGATGGTTTTTGTGTGAATTTCCCATAGGGTCCTATGTTAAACTAAGTACAGCTGTGCAGCCATCTTGGTCAGAGGGCGGGACCACCAGACACAATTTTGGAAGAGGACCATCCAATGACTATTTTATCAAAGTTTGGTTCCAATTGAGCAACTGGTTCCAGACAAGAAGATTTTTATGTGAATTTCCCATAGGGTCCTATGTTAAGCTATGTTCGGCTGTGGGGGCCATCTTGGTCGAAGGGCCGAACCGCCGGAAACATTTTTGGAAGAGAACCATCCAATGACTATTTCATCAAAATTTTTTTCTTATTGAGCAAATGGTTTCAGACAAGACGATTTTTATGGGAATTTCCCATAGGGTCCTATGTTAAATTAAGTTCGGCTGTGGTGGCCATGTTGAATGGAGGTCTGAAATGCCAGACATATGTTGGAAGAGGACCTCTCAAGGATCATTTCAGCAAAGTTTGGTTGAGATTGGCTCAGGACATTTAGTTTCAGAGGAGAAGATTTTTTTCAAATTTCATCCCCCCTTTTTCTATTTTTAGCTTGGCGGCCATCTTGGTTGGAAGTCGGGATCACCGGACAAAATTTTGGAAGGGGGCCATCCAAGGACCATTCCACCAAAGTTTGGTTGCAATTGGTCCAGTGGTTTCTGAGAAGAAGATTAATATGTGAAATGTTGACGGACGACAGACGACGGACGAAAAGTGATGACAATAGCTCACATGGCTTAAAGGCCAGGTGAGCTAAAAAGTGGTCGCAACTGTTTTATTTCGTAATTAGGGACATGGGTAACACTATATATGTCCCGGCCACTTAGTGGCGGGGACATAAAAAGTTGAGAACCAATGACATACAGAATGGAGGAAGAAACATATTTTTCATGTTATGCTAGTAATTAGCATAGGAGTAGCAGTACTGTTTAAAAATACATTTGAGTTCAAAGTTCAGAGATATAAAAGACAAAAATGTTAATTTTATAATGTAGTGATTGTCGATTTTAGATATTCTGTTTAGGCCCTTTGGTTTTTTTTGCTCCCAAACTTTTCAAAATTACTTGGCTTTCCAGCATTTCAATAATGAGGGTACCTGATGAAGGTTATTGCAGAAACGATTCGTGCGCACTAAATTTGATGTCTACGTTTTTATTAAGTCGCCGGGTCGATACCACTGCTGGTGGACTATTATTCCCGACATTATCATTATAATACACATAATTACAATACAAAAGCCAGTCACTTTTGAGTTATGAGAGGCGATTTAACACATACAAGGTATATATAATGATACAATTATTAAAGGATCAGTTGTAATTATTTACAATATTAAAACTCTGATCGCCTTCAAGGTTTTGGCGGAAATTCGTAATATTCGTAAAACTTGTAAGACATGCTGTCATGAAAAAAATGTATAATTTTTTTTATGTATATTGTCTCTACAGGTTAGAATTTCCAAGATTATTCACTTATATCTGGCTTATCAGACGATTTTGACAACATGTCTGCAAATGTTATAAAATTCGTACACTTCTGTTGTGTATAGGCATCGTCAACAACCCAGTGTTGTATGATTCCCAGCATTTGTGCATACATTGTTGGGTATTCCAAATCGAAAACATAGTATATTGCTATCAACAGCATTATACTATCTAACACTGACAAAGTTTGTCCAAAAATTTGGCAATTGACACCAACCACATAGTTAGCTACTGAATTCTCCTCATTAAGAAAAAAACAACTAATCTAGGAGGGTCTTGCTCTGCTGATTCCAGCTGTTTATTTTTGATGGACTCCACGCCCGTCACACTCTGCAAAAGAAAGAATGAACACATTTGATTTTAAAACGACATTGCATAGCTAAATAATTATCTATAGAGAAGGGGGACCCGAATCGTAACCCTTGGCTAGCGAAGATGATGTAAACTATGTTGATTATTTAACTGATTTCCTACATGCAAGTCAATTTCTGTTGCATTGCATTAAAATATTTTAACATAAAGATCAGGCAAAGCAAAACAGAAAAATGTGTGTGGTTCTTGTATCCTAAAAAACAAGGGCTCTTCAAAGCAGGCACCCTTTGCAATGGCAATTCTAAATAAAGGCTACCAGAAAACTTATGTTACCCAGAAATTTAGAAATATGATCTTGCAAATCAGAAAGGGCAATGGTTCTCAGTAAACAAGGGATTTCATTATATTTCATAACCTTTAACCTTAAAAATAAATATGGTCAATCAAGTTCGGACAACAGATGAGAGTGTTTGTAGGAATTTTGTAATTTGTTGACAATCCTGCATCCATGAGCATGATTACACAGATGTAGCGTTGATCAACATTTAGCAAAGAATACTGCTTAAGCCAGTAATAGGGACCATTTTGAACTTGCCGTGAGGTATGAGTTAATATCTCATTTTTGAAGGCCTAACAGCGACTTCAGGATGAAGAACAACAATAAAAGCATTGTTCCTTTGCTATATTTTACCCTGTATACATGCACATTTACTCCATATCTCCTCATTTTTGTCTGGTTATCCTGTGTTTTACAGCCATCTCTCTTTCTGTCGGTTTAAACTTTTTGAAGAGAAAACAATTAATCAGAATTTAGTTCTAAATTACAGTCAACAGTAAAAATTTTCAACACACCTTAATAATCTTGAGGATAGTCTTTGAACACTGACCCCTTCCCTTCTTTTTAGCTACCAAGTCCTCCAGTTTGTCCACTAATTTGAGTTTCGGTGCCTTGCAAATGAATAAAATCCAATGAGATGAGTCTTTAATTCCTTTGATGTAAACATGAATAAATATGGAGGCCTGTTTAGAACATATAGAATTTTTTTAATTTAAGGTGATTATTTGTGATTATATATTTTAGAACTTCTTAATTTCTTGATAAGAGATGTTTTCTACTGATATGAGATTTATATCCTATCCAGCTTTTTGAACTAAATCCACAATTCCCAATTTGACAATAAACAATAAATCTTGGATCATTTTTGTGTAGTCTTGCAATATGGTTGCAAAAAAAAATAGAATGTCTTTGTACTGAATGGGCAAATAATACAACTGTAATCCATATTTGTCTACAAGAATAAAAACAAAAAGAGGTGTGAGAGTGGGTGTGCGCATCACATGCAATCATAATGCAGTGTTTTGCATATTTAAGGCAATGATCCCATAGTCTGGGCATGGACCTAATTCCCATTTGCGTATAAATAAAAAAAATAATACATTTTCCCATGAAACTGTGACATCATAGTCAAAGATTATGCAATTATCTGATTGATATCATTAAGGTTATTGAGTGTCACACAGTGGGCCGTCACACAGTCCCAAATGAGTAACTAACAGACTTTAAAATAAGATGGATGGATTGATGAATGATTGGTGTTTTACGTCAAGTGAGCAATCTTTCAGCTATACGGTATCATGGCGACATGTTATGATATATTATACTAGACCATCACGCTGAGCTGGCTTTTTAATGTGCTAGCACACGAAGTAAAAGTCCGCAGGAAGACATGTCGCTCCACTCGGACACATTATTCTGATTCCGAGCCGACCAGTCTTTGCTCTTGCTCCTTAATGGTCCGTGCCTAGCGGAGTACGGCACATACCAATTGTAGTCTTTTGTTTGACCTGACCGGGGATCGAACTCACGATCTCCCGCAGTCGAGGCGAGCATGCTAACCATTACACCACCGAGGCGATTAAAATAAGATAGTATTCTCTTCATACAATATTAAGACATAGACCCCATGTTTGTTTCCTATTTAAACAATGGCTGGTGCTCATCCAGAGGAAGATTTTGTGCCGGGGTTTGTATCACCGACTTTATAAATACAATTTACTTGACTTGAACAAAGTAAAAAAAAATCAGTTGTTTCCAGCGGAGTCTCAGTCGGTGTTTTCTCTGATAATTGTAGGGGTGTATCCTAAAGTTCAACAAAAAGGTGGGAGATTTCAACAACAATTATGGCTATGCTTATTATTATTTTACCTGCACATTTTGTTATGAAACGAGTGTATCTGTTTGATAACAACAAAGATTAAGGTACCGACCATTTAACTTGCAGGGGGGGGGGGGTTATGGTCTTTTGTTTCGTTCAGAATTTTTTTTCAGACAACACAAGAGTTAGAATATATTTTTTTCCAGAATTTAACATTAGGTTATATGACAAAAACGGTGGTCGGTAAAAAGTGTAACCCGAACCGGAAATCTTTTATTGTTGATATCTTCTTTAATTTTACGATGTTTTGCAAAAACTTTTTCATTTATTGTGTATTTTTATATACTTGAAACACATAGATTGTAATAAGATGTCTAAATATATTCAAAAAGTTGAAAAATGCAGTTTTCTGATTTCAAGGTCGGTAAAATGTGTATCCCGAACCACAAAGGTAGATAACTCTGTTCTTCCCGAACCGGAAATCTTTTCTTTTATTACGAGATTTTTATTGGAAAACCGTGTATTTTTACACTTAAAACGTATAAATCATAATAATTTCTATTAATACATTTTTTTTTAAACCTTACTGGAATTTAATCAATATATATTGTAATTCAATGCACTATTATGGCAGTTAGAATATATGAGACACAGGTCAATTAATCTTGACAGTTAAATGTATTCATCTTGCAGGGGCTAGTTCTAATAATAAAACCCTAAATGCTCGCTTACTCGCAAGGGTTATAACGGGATGCCATTACACGTAATGGAGCAGCCGCCGAGATTTTTTGCGCTCGCTTACAGAGCTTCTGACGCCTGCATTTATCAATAATAAGACATAACCTTTCCTTTTGTCCATTATTATAACAAGTTTTTATCACCTACCAGTATTTTAGAATGTAATTCCCACAAAATAAAATCTTCTCTTTGACAATTTTGAATTTCGTCATTTCCGGCGTGAATGTTTACCAATCGTAACTACTCGGCCATTCTCGCTACCCTGCAAATAACAGGGTAGCGAGAATGGCCGAGTAGTTACGATTGGAATGTTTACATCAGCTTGTAATAAGAAATACCATATTTAGAAAAGCTCCGCCTTCCGTAGTTTCCGGTTATGGAAAACGATCGATAAATTTGAAAAAGGTTGTTGCTAACTTTGAAAAGCATATATTTCTCAGCCAAACCGATTTAACAAGGACTGGGATCATCAGTAATTGTTATAATGAAAAGTTTGAAGCGTAAATAGTGAGTTTTTATGTTTCAACTGCAACTTTTTTTTTGCTCCATTGTGACGAATGGGACCGCGTTGTAGCTCTGCCGAGACACACGTTGTCACAGGAGCTACATTATTGCAGCTATGCAGGGGCGGATCCAGGATTTCAGGTTAAGGGGGGGGGGGGGGGGGCGGCGGCGGCGGACATAAAAAAGTTGCGCCGAGCGGAGGAAGGCCCGAAAATGTTTGGGGTATTTCGTGTGAAAAATCACAATTTTACGCCAAAAAATCCCCTGTCTTGTGTATTGATAGCATGATATAAAGTTTCAAAAATGATAACTGACAAGCTATGTGTTTATTATTTCATTATATCTTTCCTTTTTTTTCTTGTTGAAAAGGGGTGTACATTTGTATATTAATTTTTATTCCAAAATCCAGAGGAATATAACTCTGTTCTTTCCGAACCAGAAATTTTCATTACGTACAATTATTAAATTGATAAGTTCACTGTGCAAATAAATTGTAATAAACAAGTAATAGTTCATTTCAAATATATTCATCTGCAGAATTTAAGTGTGTTCAAATCATACTTGTAGTTTATTAGAAAATTATAATAAATATTTAAAAAGATTTATTTTAATTTCGGAAAAATTTTGAATTTATAATTTTTTTTTTGGTCAATTTACATCATGTATATCTTATTTTTATTTAAGATAATCATCTGCCAGAATTACTTGTTGTATTTTATTAGAAAATTATAATAAAATATTCAGTTTTATTTTGATTTCAGGAACATTTTTTTATTTATCTGTTTTGGTCAATTTACAAAACCGATAACTTACTTTTTATTAAAGATATTTATCTGGTGCACCTATTTATCTGTAGAATTTTTATGGTGTTAGATTCATACTTGTTGTATTATAAGTAAATTGTAATAGAATTTTCAAATAATTTCAATTTAATATCAGGAAAATTGTTTATTCTGTTTGGTTTTTTTTCTCTCTCTCTTCTTTTTTTAAATTTACAAAATGTACATCTTATCTAGGGGAAGGTCATCATATGCACAGTAAAAATGTAGCTCTTTATTTAATTGAAATTCTGATCAAAATCTAAAGAAAATTATCATGGCTGAACTAATTGTCTGACTTTAAATAAAAATGAAATATTTTGACCATAAAAATCAGTTTGTAAAGTAATGATGGAAATTTAATACAATTTAACAAAAATAAGAATATCAACCTTTTTATCAGTGTCAAATAATATACAAAAACTAACATGTCTTGTTATTATTATTTTTTTTTTCCGTGTCAAATTATATTGTCTTGAACTTGCGTTTAGCACGATGATTAATAGTCTATGTGCATATTATTTTGTATTAATTAAGGTGATTACTAATTAAATGCATATCTAGATGGTTTCATTGTTTTGATAAAAATGTCTTGAAAGGAAGAACGAAGCCATATACTATTTCAAACTGAATTTTTAATATACTATATTTTATTATTTCAACTATATAGAATAAGAATAAGAATATTTATTATTCCAATCAATGGGCCCACAATAGGGGCAAACAAATTGCATACATTGATTATTGTCATTGGAGGCAATTATACATATATATATAAATACAGTGTTTCTTGTCGGGTTCAGAGCCTTAAAAAATAATTAATAATATAAACAGAAAGAGAAAAAATATTTCAGTATCATAAACCCTGTTTCAGTTTTCTTGTCTCAAGGCACTCTATACAGTTTCCAAAAATATTGATTATTGAAAGATCTTCATTGGTAAATAAATAATAGAATTTTGATTTATCTAACATATTATTGAAATTAGAACATAATTCTGAAATTTTCTGATAACAAATCTTTCTACTATTATTATATATGGGGCAATCGATTAAAAAATGATATTCATCCTCAATTTTTTGTGTTATGCACAATTTACATAATCGTTCTTCAGTTTCCAAGTTTTTATATCTACCAATTTCAATCATAAGAGGATGTGCACTAATTCTGATTTTACAAATTGCCTGTCTTACTTTGAAATCATTAAGAAATGTATATTTTTCTCTAATAAAATGTTCCTTGAATGTGAAATATGTACAGACTTTTCCCTTTTTGTCTTCATTTATACATTTTTTTTTTAAATTATACCAATAACTAAGAAAACTATCACATACTTTTTTTTCACATTGTTACATAGAGTGCCTACATAGACATTAACATTTGATATATTCATCTTATTTAATATTAGTAATATACTAGAATACCATGTATTTGTTTGACATAAATTCAATTTCTTATTGTATACATGAGCTTATGTTTTATACTAATGTCTATGCATGCATGTTTTTTTTTTTTTTTTTTTTGTTGCTTTGTGATGTCATGTAATATGTGCTTGTAAAGTTATTTTATACTTGTATGTGTTTTTTATGTAATAGTCGATTCAAAAGCTCACTAGAGCTTATGTTATGTGCTATAGATATTTCGACTTTAAATAAAACTTATTTGATTTGATATTTGATATTTGATTACAAATAAAAGCATCATAAAGTATATATGAGTTATTTCACCATTTTCTATCCATTGCAAGTTCATTTAAATTTATTAAATTCCATTAAGGTAAAAAAAAATATGCATTAATAGAAATTATTATGATTTATACGTTTTAAGTGTAAAAATACACGGTTTTTCAATAAAAATCTCGTAATAAAAGAAAAATTTCCGGTTCGGGAAGAACAGGGTTATCTACCTTTGTGGTTCGGGTTACACATTTTACCGACCTTGAATCAGAAAACTGCACCTTTCAACTTTTTGAATATATTTCGACATCTTATTATAATCTATGTGTTTCAAGTATATAAAAATACACAATAAATGAAAAAGTTTTTGCAAAACATCGTAAAATTAAAGAAGATATCAACAATAAAAGATTTCCGGTTCGGGTTACACATTTTACCGACCTTGAAATCAGAAAATTGCACCTTTCAACTTTTTCAATACATTTCGACATCTTATTATAATCTTTGTGTTTCAAGTATATAAAAATACACATTAAATGAAAAAGTTTTTGAAAAACATCGTAAAATTAAAGAGGATATCAACAATAAAAGATTTCCGTCAATTTCCGGTTCGGGTTCTGGTTACACTTTTTACCGACCACCGACAAAAACTCTGAATCAGATTATTATTTTTTTCCTCCACCAAAATCAAAATATTTTTTACAGCAACATTGGGACTCAGAATATTTTTTTAGTCCTCTTACATAAACTCAATGGAAAAACATGATTGATAAGAACATTAATCAATACTGTATGAAACATATACTAGGAGAGCAGGAAAATAAATCTAGTTTTAAATTTATGTCTACACCTCTATGTCAATTTGGAAAACCACATTCAACATGGTCATTTGTAAGAGATAATCCAACTGATGTTCAGAAAGCTGCCATAAAAACTAGAATACTGACAGGATGTTATACTCTACAAGCGAACCGCTCAAAGTTCAACCAGTATAATGTCGATCCAACATGTCCAATCTGCAACTGAAATCAGCTCATGAAGACAGGAAACATTTTATTCTTCAATGTTCATCAACTGAGAGAATCCGTGGTAAATATCTACCACAAGATTAGAAACTTTATAAATGAAAGTGACAAGAACTTAGATCTGGAAAATATTGAAACACTTCTTCAACTCATTATTGATCCAATTGCTTTTTATCACGAAAAGAGACATTTACCCAATAGACCAACTTGAGAAGACGACACGTGATATGATTTATGACATTCATCTCATTCATACCAAGCTGATGAGAGCATACAATCCCTAGTAATGTGATTACAGTGAAGTTTTATATGATAGACTTTTATTTTATAGTTATACCTAATATTGTATGAGGGTGCGCCTTAATCAGAGGTGGGACATCCAGAACAACAACAACAACAACATACAATACTCGTATATAATTTTATACGAGTATCATTGTTGTCGCCAAGTACAAGTGATCTAACATCAATATCCGATAGAGGAGATCCACCCTTCGGACCCTTAGCTCTTTTTTTCGATGCAATATTATAAATAATGATCTTGATATTATTTGAACAGCGGTCAGCGGTACTGGGTCTTGAAGTAGTAGAGCTAGATTCCCTTACCCGGCTCCTCGTAAATGCATATTTTGTATGCTTAAAGCTTTCATTTAAATGATGTAAACAAGGGTTTTAAATATTTTGTATGCTTTTAAAAAAAAATAATATAGTCTAATTACTTACCAAAATATGTCCAAATGCGCTGTGGAATTTTGATGAACGTCTTGATGAGGCAATGGCGATCAAGAAACAAAGGACGCTACGAAAGCGGGAAAGTTTTAATTAATATTGGCGTCATGCAGGATCAGGATTGGCATCCGGCACTTTAATAATAGGAAATGTTAATGTGGAATTGAAATATGATTCTTTTATTCCTAACAAAGTACAAATGAAATATGCTAAATATATCCTGGGTGTACATAAGTCAGCTACAAACATTGCTGTATTGGCTGAACTTGGGTTATATCCACTTTCAATTGCAGCACTTAAATCATCTGTCATTTGTTGGATTCATTTATTAAACTCAAAGTGTAACAGTTTAATATTTCATGCATATCGAAAAAATCAAAAAATTAATGAAAATTTAGGTAACAAATTGAAGCAGTTATTTACTATAATTGGTTTCAGTCATATTTGGGAAAATCAAGGCACTTTTTCAAAATCTAAACTTTTATTTTCTGTTACAAAACAGTTAGAGAACAGATATACTAAACATTGGAAGACATTATTGTTTAATAATGATTCAATTCAATTCTGTTATTGTCAATTAAAATGCCCATTACTGAGCAGTACAATCATATGAAAAATATATACATAAAAAAAAGGGACATTATGATTTCAATGATTATAAAATTAACTTGTAATGACAAGAATTTATAACAACCCCCCTTTAAAAAATAACAATAGTATGTTAGCTACAATATATTCAATAATGATCAATTATAATAATCCATATACAGGTATGTATACCTATATAACACAGTGACCTATGTGTTTAATGATGATAATAAATCTGGAGGAAATAAATTAAGAACATATAGAAAACTAAAAACACAATTTGATTTGGAAAACTATTTATGTGCAGATGTAAATAAAAAATCTATATCAACATTTGTTAAAATCAGAATAAGTAATAGTAATTTAAATATTGAAAAAGGCAGATATTTAAATACTCCTGCTGAAGACAGGATATGTAAATTGTGTAATTCTGGAGTAAAAGACAAATTCCATTTTACTATTATATGTTCAAAATTACAGTCTTGTGTGAAGAATTTTTCAAGGATATCTGTGATGGTGTGCCTTCATTTATTAATATGTCTGACTTTGACAAATTTAAATTTATATTTAGTAGTAATGATCTAGACATATGTAAAATGTGTATATTGGGTGTCAATAAGTTGTATAGTCTAAATCAGTCTAAAAAACAAGATTAATCAGTGGTTTTATTTTTTTATGTCACTTTTACTGATCTTTAATTGTCAATGGGAGGTAACTTGAAATTGTATACATGTGTATTGTATGGGAGATATATAGGCCTAGAATCTAACACCTGACCGGCAAAAGTGTAAGACAGGGAAATCTCCGACACCCGAGGGTAAGATTTCAATCGTTCGAGGGTGTCGGAGATTTCCCTATCTTGCACTTTTTGCCGGTGTTTGATTTTATTTCTCACTTATATCAGTAGTTGTGTATTGTTTGACAGCTATGTACTTTTAGCAGACGATCATGTAAACAATGTGAGTTATTTCCCCTTCATGTCAATCAAAAAAGTAATTCCGTATTTTTGTGTATTGCGTGAAGGTTATTATGTAATAATATGGCCGATTGTTAGGATTTGCGTGTTTATAAAAGATTGAAAACTTATATACAGTGAATTGTTTATTTTAAAAAGGAAAAGCATGGATAATTCGGGGGGCAGTTGACATAAACTGTACAGCATGCATTTGCCGGTAAAACGCACTTGATTTTTTTGTCTTGCACACTAGTGCAAGATAAGAAAATCTCACATCGCTAAAAATAAGAATTGGTCTGTCTCAAAAGTGAGAAAACTCTGTCTTTCCTCAGCTGTTGTGTTATCAAATATTATGTATTATGTTATCAAATATTGTATACTTAAAGTTGTCATAGTTGTATTTGTCATGTTCTGTATTGATGATAATCCTTTGTTTGGATTATTAGATCAATAAACAATATTTGATTTGATTTGATTTGTTTCAGTGTTAAAGTGTCAATCATCGTTACGAAATTAACACACATGTTCAAATCCAATTAAGAGAACTCGACTTATACGTTAGTTCAGTTTTTCTGGAAATCCGTGCTTAAATTAGTTAGCTACATTTGGAATTATAAAGTGAAAATATGTACAAAAAAAACTGTTCTTGTTCCAAGAGATTAGAATTAGTAGAAAAAATGTATCAAAAGTATATATAAGTGTCGAAAAGGACGAAAGACTTGCATTACAATTTTTTTTTACAACCCTGGTAAACACACAGGGGCTAGGTGCGTCCGGAAAAAAAATATATAATGTATTGCAAATGTATATAGTTGGGTTTTTTTCGGACGCACCTAGCCCGTGGGTTGTAGACCACATTGACACAATGGTCTCCAATAAGTCAAGTATACACCAGTGGCGGATCCAGAGGCCCCTAAAAAAAAAAAAAAAAAAGAGAGAGAGAGAGATGGGGGGTCTTCCGTCCTTCTGTTAAGCATATCAGCATTCATTCATTCGCCTGTTAAATGTAATAAATCATTATATAATTTTACCCGTTGCATTGCCCTTTTAGTTTATCTAATTACTTTTGAACTAGTCGACGATTAATCAGAAAACAAAGTGATATTATAAGCCCTTAGACATTAAGTTTATCAAAATCCATCCATTCTACAAACACTTCAATACAAATTACCCCATTTTCAACAGAGAATCTGCTGGAGACCTGAAGCGGTCCCCTGATGTTTATACATCGGCGAGAACAGCAACATAAATTCTCAAAATAAACATGAAATAAATATATAACATGTACAGCAAAAAAAAAGGGGATTTAAAACTATTTAAAATTAATTGGCTTTCAAATATTGGATATAAGAACGTACCTGATGAAGGTTTTTTTTTTCTCGGAAACACGTCGTGTGCTAAATTTGATATCTACATTTTTATTACATTAGTTGCAGCATATGGACCAAATGATGCAATCCAGAGTTGTTTTTCAAATTTATATTCTAAGAAAATATTAAGTGTATAATTATACAAAAAGGCGAAAAAAATCTTTCTCTAGTTCTTCAATTCACTTACCTGGAGTTTCGCAACTGAGTTGGGATTAATAAAAGTTAAGTTTGAATGCTGAAAAATTTGATAGTACAAATCAGGACTGAACTTCTTTTAATATTAGGAGCAATCCGTGCGTTTTGTTTTGAATCGTTCCTATATGATTTTTTAAATATAATTTCATCACCTTATTCTCTACTGCAGTCTTACTATTTCTAATATTATGTATTTTATCAAGGATTTGTACAGTTTCTACTATGCAAATCCTTGATTTTATATAAATTCGGATATGTTTTAACACGACACAAATATTAACCATCCCCGTACCGATACCGACCAACAATTAAACATCTCATGTCGAGGTCGAGGTCAATATGTAAATGATCATAATAATACATCAGAAATCGAATACAATCTGGCTTTCGTTAGGAGCAAATAGTATTTTCGTTACTGTATGAAATGAAAATGCCCCCAAAATTGACAAATTTAACACTTACTGATATTTCTTCTGTCATTATTGTTGATTTACTGGATTTTTTAAATGTCAAAACAAATCCACGCGAACAAGCTGAGAGTAAACAAATATCACGTGACTGTCCAGTTACCACGTGATTACTCAAAGCTAAACCAGATTGTCCCAAGTCAAGGACGTACATCCTTGCCTAAGTGAATCGTTTCACTAATTTATCATAAAATAAACAAGTATGTCATTGCGTTTGAAATACAACTATATAGATCAATATATTTATTAAATTTCTAATTTATATATATTTTTTTTAATTAGTTCATAATTAAATCAGAGGCGTAGTCCTTGAGCTTATCGGAGAGTGTGTGTAAAAAAAAAAGGGGGGGGGCAAGCTGTAGGAGTGGTCTGGAGCATTGGAAGTGGACCGGAAAGTGGGGAACAGGACAACTACGTATACCCGTAAGCTTAAATTTCAACTGAAAAAAAAAGAGAGAAAAAAAAAGAGTGTTTTGGCTTCCTAGAACACCCTTACACCTCTTAATAATATGAGACAGGCACAACCTGTTTAAGGGCGAATCCAGGATTTTGTGTTAGGGGTCAGCGAGGGGTCTGGGGACCGCTTAGGGTCTCCAGCAGATCCAGGGCAGAGCCCTGGTAGGGGGCACTGGGTGGCGAAGCCCCCCGGAAGCGCCTGGGTTTTGAGTATTTGGGAAGCTTTTCCGTCAACAATTTTGAAGCATTTTGTGAATGGGATGAAGTGTATTAAAACGCATGAATCTTCTCCAAAAAGTTTCAGATAGTGTATAAGCAGAGAGTGTAAATTAAAGGGAGATGTCACTTAAAATTATCTATCTGGAGCTGTGACTCCCCTGATTTCCTTATCACGCCGGGTATTCGTATACTCAGAACAGGTGCGGACACTTTGAACTCGGTGCAGCTAGTTATTTTGAACGTTTTCATTGACCAATTTTGAATTTTTGAACACTACAGACCGTGGAGCATGACGGCAACAGAACACGGAACAGCATGCTCCGCGGACTGTAGTGTCCAAAAATTCAAAATTGACAAATGAAAACGTTCAAAATAACTAGCTTGCACCGAGTTTCCGAATACCCGGCGTGCTATATTAGCCAATTTTCTCATGTTTCTCTGTTGAAAATGGGGTAATTTGTATTGAAGTGTTTGTAGAATGGATGGATTTTGATAAAATTAATGTCTCAAGGGATTATAATATCACTTTGTTTTCTGATTAATCGTCGACTGCTTCAAAAGTTCAAAAGTAATTAGATAAACTAAAAGGACAATGCAACGGGTAAAAATATATAATGATTTATTACATTTAACAGACGAATGAATGAATGCTGAGGAAGACCGCACCCCCCCCCCCCTCTCTCTTTTTATTTTTTTATATTTTTTAGGGGGAGCGAACGTCCCCTCCGCCCCCCTCTGGATCTGCCACTGCATTAGTAGGTGTGCATTAAATTGGTAATAAAACATGAGTTAATCATAATGACAACAATAACTAATGTTTCAACTGATGATCTGTTCGAGGGAACTTTCCAACAAAAAATCCTAGTTGTGGATAAAATGATTATCAAAACAAAAATAAAATTAGAAAATTAATGAACCAAATTTTAAATAAATAATTAAAAATATCTTAAAAATATCTTAATACTTCAGCAACTAAAAATAATTTGACAGGCATGTATTTAAAAGA
Source organism: Bathymodiolus brooksi (assembly GCA_963680875.1). NCBI lineage: Eukaryota > Metazoa > Mollusca > Bivalvia > Mytilida > Modiolidae > Bathymodiolus > Bathymodiolus brooksi. Next base: position 90,760,187 of record OY804577.1, read on the forward strand.
AATTATGTAGCCACGAAAATACAATGTTTAACAAATTAAATTTTGAATTAATGGACAACAAAACCCAATTTTTATCAAAGACAACTTGATATTACATATTGTCATCTTTAAGATATAATATTTTTTTTTAATTTATGTTTTGTTTAATGACACCCACTGTTATTTCAAAGGTGTTAAAGTGATTAAGATAATCAATAAATTAACATTGGTAGCGGTCACTGTGTGTGTGAACCTGGTCCATGCCCAAAATGTCTACTGTTTTTTTCCCCATTTGTCTACTGCAGAATATAATGTTTTTCCCAAAATGTCTAAAAAGACTTTAAATTTATTTATATGTTACAATAATTATTTTATCATACATATTTAATTTTTAGGACATTTTTCATAATTTTTTTTATAAAATTTCAATATAAAATTAGATCTTTATACACTAAATTAAAGCCTTACAACTACTTGACAACTGAAATGTTTACACAACATTTAGACATTCGGGTAGACATTTATAATTAATCAAGCCTCATTAAAGATAACTTTATTTTTTATTTGTAAAAGTGAATAAAGATCAAAGGATAGCATAATCATGATAACTGTTTATGTAAAATGCCTAATTATTATTTCAAAAAGACAACTGTTTTTACTATTTACTCATTTGAATACTACAGCAAGTCATGAAATATTTTAAGTAATATAAGACTACCAACAAGTAACATAAGACTACCAACAATATAAGAAAATTGTATTTTTCATCATATTGCACAGCTATATCATGGTACTTAATACAGCAACTCATGAAATATTTTAGGTAACAGAAGAAAATTACCTGTAGACATTTTGGGAATAACTTTTAATCAGGGAGTAGACATTTTGGGGAAAAAATGTCGAATTAGCCAAAATTTAACTTTAGACATTTTGGGATGACCCCGTGAACGTATGGTAGTTGGATTTACAACTACCCATAGAATCAGTGTCTATCACCACTAACGTTGTGAGTTCGAATACCAGTCATGGTGAGTTGTACTCGATACAACAGTATGTGATAAAGTTTGTCAGTGACTTGCAGGTCAGTGGTTTTCTCTTGTTTCTTCCATGATATAACTGAAATATTGTTGAAAATGGCATCAAACACAATAAACACACACAACAATCATGGAGTGATCACCAGTGGCCAGTTACAAGACAAACATTTCCCCCGCCTAAGTAGTTATAAAACATCTGTCCCTGTGCCATCATTTTAGACTGCATCAGTGGTGTAATGGTTAGTGTGCATGCCTCAAGTGCACAGTAGATCGTGGGTTTGAGACCCTGTATCAAACCAAAGACAATACAATTGGTGTTTGCTGCTTCTCCGCTAAGCACACAGTACATATGAATAAGAACAAAGACTGTTGGCTCACAATAAGGATCATGTGTCCTAGTGGAATGACATATTGTTTACATTTGGACTGTTGTTTCAATGAGCTAGTGTAGCATTTAATTGTGTCGTCTAGTTCAGTGTCCGCCGGACACTTTTACATATGTTATAGTGTCCAGCAGACACTATTTCATATCGCAATCTCTATAATTTATTGTCCGGGGGGACACTTTAACATAGGACACTATTATGTCTTACACTAGCACTACATAAGTCCAACTAAATATGTTGATCTACTACAAAGTGGTCATCATCATCAATTTCATCATAACTTCTTCTTGCCATGATATAAAGGAAAAATTATAGCTCAGTTGGTGTTAAACTCATGCCATGATATAACAGAAAAATTATAGCTCAGTTGATGTTAAGACTCATGCCATCATTTTACCTACGTGCTGATTTACTTTTTATAAACTTGTCTGTCTTGAATACAGCTGAAATACTGCTCATTTAATATTAAAACAACAAGAAATCAGTCATAGGAATCATTGTTTCCCCACCTTTTCATGTTGTAATGAGGAAGTGAGTCATACACTTTTAACTTGATATATATATTAAATATGAAGAATATCAGTCTCACATGATATCTCACATGAATTCAATAAAAATATGAATACACATTATATTAATTGTTCTATGCTGCCAATGTTTATGCAACATTTTACAATAAAAGTGTATTATATGGATGATTACATCTATTTTGTTGTTTGTTCTAATATTAGTCGTGCTGGCACATAAAAGTATTTGCTTCATTTTACAATCCACCCATCTTCTTTTACAATTAAAATGTAAGGTATACCACAGTGGTAAGTCCACGAACTATCTAGGGCACTTTTAACACAGTGTTGTCTATAGTTTAATAACCCTTACATATGTGTCAAGTCAATCTTTCTAGAAAGTTCAGTTTCTAATCTAGTCTGAAAAAAAAGAGAGGTTTATTGTGTCATTCATTACAAAAGAATTTGTACTCACTGTGGTAGTCAATGATCCATGTTTTAAGATATGCTTTGCACAACTTCAGAAATAAAACCAGTATAATGTTACATTATAAGAATATACTTTCAGAGCGTATTTTCAATGATTGTTAATGTCATATTGATGAAGTTTGGCAGTAACTTGCACAACTTAATTGTTTTCTGCAGGTCTGACTCCATTTTACTCCACCAATAAAACTAAGCCAACAATATAACTGAAATATTGTTGAAACATTAATAACCTATCCAAGCTGAATGGAAAACGTATCATGGCAGTCTAATATTAAATTACAGTCACTGTTAGTTGTTCAGTCTAGAATACCATGATACAAACCTTTTTAATGGACATTGGAAACAGATTCTCTAGTTAAAATTTAAGCCGATTCTCGCTTGAAATAATGAGGAATTGGTCAATGTCACAATTTTTTACTTTTAGCTCTCAGCTCAATAAATTCAAAGAAAAATAACAATGCAGAAAGATTGGACAAAAAATAAAAATTCCATATATCTTCCAAATATGCAAAATTTAGGCCCCTTCTAGAAATAAAATAGCCAATTTTTTCATAACCCATGAAGATGATCATTTTGCAAAAAACTGTATTTAAAATGGATGAAAATTTTCAAACGTCCTTTTGTGTCAAATACATATATAATATTGGTGTATTGACGGTAAATATAGAATTTATGTGGCGAGGCTTAGAAACGGGTTAAAGATCTGCTTTTAGCAAGTCTTTCCATCCACTTCGTGGCGAGCCACATAAATTCTATATTTACCGTCAATACACTAATATTGTATTTATTTTGCAATAAAATTTGCAAAAAAAATGTTATTCAATTTAATAATAAAAAAAAGATAACGGAAATCCCATTGATACCTCAATAGTAGTTCCGGTAAGGGGTGTAGCTTAATAGCGTTATTAGGCTAATATAAAAAGTGTTATTATGACAGGGGTGTGGCTTAATAGCTTTATTAGGCTAATGTGAAAAGAATTATTATGACAGGGGTGTGGTTTAATAGCTTTATTAGGCCAATGTGAAAAGTGCTATTATGACACTGTCATAATTAAGCAATAGTTTATTTCAACCCATTTATTATGACCAAAAATAACCCAATTGCAGGATAAAGTAATAGTTACATAATAATTCTATGCATTTTTCTGAAATCAATTTTCTTAAGGAATTTATTGAAAAACCCATCAAAATCATATGATAAAAAGATTCTCCATGTGCAAATAACAGAAACATCAATTTTTGCACATTGGAGCCTCTTGTTAAGAAATGGGTATGGTTACAATACCCCCAAATCCAATAAATTGAACCTTTACTTAGTGCCAAGGATCACTGTGTAAAAAATTCAGATTGATACGTCAAATAGAACTCAATTTATCACACAGAAACCATTTAACAACAACACCATTTCATAATATGACCAGGGGGCATCGTGGCTGTGATCGTATGGTAGTTGGATTTACAACTACCTATGCAATCAGTGCCTATCACCACTGATGTTGTGAGTTCGAATCTCGATCAGGGCGAGGATAGTACAACATTATGTGATAAAGTTTGTCAGTGACTTGCAACAGGTTGGTGGTTTTCTCCAGGTCCTCCGGTTTCCTCCACCAATAAAACTGACCTCCAGGATATAACTGAAATATTGTTGAACGTGGCATCAAACACCAACAAACAAACAAACACAATATGACCACCATTTTTGTGGGGGGAAAAAATGCACCAGTACTTACTAGCTCATGTTTTAATTCTTCTATCTTGACTTTTGTCAGCGATATATCCTGTAAAATATAAGGTAGCTTTATCACAGTTAAACTCAATGAAATGTTTGTTGTAATCTAAAGGTGAAACAAATATAACCTTAGTATTCCAAATGGCCAAAATGAGATTTTAACAAAAAAACACAAAATAAATTAATATTTTGAAGCAATTACTTCTTATTTTGTTTAAAAAATTAACACACATGATCTATTAAAGCTAATTAAACATATACAATTTAATAAAAATATTCAAAATGGAAGTCTATGGTATGTCTGTAGTTTAGTACTTACTGGAGGAAGACTATGGTATGTCTGTAGTTTAGTACTTACTGGAGGAAGACTATGGTATGTCTGTAGTTTAGTACTTACTGGAGGAAGACTATGGTATATCTGTAGTTTAGTACTTAATGGAGGAAGACTATGGTATATCTGTAGTTTAGTATTTACTGGAGGAAGATTATGGTATGTCTGTAGTTTAGTACTTACTGGAGGAAGACTATGGTATATCTGTAGTTTAGTACTTACTGGAGGAAGACTATGGTATGTCTGTAGTTTAGTGCTTACTGGAGGAAGACTATGGTATATCTGTAGTTTAGTACTTACTGGAGGAAGACTATGGTATATCTGTAGTTTAGTACTTACTGGAGGAAGACTATGGTATATCTGTAGTTTAGTACTTAATGGAGGAAGACTGTGGTATGTCTGTAGTTTAGTATTTACTGGAGGAAGTCTATGGTATGTCTGTAGTTTAGTACTTACTGGAGGAAGACTATGGTATATCTGTAGTTTAGTATTTACTGGAGGAAGACTATGGTATATCTGTAGTTTAGTACTTACTGAAGGAAGACTATGGTATATCTGTAGTTTAGTATTTACTGGAGGAAGACTATGGTATGTCTGTAGTTTAGTACTTATTGGAGGAAGACTATGGTATGTCTGTAGTTTAGTATTTACTGGAGGAAGACTATGGTATGTCTGTAGTTTAGTATTTACTGGAGGAAGACTATGGTATGTCTGTAGTTTAGTATTTACTGGAGGAAGACTATGGTATATCTGTAGTTTAGTACTTACTGAAGGAAGACTATGGTATATCTGTAGTTTAGTATTTACTGGAGGAAGACTATGGTATATCTGTAGTTTAGTACTTACTGAAGGAAGACTATGGTATATCTGTAGTTTAGTATTTACTGGAGGAAGACTATGGTATGTCTGTAGTTTAGTACTTATTGGAGGAAGACTATGGTATGTCTGTAGTTTAGTATTTACTGGAGGAAGACTATGGTATGTCTGTAGTTTAGTATTTACTGGAGGAAGACTATGGTATGTCTGTAGTTTAGTACTTACTGGAGGAAGACTATGGTATATCTGTAGTTTAGTACTTACTGGAGGAAGACTATGGTATATCTGTAGTTTAGTACTTACTGGAGGAAGACTATGGTATGTCTGTAGTTTAGTACTTACTGGAGGAAGACTATGGTATGTCTATAGTTTAGTATTTACTGGAGGAAGACTATGGTATGTCTGTAGTTTAGTACTCACAGGAGGAAGACTATGGTATGTCTGTAGTTTAGTATTTACTGGAGGAAGACTATGGTATGTCTGTAGTTTAGTACTTACTGGAGGAAGACTATGGTATATCTGTAGTTTAGTATTTACTGGAGGAAGACTATGGTATGTCTGTAGTTTAGTATTTACTGGAGGAAGACTATGGTATGTCTGTAGTTTAGTACTTACTGGAGGAAGACTATGGTATGTCTGTAGTTTAGTACTTACTGGAGGAAGACTATGGTATATCTGTAGTTTAGTACTTACTGGAGGAAGACTATGGTATGTCTGTAGTTTAGTACTTACTGGAGGAAGACTATGGTATATCTGTAGTTTAGTATTTACTGGAGGAAGACTATGGTATGTCTGTAGTTTAGTGCTTACTGGAGGAAGACTATGGTATATCTGTAGTTTAGTACTTACTGGAGGAAGACTATGGTATATCTGTAGTTTAGTACTTAATGGAGGAAGACTGTGGTATGTCTGTAGTTTAGTATTTACTGGAGGAAGACTATGGTATGTCTGTAGTTTAGTATTTACTGGAGGAAGACTATGGTATGTCTGTAGTTTAGTACTTACTGGAGGAAGACTATGGTATATCTGTAGTTTAGTACTCACAGGAGGAAGACTATGGTATGTCTGTAGTTTAGTACTTACTGGAGGAAGACTATGGCATATCTGTAGTTTAGTACTTACTGGAGGAAGACTATGGTATATCTGTAGTTTAGTACTTACTGGAGGAAGACTATGGTATGTCTGTAGTTTAGTACTTACTGGAGGAAGACTATGGTATGTCTATAGTTTAGTATTTACTGGAGGAAGACTATGGTATGTCTGTAGTTTAGTACTCACAGGAGGAAGACTATGGTATGTCTGTAGTTTAGTATTTACTGGAGGAAGACTATGGTATGTCTGTAGTTTAGTACTTACTGGAGGAAGACTATGGTATATCTGTTGTTTAGTATTTACTGGAGGAAGACTATGGTATGTCTGTAGTTTAGTACCTACTGGAGGAAGACTATGGTATGTCTGTAGTTTAGTACTTACTGGAGGAAGACTATGGTATATCTGTAGTTTAGTACTTACTGGAGGAAGACTATGGTATGTCTGTAGTTTAGTACTTACTGGAGGAAGACTATGGTATGTCTGTAGTTTAGTATTTACTGGAGGAAGACTATGGTATGTCTGTAGTTTAGTACTCACAGGAGGAAGACTATGGTATGTCTGTAGTTTAGTATTTACTGGGGGAAGACTATGGTATGTCTGTAGTTTAGTACTTACTGGAGGAAGACTATGGTATATCTGTAGTTTAGTACTTACTGGAGGAAGACTATGGTATGTCTGTAGTTTAGTATTTACTGGAGGAAGACTATGGTATGTCTGTAGTTTAGTACTTACTGGAGGAAGACTATGGTATGTCTGTAGTTTAGTATTTACTGGAGGAAGACTATGGTATGTCTGTAGTTTAGTATTTACTGGAGGAAGACTATGGTATGTCTGTAGTTTAGTACTTACTGGAGGAAGACTATGGTATGTCTGTAGTTTAGTACTTACTGGAGGAAGACTATGGTATGTCTGTAGTTTAGTACTTACTGGAGGAAGACTATGGTATGTCTGTAGTTTAGACTTTAATGGAGTTAACTGGTCTTTCAATGTCTGTAGTTCCTGAACAATTCATAAAAGGCATGTACATTTATTTTTCTCTACTATTAACTTTTAGTTGAAAACATAGTGTAGACAGATCTATGTCTCTTCTGTCCCCTGTAAATTATCTGTGTGATACATTTTTCATAAATGTGTACCATAAAACTTGAAATAAGATTAGGTGAATATGCACATGCACCCTTCATCATTAATGTGCAGATCAAATATGGTGAGTCTAGGTTATATGATAATGGAGAAACTGACCTAATCACAAAAACTTGACATTGTTAACTCATTATTAAGGAATTCAGGAACGATATAAGTCAGATACCTCAAAATCAAATTGACTTGAATTTTATCAATCTCAATGTAGCTACAAAAAAAATTGTCAAATCAGATTTGAGAAACCCCCAAAATAACTTCCTACGTGTAAATAAACTCTGAAACTATTAAAGTCAGAAACCTCAAAATCAAACTTGACCTGTATTTTATCAACCTAAATGTAATTTAAAATATTAGTTTAATCTGATATCAGAATCTTATGATAAGTTGGTTTCATTCCATTGGGTGGTTTTAATGAAGATTTTCAAGTTTGCCTCCAGTCAAAAACCATGGCAGCAATCACTGGACACAATTTTTGAAGAGGACAATCCAAGGAGTATTACTTCCAAGTTTGGTCCAATTCGGCCCACTGGTTCTTGAGAAGAAGATCAAAATGTCAAAAGTTAGTAGACAACATACGCCGGAGGCCAAGTGATTGGTTGGCTCTGGTGAGATAAATAATTAAACTTCGAGTAAAAATCATGTTTAAAGGAAAAGTAGAAATAAAATTTTATGAATTAAAAGAAGAAGAAACTACATGCATAGTTAATTCTGCTTTTAATGTTGAAAAATTTCATGAAAATCGAGTAAAAAATGACTTGACTGGAATTTTTTTTAGAAAATCAAAACTTATATGAAATATATAGGAATATATATTTTAGTGCAGAATAGTGGTGCACCGATCATCGACTAATCAGTTGGACATCAGCATCCAATCCGATGATCGATTCTTAAATCTTATGGCCGATTCTGATTCCTAATGTTGAAAAAAAATATATGTTTAAAACTTTATCATCTGTTTTTGTCTTCATACTGACAAAAATCTTGTTTTCCAGCATACATCTGACACTCAGTCAATACACAATTTTGGACTAGTGTATTATTTATCTACTGCCCGGACTAGTCCATTTAATGTCAGGTTTTACACAATACACTTACGGAAACCAATGTTTTGTTAATGTGTAAAGAGTGTAAAATCACCAATAATGAAATCTCAATATTCTTGAATAACAGATGAAAAGTTATAACATATTCTGTTTAACAGAATTGTTTTAATAACTATGTTTTCTAAGATTTGTAGTGTTCCGGTCAGTATATTTTGAATTACCAGCGATGACAGCAAATGAAAAAAAATGTAGTGTGCGTTATTACAATTTTATTCTTCTCTTTACATTTGTCAAACATACTCTTGAAATAAGACTATTTGAGTAATTATAGTCAGTAAATACATTTAGTAGATAATTGTCACAGATGATCGGTTGATGTTGGTATAACGATCATCGATATCGAAAATTTGACCGATTCCCATCACTAGTGCAGAAGCTACATATGTATTACTGAAGTTTTGAAAGAAATAGTAATGTCACCAAACACTCATCTAATTACATTGATTTTCAGTCAGAAAGCTCTATCATACATGTGATAGCTCTCGTTTCCTACGGAAATCTCTTGTAAATCCTCCTCCCAGGTGTTGAAAACTCCAGTGTAATACACATTCAATCAATTTCTATAATTCATCAGTAATTTGCATATTCATGGTCAAATTAATTGCTCTGATGTCTCATATTGAGATCAAATGTTAGATTGACTAGACTATTAAGTTAAACATAGCCTTCATGCATTGGACAGAAGACTAAATCAAAATAAATTAACAATCCTACCAAATTTGAAAGGTTTTAGAGGAGTTCCGTTCACAAGATCCTACTGTGCTACAAAATGCATAAAATAGTCAAATTTGTGGAATCATAATGGCGGCATAGTAGGCTCAACTACAGGTCATAAATAACAATCATACCAAAAATGAACACATTCTGTCATATGGTTTCAAAAGAGTTGCATTCACAATTAGATCTTGCTATGTTACACTATGTATAAAATAGTCAAAGTCCAATAACTCCTACAAATTTTGTGCAATCAAAATGGCAGCAGGGCAGGTTCATCTACATATCATGACTAACAATCCTACCAAATATGACCAAATTACGTCATACGGTTTCAGAGGAGTTGAGTTCACAGAGTGTCACGGACATGGACCATTACTATTTCCCTCTGTCACGGAACAGCAGGAGATAATTATGGTTCTTCAATAGCTGGACAATACAAATTCAATCTTGCACGACATTTAATCAAACATAGATGTTTTATAGGAATTAGAGCTTTAAATCAAGTTTTCTGATTGGTCGAGGAGAGGTGACTATGTTCTAAACAGTGTTAAGCTTGGATAGGTGTGAGACTGGATTAAATGGCCAATATAAGGCTGACTTTATTATAGTGGAAAAAACAATGACCAAGCTGTCAGCCACAAAATCAACAGATTAAAAGGATGTATATTAATTATGTAATAAATGTCATAATAGATTATTTCCTTGGAAATTTCTTGACAATGTGCTGCTTAATGTCAGGTGCAGTTTATTTAAGAAAAAAAAATGAAACAGGCCCTGCAGTAAATGCTAGTGTGTCTTTATATCCACAAAAAATACAGTATGCAAAATATTAGATTTGAACATTAGGCTTGCATTTAAAATAAATACAGGATTTATACCATTAGATACAAGTCTTCATATATGAAACCTTGTATCATATATCATATATATGCATGTGATACAAGACAGAGTTTAATTAAAACTACTATCTTGGAGTTTGGAATGCAGGAAAACATCCATGATTTTGTCGTAAATAAATATCGAAATCCATTGAGAAATACTTCAAAGCAAGGTTTTAAACGTTGTGTTTCTTGTTTTTTCTATTAGAATATATTAATTCTAGGATTATTTTAGATACCTCTGATGTCTTGACTAATGCTCCATGATATATAGATGGATCTGTTTTACTCTTCATTAGTTCATTCTACAATAATAAAAAGAAATGACATATTAAGTCTATAATCTTAAATGTTGATATTGTAGTAATGACAATGTCAAGTCTGTAATCTTAAATGTTGATATTGTAGTAATGACAATGTCAAGTCTGTAATCTTAAATGTTGATAATGTAGTAATGACAATGTCAAGTCTGTAATCCTAAATGTTGATATTGTAGTAATGACAATGTCAAGTCTGTAATCCTAAATGTTGATACTGTAGAAATGACAATATTAAGTCTGTAATCCTAAATGTTGATACTGTAGAAATGACAATGTCAAGTCTGTAATCTTAAATGATGATACTGTAGTAATGACAATATTAAGTCTGTAATCTTAAATGTTGATACTGTAGTAATGACAATGTTAAGTCTGTAATCCTAAATGTGGATACTGTAGTAATGACAATATTAAGTCTGCAATCTTAAATGTTGATACTGTACTGTAGTAATGACAATATTATGTCTGTAATCTTAAATGTTGATACTGTAGTAATGACAATATTAAGTCTGCAATCTTAAATGTTGATACTGTACTGTAGTAATGACAATATTAAGTCTATAATCCTAAATGTTGATACTGTAGTAATGACAATGTTAAGTCTGTAATCTTAAATGTTGATACTGTAGTAATGACAATATTAAGTCTGTAATCCTAAATGTTGATACTGTAGTAATGACAATGTTAAGTCTGTAATCCTAAATGTTGATACTGTAGTAATGACAATGTCAAGTCTGTAATCTTAAATGTTGATACTGTAGAAATGACAATATTAAGTCTGTAATCTTAAATGTTGATACTGTGGTAATGACAATGTTAAGTCAAGATCTGTAATCTTAAATGTTGATACTGTAGTAATGACAATGTCAAGTCTGTAATCTTAAATGTTGATACTGTAGAAATGACAATGTCAAGTCTGTAATCCTAAATGTTGATACTGTAGTAATGACAATGTCAAGTCTGTAATCTTAAATGTTGATACTGTAGTAATGACAATATTAAGTCTGTAATCTTAAATGTTGATACTGTAGTAATGACAATTGTAAGTCTGCAATCTTAAATGTTGATACTGTAGTAATGACAATGTCAAGTCTGTAATCCTAAATGTTGATACTGTAGAAATGACAATGTCAAGTCTGTAATCTAAAATGTTGATACTGTAGTAATGACAATGTCAAGTCTGTAATCCTAAATGTTGATACTGTAGAAATGACAATGTCAAGTCTGTAATCCTAAATGTTGATACTGTAGTAATGACAATGTCAAGTCTGTAATCTTAATACTGTAGTAATGACAATATTAAGTCTGTAATCCTAAATGTTGATACTGTAGTAATGACAATGTTAAGTCTGTAATCTTAAATATTGATATTGTAGTAATGACAATGTCAAGTCTGTAATCCTAAATGTTGATACTGTAGAAATGACAATGTCAAGTCTGTAATCCTAAATGTTGATACTGTAGTAATGACAATGTCAAGTCTGTAATCCTAAATGTTGATACTGTAGAAATGACAATGTCAAGTCTGTAATCCTAAATGTTGATACTGTAGTAATGACAATGTCAAGTCTGTAATCTTAAATGTTGATACTGTAGAAATGACAATATTAAGTCTGTAATCTTAAATGTTGAATAACTGTAGTAATGACAATGTCAAGTCTGTAATCCTAAATGTTGATACTGTAGAAATGACAATGTCAAGTCTGTAATCTTAAATGTTGATACTGTAGTAATGACAATGTCAAGTCTGTAATCCTAAATGTTGATACTTTAGAAATGACAATGTCAAGTCTGTAATCCTAAATGTGGATACTGTAGTAATGACAATGTCAAGTCTGCGATCTTAAATGTTGATACTGTTGTAATGACAATATTAAGTCTGTAATCCTAAATGTTGAAACTGTAGAAATGACAATATTAAGTCTGTAATCTTAAATGTTGAATAACTGTAGTAATGACAATGTCAAGTCTGTAATCCTAAATGTTGATACTGTAGAAATGACAATGTCAAGTCTGTAATCTTAAATGTTGATACTGTGATAATGACAATGTCAAGTCTGTAATCCTAAATGTTGATACTGTAGTAATGATAATGTTAAGTCTGTAATCCTAAATGTTGATACTGTAGTAATGACAACGTTAAGTCTGTAATCTTAAATATTGATACTGTAGTAATGACAATATTAAGTCTGTAATCTTAAATGTTGATACTGTAGTAATGATAATCTTAAGTCTGTAATCCTAAATGTTGATATTGTAGTAATGACAATGTCAAGTCTGTAATCCTAAATGTTGATACTGTAGAAATGACAATGTCAAGTCTGTAATCCTAAATGTTGATACTGTAGAAATGACAATATTAAGTCTGTAATCTTAAATGTTGATACTGTAGAAATGACAATGTCAAGTCTGTAATCCTAAATGTTGATACTGTAGAAATGACAATATTAAGTCTGTAATCCTAAATGTTGATACTGTAGAAATGACAATGTCAAGTCTGTAATCTTAAATGATGATACTGTAGTAATGACAATATTAAGTCTGTAATCTTAAATGTTGATACTGTAGTAATGACAATGTTAAGTCTGTAATCCTAAATGTGGATACTGTAGTAATGACAATATTAAGTCTGCAATCTTAAATGTTGATACTGTACTGTAGTAATGACAATATTAAGTCTGTAATCTTAAATGTTGATACTGTAGTAATGACAATATTAAGTCTGCAATCTTAAATGTTGATACTGTACTGTAGTAATGACAATATTAAGTCTATAATCCTAAATGTTGATACTGTAGTAATGACAATGTTAAGTCTGTAATCTTAAATGTTGATACTGTAGTAATGACAATATTAAGTCTGTAATCCTAAATGTTGATACTGTAGTAATGACAATGTTAAGTCTGTAATCCTAAATGTTGATACTGTAGTAATGACAATGTCAAGTCTGTAATCTTAAATGTTGATACTGTAGAAATGACAATATTAAGTCTGTAATCTTAAATGTTGATACTGTGGTAATGACAATGTTAAGTCAAGATCTGTAATCTTAAATGTTGATACTGTAGTAATGACAATGTCAAGTCTGTAATCTTAAATGTTGATACTGTAGAAATGACAATGTCAAGTCTGTAATCCTAAATGTTGATACTGTAGTAATGACAATGTCAAGTCTGTAATCTTAAATGTTGATACTGTAGTAATGACAATATTAAGTCTGTAATCTTAAATGTTGATACTGTAGTAATGACAATTGTAAGTCTGCAATCTTAAATGTTGATACTGTAGTAATGACAATGTCAAGTCTGTAATCCTAAATGTTGATACTGTAGAAATGACAATGTCAAGTCTGTAATCTAAAATGTTGATACTGTAGTAATGACAATGTCAAGTCTGTAATCCTAAATGTTGATACTGTAGAAATGACAATGTCAAGTCTGTAATCCTAAATGTTGATACTGTAGTAATGACAATGTCAAGTCTGTAATCTTAATACTGTAGTAATGACAATATTAAGTCTGTAATCCTAAATGTTGATACTGTAGTAATGACAATGTTAAGTCTGTAATCTTAAATATTGATATTGTAGTAATGACAATGTCAAGTCTGTAATCCTAAATGTTGATACTGTAGAAATGACAATGTCAAGTCTGTAATCCTAAATGTTGATACTGTAGTAATGACAATGTCAAGTCTGTAATCCTAAATGTTGATACTGTAGAAATGACAATGTCAAGTCTGTAATCCTAAATGTTGATACTGTAGTAATGACAATGTCAAGTCTGTAATCTTAAATGTTGATACTGTAGAAATGACAATATTAAGTCTGTAATCTTAAATGTTGAATAACTGTAGTAATGACAATGTCAAGTCTGTAATCCTAAATGTTGATACTGTAGAAATGACAATGTCAAGTCTGTAATCTTAAATGTTGATACTGTAGTAATGACAATGTCAAGTCTGTAATCCTAAATGTTGATACTTTAGAAATGACAATGTCAAGTCTGTAATCCTAAATGTGGATACTGTAGTAATGACAATGTCAAGTCTGCGATCTTAAATGTTGATACTGTTGTAATGACAATATTAAGTCTGTAATCCTAAATGTTGAAACTGTAGAAATGACAATATTAAGTCTGTAATCTTAAATGTTGAATAACTGTAGTAATGACAATGTCAAGTCTGTAATCCTAAATGTTGATACTGTAGAAATGACAATGTCAAGTCTGTAATCTTAAATGTTGATACTGTGATAATGACAATGTCAAGTCTGTAATCCTAAATGTTGATACTGTAGTAATGATAATGTTAAGTCTGTAATCCTAAATGTTGATACTGTAGTAATGACAACGTTAAGTCTGTAATCTTAAATATTGATACTGTAGTAATGACAATATTAAGTCTGTAATCTTAAATGTTGATACTGTAGTAATGATAATCTTAAGTCTGTAATCCTAAATGTTGATATTGTAGTAATGACAATGTCAAGTCTGTAATCCTAAATGTTGATACTGTAGAAATGACAATATTAAGTCTGTAATCTTAAATGTTGATACTGTAGTAATGACAATATTAAGTCTATAATCCTAAATGTTGATACTGTAGTAATGACAATGTCAAGTCTGTAATCTTAAATGTTGATATTGTAGTAATGACAATATTAAGTCTATAATCCGAAATGTTGATACTGTAGAAATGACACTGTCAAGTCTGTAATCCTAAATGTTGATACTGTAGTAATGACAATGTTAAGTGATGAGCTGTAATCCTAAATGTTGATATTGTAGTAATGACAATGTCAAGTCTGTAATCCTAAATGTTGATACTGTAGAAATGACAATGTCAAGTCTGTAATCTTAAATGTTGATATTGTAGTAATGACAATATTAAGTCTGTAATCTTAAATGTTGATATTGTAGTAATGACAATGTCAAGTCTGTAATCCTAAATGTTGATACTGTAGAAATGACAATGTCAAGTCTGTAATCTTAAATGTTGATATTGTAGTAATGACAATATTAAGTCTGTAATTTTAAACTTTGATACTGTACTGTAGTAATGACAATATTAAGTCTGTAATCTTAAATGTTGATACTGTAGTAATGACAATATTAAGTCTGCAATCTTAAATGTTGATACTGTACTGTAGTAATGACAATATTAAGTCTATAATCCTAAATGTTGATACTGTAGTAATGACAATGTTAAGTCTGTAATCTTAAATGTTGATACTGTAGTAATGACAATATTAAGTCTGTAATCCTAAATGTTGATACTGTAGTAATGACAATGTTAAGTCTGTAATCCTAAATGTTGATACCGTAGTAATGACAATGTCAAGTCTGTAATCTTAAATGTTGATACTGTAGAAATGACAATATTAAGTCTGTAATCTTAAATGTTGATACTGTGGTAATGACAATGTTAAGTCTAGATCTGTAATCTTAAATGTTGATACTGTAGTAATGACAATGTCAAGTCTGTAATCTTAAATGTTGATACTGTAGAAATGACAATGTCAAGTCTGTAATCCTAAATGTTGATACTGTAGTAATGACAATGTCAAGTCTGTAATCTTAAATGTTGATACTGTAGTAATGACAATATTAAGTCTGTAATCTTAAATGTTGATACTGTAGTAATGACAATTGTAAGTCTGCAATCTTAAATGTTGATACTGTAGTAATGACAATGTCAAGTCTGTAATCCTAAATGTTGATACTGTAGAAATGACAATGTCAAGTCTGTAATCTAAAATGTTGATACTGTAGTAATGACAATGTCAAGTCTGTAATCCTAAATGTTGATACTGTAGAAATGACAATGTCAAGTCTGTAATCCTAAATGTTGATACTGTAGTAATGACAATGTCAAGTCTGTAATCTTAAATGTTGATACTGTAGAAATGACAATATTAAGTCTGTAATCTTAAATGTTGAATAACTGTAGTAATGACAATGTCAAGTCTGTAATCCTAAATGTTGATACTGTAGAAATGACAATGTCAAGTCTGTAATCTTAAATGTTGATACTGTAGTAATGACAATGTCAAGTCTGTAATCCTAAATGTTGATACTTTAGAAATGACAATGTCAAGTCTGTAATCCTAAATGTGGATACTGTAGTAATGACAATGTCAAGTCTGCGATCTTAAATGTTGATACTGTTGTAATGACAATATTAAGTCTGTAATCCTAAATGTTGAAACTGTAGAAATGACAATATTAAGTCTGTAATCTTAAATGTTGATACTGTAGTAATGACAATATTAAGTCTATAATCCTAAATGTTGATACTGTAGTAATGACAATGTCAAGTCTGTAATCCTAAATGTTGATACTGTAGTAATGACAATGTTAAGTGATGAGCTGTAATCCTAAATGTTGATATTGTAGTAATGACAATGTCAAGTCTGTAATCCTAAATGTTGATACTGTAGAAATGACAATGTCAAGTCTGTAATCTTAAATGTTGATATTGTAGTAATGACAATATTAAGTCTGTAATCTTAAATGTTGATATTGTAGTAATGACAATGTCAAGTCTGTAATCCTAAATGTTGATACTGTAGAAATGACAATGTCAAGTCTGTAATCTTAAATGTTGATATTGTAGTAATGACAATATTAAGTCTGTAATCTTAAATGTTGATACTGTACTGTAGTAATGACAATATTAAGTCTGTAATCTTAAATGTTGATACTGTAGTAATGACAATATTAAGTCTGCAATCTTAAATGTTGATACTGTACTGTAGTAATGACAATATTAAGTCTATAATCCTAAATGTTGATACTGTAGTAATGACAATGTTAAGTCTGTAATCTTAAATGTTGATACTGTAGTAATGACAATATTAAGTCTGTAATCCTAAATGTTGATACTGTAGTAATGACAATGTTAAGTCTGTAATCCTAAATGTTGATACCGTAGTAATGACAATGTCAAGTCTGTAATCTTAAATGTTGATACTGTAGAAATGACAATATTAAGTCTGTAATCTTAAATGTTGATACTGTGGTAATGACAATGTTAAGTCTAGATCTGTAATCTTAAATGTTGATACTGTAGTAATGACAATGTCAAGTCTGTAATCTTAAATGTTGATACTGTAGAAATGACAATGTCAAGTCTGTAATCCTAAATGTTGATACTGTAGTAATGACAATGTCAAGTCTGTAATCTTAAATGTTGATACTGTAGTAATGACAATATTAAGTCTGTAATCTTAAATGTTGATACTGTAGTAATGACAATTGTAAGTCTGCAATCTTAAATGTTGATACTGTAGTAATGACAATGTCAAGTCTGTAATCCTAAATGTTGATACTGTAGAAATGACAATGTCAAGTCTGTAATCTAAAATGTTGATACTGTAGTAATGACAATGTCAAGTCTGTAATCCTAAATGTTGATACTGTAGAAATGACAATGTCAAGTCTGTAATCCTAAATGTTGATACTGTAGTAATGACAATGTCAAGTCTGTAATCTTAAATGTTGATACTGTAGAAATGACAATATTAAGTCTGTAATCTTAAATGTTGAATAACTGTAGTAATGACAATGTCAAGTCTGTAATCCTAAATGTTGATACTGTAGAAATGACAATGTCAAGTCTGTAATCTTAAATGTTGATACTGTAGTAATGACAATGTCAAGTCTGTAATCCTAAATGTTGATACTTTAGAAATGACAATGTCAAGTCTGTAATCCTAAATGTGGATACTGTAGTAATGACAATGTCAAGTCTGCGATCTTAAATGTTGATACTGTTGTAATGACAATATTAAGTCTGTAATCCTAAATGTTGAAACTGTAGAAATGACAATATTAAGTCTGTAATCTTAAATGTTGATACTGTAGTAATGACAATATTAAGTCTATAATCCTAAATGTTGATACTGTAGTAATGACAATGTCAAGTCTGTAATCCTAAATGTTGATACTGTAGTAATGACAATGTTAAGTGATGAGCTGTAATCCTAAATGTTGATATTGTAGTAATGACAATGTCAAGTCTGTAATCCTAAATGTTGATACTGTAGAAATGACAATGTCAAGTCTGTAATCTTAAATGTTGATATTGTAGTAATGACAATATTAAGTCTGTAATCTTAAATGTTGATATTGTAGTAATGACAATGTCAAGTCTGTAATCCTAAATGTTGATACTGTAGAAATGACAATGTCAAGTCTGTAATCTTAAATGTTGATATTGTAGTAATGACAATATTAAGTCTGTAATCTTAAATGTTGATACTGTACTGTAGTAATGACAATATTAAGTCTGTAATCTTAAATGTTGATACTGTAGTAATGACAATATTAAGTCTGCAATCTTAAATGTTGATACTGTACTGTAGTAATGACAATATTAAGTCTATAATCCTAAATGTTGATACTGTAGTAATGACAATGTTAAGTCTGTAATCTTAAATGTTGATACTGTAGTAATGACAATATTAAGTCTGTAATCCTAAATGTTGATACTGTAGTAATGACAATGTTAAGTCTGTAATCCTAAATGTTGATACTGTAGTAATGACAATGTCAAGTCTGTAATCTTAAATGTTGATACTGTAGTAATGACAATATTAAGTCTGTAATCTTAAATGTTGATACTGTAGTAATGACAATTGTAAGTCTGCAATCTTAAATGTTGATACTGTAGTAATGACAATGTCAAGTCTGTAATCCTAAATGTTGATACTGTAGAAATGACAATGTCAAGTCTGTAATCTAAAATGTTGATACTGTAGTAATGACAATGTCAAGTCTGTAATCCTAAATGTTGATACTGTAGAAATGACAATGTCAAGTCTGTAATCCTAAATGTTGATACTGTAGTAATGACAATGTCAAGTCTGTAATCTTAAATGTTGATACTGTAGAAATGACAATATTAAGTCTGTAATCTTAAATGTTGAATAACTGTAGTAATGACAATGTCAAGTCTGTAATCCTAAATGTTGATACTGTAGAAATGACAATGTCAAGTCTGTAATCTTAAATGTTGATACTGTAGTAATGACAATGTCAAGTCTGTAATCCTAAATGTTGATACTTTAGAAATGACAATGTCAAGTCTGTAATCCTAAATGTGGATACTGTAGTAATGACAATGTCAAGTCTGCGATCTTAAATGTTGATACTGTTGTAATGACAATATTAAGTCTGTAATCCTAAATGTTGAAACTGTAGAAATGACAATATTAAGTCTGTAATCTTAAATGTTGATACTGTAGTAATGACAATATTAAGTCTATAATCCTAAATGTTGATACTGTAGTAATGACAATGTCAAGTCTGTAATCCTAAATGTTGATACTGTAGTAATGACAATGTTAAGTGATGAGCTGTAATCCTAAATGTTGATATTGTAGTAATGACAATGTCAAGTCTGTAATCCTAAATGTTGATACTGTAGAAATGACAATGTCAAGTCTGTAATCTTAAATGTTGATATTGTAGTAATGACAATATTAAGTCTGTAATCTTAAATGTTGATATTGTAGTAATGACAATGTCAAGTCTGTAATCCTAAATGTTGATACTGTAGAAATGACAATGTCAAGTCTGTAATCTTAAATGTTGATATTGTAGTAATGACAATATTAAGTCTGTAATCTTAAATGTTGATACTGTACTGTAGTAATGACAATATTAAGTCTGTAATCTTAAATGTTGATACTGTAGTAATGACAATATTAAGTCTGCAATCTTAAATGTTGATACTGTACTGTAGTAATGACAATATTAAGTCTATAATCCTAAATGTTGATACTGTAGTAATGACAATGTTAAGTCTGTAATCTTAAATGTTGATACTGTAGTAATGACAATATTAAGTCTGTAATCCTAAATGTTGATACTGTAGTAATGACAATGTTAAGTCTGTAATCCTAAATGTTGATACTGTAGTAATGACAATGTCAAGTCTGTAATCTTAAATGTTGATACTGTAGAAATGACAATATTAAGTCTGTAATCTTAAATGTTGATACTGTGGTAATGACAATGTTAAGTCTAGATCTGTAATCTTAAATGTTGATACTGTAGTAATGACAATGTCAAGTCTGTAATCTTAAATGTTGATACTGTAGAAATGACAATGTCAAGTCTGTAATCCTAAATGTTGATACTGTAGTAATGACAATGTCAAGTCTGTAATCTTAAATGTTGATACTGTAGTAATGACAATATTAAGTCTGTAATCTTAAATGTTGATACTGTAGTAATGACAATTGTAAGTCTGCAATCTTAAATGTTGATACTGTAGTAATGACAATGTCAAGTCTGTAATCCTAAATGTTGATACTGTAGAAATGACAATGTCAAGTCTGTAATCTAAAATGTTGATACTGTAGTAATGACAATGTCAAGTCTGTAATCCTAAATGTTGATACTGTAGAAATGACAATGTCAAGTCTGTAATCCTAAATGTTGATACTGTAGTAATGACAATGTCAAGTCTGTAATCTTAAATGTTGATACTGTAGAAATGACAATATTAAGTCTGTAATCTTAAATGTTGAATAACTGTAGTAATGACAATGTCAAGTCTGTAATCCTAAATGTTGATACTGTAGAAATGACAATGTCAAGTCTGTAATCTTAAATGTTGATACTGTAGTAATGACAATGTCAAGTCTGTAATCCTAAATGTTGATACTTTAGAAATGACAATGTCAAGTCTGTAATCCTAAATGTGGATACTGTAGTAATGACAATGTCAAGTCTGCGATCTTAAATGTTGATACTGTTGTAATGACAATATTAAGTCTGTAATCCTAAATGTTGAAACTGTAGAAATGACAATATTAAGTCTGTAATCTTAAATGTTGATACTGTAGTAATGACAATATTAAGTCTATAATCCTAAATGTTGATACTGTAGTAATGACAATGTCAAGTCTGTAATCCTAAATGTTGATACTGTAGTAATGACAATGTTAAGTGATGAGCTGTAATCCTAAATGTTGATATTGTAGTAATGACAATGTCAAGTCTGTAATCCTAAATGTTGATACTGTAGAAATGACAATGTCAAGTCTGTAATCTTAAATGTTGATATTGTAGTAATGACAATATTAAGTCTGTAATCTTAAATGTTGATATTGTAGTAATGACAATGTCAAGTCTGTAATCCTAAATGTTGATACTGTAGAAATGACAATGTCAAGTCTGTAATCTTAAATGTTGATATTGTAGTAATGACAATATTAAGTCTGTAATCTTAAATGTTGATACTGTACTGTAGTAATGACAATATTAAGTCTGTAATCTTAAATGTTGATACTGTAGTAATGACAATATTAAGTCTGCAATCTTAAATGTTGATACTGTACTGTAGTAATGACAATATTAAGTCTATAATCCTAAATGTTGATACTGTAGTAATGACAATGTTAAGTCTGTAATCTTAAATGTTGATACTGTAGTAATGACAATATTAAGTCTGTAATCCTAAATGTTGATACTGTAGTAATGACAATGTTAAGTCTGTAATCCTAAATGTTGATACTGTAGTAATGACAATGTCAAGTCTGTAATCTTAAATGTTGATACTGTAGAAATGACAATATTAAGTCTGTAATCTTAAATGTTGATACTGTGGTAATGACAATGTTAAGTCTAGATCTGTAATCTTAAATGTTGATACTGTAGTAATGACAATGTCAAGTCTGTAATCTTAAATGTTGATACTGTAGTAATGACAATGTCAAGTCTGTAATCTTAAATGTTGATACTGTAGAAATGACAATATTAAGTCTGTAATCTTAAATGTTGAATAACTGTAGTAATGACAATGTCAAGTCTGTAATCCTAAATGTTGATACTGTAGAAATGACAATGTCAAGTCTGTAATCTTAAATGTTGATACTGTAGTAATGACAATATCAAGTCTGTAATCCTAAATGTTGATACTTTAGAAATGACAATGTCAAGTCTGTAATCCTAAATGTGGATACTGTAGTAATGACAATGTCAAGTCTGCGATCTTAAATGTTGATACTGTTGTAATGACAATATTAAGTCTGTAATCCTAAATGTTGAAACTGTAGAAATGACAATATTAAGTCTGTAATCTTAAATGTTGAATAACTGTAGTAATGACAATGTCAAGTCTGTAATCCTAAATGTTGATACTGTAGAAATGACAATGTCAAGTCTGTAATCTTAAATGTTGATACTGTGATAATGACAATGTCAAGTCTGTAATCCTAAATGTTGATACTGTAGTAATGATAATGTTAAGTCTGTAATCCTAAATGTTGATACTGTAGTAATGACAACGTTAAGTCTGTAATCTTAAATGTTGATACTGTAGTAATGACAATCTTAAGTCTGTAATCCTAAATGTTGATATTGTAGTAATGACAATGTCAAGTCTGTAATCCTAAATGTTGATACTGTAGAAATGACAATATTAAGTCTGTAATCTTAAATGTTGATACTGTAGTAATGACAATATTAAGTCTATAATCCTAAATGTTGATACTGTAGTAATGGCAATGTCAAGTCTGTAATCTTAAATGTTGATATTGTAGTAATGACAATATTAAGTCTATAATCCGAAATGTTGATACTGTAGAAATGACACTGTCAAGTCTGTAATCCTAAATGTTGATACTGTAGTAATGACAATGTTAAGTGATGAGCTGTAATCCTAAATGTTGATATTGTAGTAATGACAATGTCAAGTCTGTAATCCTAAATGTTGATACTGTAGAAATGACAATGTCAAGTCTGTAATCTTAAATGTTGATATTGTAGTAATGACAATATTAAGTCTGTAATCTTAAATGTTGATATTGTAGTAATGACAATGTCAAGTCTGTAATCCTAAATGTTGATACTGTAGAAATGACAATGTCAAGTCTGTAATCTTAAATGTTGATATTGTAGTAATGACAATATTAAGTCTGTAATCTTAAATGTTAATACTGTAATAATGACAATATTAAGTCTATAATCCGAAATGTTGATACTGTAGAAATGACAATGTCAAGTCAGTGTAATCCTAAATGTTGATACTGCAGTAATGAAACTGCACGCGTTGTCGTGCTGTGATACCCCCACTCGCTCTACATAAGATGATGTGTAGTAAAGTATTATATTATAGTGGGACTTAACGTGGTGGAGAGGCATAAAGGACTGTAAAGAGTGTTGGAATCAAGAGATGTGTATCCTCCCAGGGCAGTTGGCTAGTAAACGTTTGGAATGATGAAAAATGATGTACATGTATTACAGATTATTAGATATAAATATTATACATAGCTAATTAAGGAAATAATTTATAGCAGCAGTAAGGGAACATGAAAAGGGCTATAACTCTCGCAAAAATCAACCATCCGTGAAATCGGTATAATATGCGCATGCTCAGATCATGGCCAATCAAGATACCAAATATGAATAAAATGCGACAAAAGACAAATGACTAGTTGAGTAAACAAGATGTGCGGACGGACGTATGGTCAAACAAACATGAAAAGGGCTATAACTCTCGCAAAAATCAACCATCCGTGAAATCGGTATAATATGTGCATGCTCAGATCATGGCCAATCAAGATACCAAATATGAATAAAATGCGACAAAAGACAAATGACTAGTTGCGTACACAAGATGTGCGAACGGACATACATTGTATGGTCAAACAAACATGAAAAGGGCTATAACTCTCGCAAAAATCAACCCTCCGTGAAATCGGTATAATATGCGCATGCTCAGATCATGTCCAACCAAGATACCAAATATGAATAAAATCCAACAAAAGACAAATGACTAAAGTAATAATTTTTTGATTAGAAAACGGAAAATTTGAGTTTTCTCGAAAACAATACATTTTTTTAAAACACAGTAAACGAGAGTTTTGTGCAGAATTTTACTACCATTTTTAAAATATGCATTTCATCTAACAATAACCTTTCATTATTGCTGCACTCATCTGAAATTTGACATTTTCCCCGATTTTTACCGCCAAAATAGAGGTGGGAGTAAACTAACTAGAGGTAGCAGCCAGGTAAATCTTACCTTGATAGAGACAGAGACACGTGTACAGGCATATTTTGACACTCCATTTTTAAACTTTAAAATCTTTCTAAAAGTTCACATACAATTTCTTCATAAACCTATTTTTTGACATCTTAACATATATATAAACATCGCAAGAATGGGTAAAACAAAGGACTTGTCAAAAGATTGTAAAAACATTGTGTTAAATCTATTCAAGTTTTTTCAGCTTGAGAAGGCCAGGGGAAGACCATTTTATTCCCCAGATAATTTGATTAAAAGAACATGCAAGGCTGCTGGCATATCTTACAGTTCTGTGTATAGAGTTGTAAACGGTAAAAGTCCTCCTGAATCCAACAGACCGAAAGAAAGAAAACTCTTGATGATTTTGACCGTTGCACGCTGGTAATCGTGAGGAGGGTTTGATTGATAGGTGTGATTTGGTTTTTCTTGCCAAAGCTAAAGATGGGGATTATCACCAAGAAATGAAGGGGCCCATCTTTCTAAACTGGTTCGAAAATCAGCTTATGCCAGCATTAAAAAGCCCAAGTGTTATCGTTTTAGATAATGCCAGTTATCACAACATCAAGACTGAAGAAACTGTTGTGCCAAACTTTAATCAGAGAAAAGCTGTCTTACAAGATTATCTTTCAAAACACAACATTCCTTTTCAGCCCCTTGAAACTAAAAAACAACTTTATGAAAAAATCAAATTTAAGAAACTCCTTTCCGTTTTTAAAACTGATAAAATTGCCAACCTACACGGTCACGAAGTTCTAAGAACCCCTGTTCGCCATTACGAATTGAACCCCATAGAACTTATTTGGGCACAGGTTAAAGGGTTTGTTGCAGAAAACAATACAACTTTTCGTTTGAAGGATGTGAAAGAACTTGTTTATGGGGGGTTTGGCAGAATTACAAAGGAAGTTTGGGCGAAGGCAGAAGACCATGTATTAAAAATAGAAAAGGAGTATGGGAAATAGAATTGCATTGATAGGAGTGAGATTCCCCCAATTATAATTGATTTTGATGACGACGAGTCCAGCGACGAGGAAAGCTGAATCCAGTCCAACATGATTACAGATTGAAGGGTACACCGGTTGTAAATGACAGATTGTATATAACGTTTTTACCTATAAAATTTTATTCATATCCAATAATTGTGTACTCTATGTTTAACTTCAGTGAATTTATTAGCAGAAAAAAACGTTCTTTTTCGAATTATTTCCGAAAGATTGAAATAACTTGATCAAATTAAAAATCAGTAATTATGAAAATTTATGATTCCAAGTTTTTTTCAAAATTTTCGAGGTAAATCTCAGGTAAGCCTGTGTATAAATGTCACGTAGTCAAATGCATTAACCATGAAGGGAACAATAGCCTTCTCCGGCACTTCGACGAGAGACAATAGACCAGCTGCGGGACCACCGTCGTTCCTATTGTTATATGGGATTACGTCCACGGTGAGTTGGCTGTCACATTTAACGAGCAAACTTGGCCTATTTTGAAGAACTTAGCCTGAAATAAAGACCAAAACAATGCCAAAAATTGGTAATTTTTCAGATGAGCAGGGCCTTCAGAATAATTTCAACCGTAAATATTTATACAATTCCAAAATGGTAGTAAAATTCCTGACAAAACTCTCGTTGGATGCGTTAAAAAAAAATCTACGCTTTACGAAATATTTAGATTTTTCCGTTTTCTAATAAAAAAATTATTACTTTAGTTACGTACACAAGGCTTAGGGATGGACGAACGGACGGACAAGGGTATTCGAGTATACCCACCACTCTGCGAGTGGGGGTATAATGACAATATTAAGTCTGTAATCCTAAATGTGGATACTGTATGAACAGTACTTTCTCTCTTTATATAAGCATATATCCTTACTGCAGTAAAACATCGATGTCACAGTTTTTAAAATGGTATCTGACTGAAGGATTACCTATTTGGGGTGAGGGTAAGGATTATGGTGTTTAACATCACTTTCAATTTCAGTTATATCGTGGCAGTCAGTTTTATTGGTGGAGGAAACCGGAGTACCCAGAGAAAACCACCAACCTGTCGCAAGTCACTAACACCTTTATCACATAATGTTGTATCAAGTACACCTCGCCTGGGCAGGATTCGAACTCACAACGTTAGTGGTGATAGGCACTGATTGTATAATAGGTAGTTACAATCACAACCACAACAGCCACCTATTAACACTATAACACTAATTGTAATAGGTTCATGCAATCTATTTCCGCCAGCCAAGGGCAGGGCTTTAAAATTATTTTTAATGTGAATGGTCCTGGACTTTTCAGTTTTAAATCCGAAATGTCAGTTTTTTAAGAATGTTTTAAGCAATTATCAATAAACACCTTGTACACTTTCAATTGCTTAGATTTCCATTGTTGTGAGAAGATACGACTCAACGCTGTTTCAGATGCAAAAGAGCTTGGGGCACTCAAAGGAATATGGTGTCAAAACAGGCCAATATGTTTAACAGGTAGTTTCACTGATTTTGATTACTAAGGACTGGATTCACTGCCCAATATGCATAAAGATTTTAATATATAACTATTTTCACAAAATAAATAACCTCCTTTCTGCAATGAGTACCGGTATTCTGTATATAACAACAATGGCAGTTCCTTATTGCAAAAATATTTTTAACGAAATCAGCAGGCTTACGATTTAATACAATAAATGTTTAAAGAGTTTAATGTTACATCAAACGTAAATCTGAAAGTTCGCAGGGGAATGTAAAAGTCAGAAGTCAGAAGTGAAAGGTCACAGACCTCTGCATGGGTTATGATCCACCTCCCTCTTTACCACCGTCATGGTTTCATTGGATGCAGCCAGCGATAGCTGCAACTTATCAGAATGTGTGTTATAAAAATGCTTGTTTTCTAGGAAGAATGTAAATGTTACTTGTGTAGACTTTGCATTGGAGGACTGCCAAAAAAGTTCAGAACAATTTTTTGGGACAAAGGACTGGGAGCTATAAGGGCCAAAATCGGCCCCACCTCAGATGTCGATAAAATTTTCTCCAAAATGTATTCACAATATGTGCTTTTCAGAAATAAATACAGTTAGTTAATATGTGTATCTAATTCCTCACAGCGGATTGACAAAGTCAGGTAATGAAAAGCACTGAACGTCATTTTTTTCGGAATACAGAACGTACGTATCATTGTATTATAATGCATATCTTTAAAAACAAAAACAAAAGCAAAGCATAATAAAACTCAATAAACAAAGCATAAATTTGACTTACTATGCAATGTGGATTGATTTCAGGAATACAAACATGTTCCGAAGCTGTATTATGAAAATAAAGTGAACGAATAGTAATGTCGCAACGTCACCCATTTTCGACGGTCTCCTGTTTTCGACGGTTTGTTTCACGTGATAAAATCTCTCATTATTTTGATCGCTTCATTTGTCAGAGGTTATATTATGATGCTGAAATTGCATGAATGATCTCAAGAAATCTGATCTAAAAATGTCATCTTTAAATGTAAGAACTACGTACCATATCTATTATTTCACGTTCAAATTGTAGTTTTTCGTAATTAATTTTTTCGTCACCTTAACAAAGCTTTAATCATTTAAAAAATATATCTCATACAGACCAATTTTGGTTTCATCGTCTGCTATGCCATTGATAATGTATATATTGAGGTCATATCAATTCAGAAACTTATTAACATTGATCGTCGAAAACTGGTCGAAATGTTGGTATTAATCTTAAAAGAAGTAATAGATAGGTTTATTTGGACAATAGAACTTTGTCATATTTGAATTTTATTTAAACACTTTTAACCGTACTTTATTCTTAGCGACAACCAATGCGATGATATATTCCAGTACATTTTTACGGACCACCATCACAAATCTATACACAAAAAATGCCAAGGTGCGGGTTGAGAGAAGTCCAATATTTAAAGATCGCATTTTTTTTATAATATGGAAATATTTTAGGAAATGGTGTGAAGCAAAATGTTTAATGTGTAACGATTTTAGCTAGGAACCTGTGAGAATTATTTTTATTTTTTTGATAAACTGATAACAAGCCTTGGAATCAGATATCCCATAGAAAGTGGTTGTGATAGATAATTGTTTTACAATCAAGTATTTCATATATATTTATGATGAGAACAAGTTTACAACCATATGATTAATCGTGTAGGTAAAATGTGTGTCGCTACCATGAGTATATGTATTATTGTTTTGATTGTCACTAGAAAAAGAGGAGATGGTAGATATTATTTTGCTTTGTGACAAACCAACAACAACACTCCTAATAAACTGTTGCTATCAGAATCTGCTGTCAGTTGTCTTTTACGTGTAAGGAGTGTGTCCTTTACATCCCGCGCTAAGGGATGTATTAAATGTGTTCCTCATAGCTGTCTGGTGTCCCTTTCACATAAAGTCGGCGTTTTCCTAGAGGAAGCCATTTGTTATTTTATTTATGCCAAATTCGCAGTCATGTTAGGATTCTAATAATAATAGGTTAATATACATTATTATACAGCTATAATTTTAATCCAATCAAAAACACCCATTTAAGACATGTGACTTTACATTATTGTTCCCGTATTGTACAACCGGAAGCCGTATTTTTTTCGCATTGGACATCCAAGACGGTTTGCTTCGTATTGTACATTATGTAAGGGAAGTAACTCGTTGGTTTTTGTCTTCTGCTAGTAAATTATTTTTAATTGTAATCTACAATCAAATTAACTTGTTCGATATTTAACAGTTTGAGGGAAAAGAAAGTTGTTTAAAATAATTGTTGATCAGTTATTTTGCTGTTTTTAATTCATTTTTAGAGTTTACGAGATCTGTATTGATACAGAACATTTTTTTTAAAAATATTTCTGATTTAAATTTTCGCACAAATAAATAATTGTGTCAGACCTGGGAGAAAAAAATAATCTGACTAAGGAAAATCAAGCAGTATAATAGTTATGTAAAACTGGATATTGAATGGAACATTTCTGATTTCATATGTAAAGAAAAATAAATTATTCCATTCTCCCAAAACTTGTCTGTCCCATGGTAAAACAATTGCCCCTTTTAGGCTTATTTATACATTATCGGCGACGGTCGCCCGACCATTGACCAATTGTCGGACCACCTTCGTCTATTGTTTTTATTAAATAAGAGAAATGTCTTAGAAAAATCTACTGTATACTAATTTAACCCCGTCAATTTTTATTGAAGTACCTGAACTAAGCCAGGAGGGGTCATTTATATGTGTGTTAGGGATATCGAATTTACATATCTCTACACGATTTTTCTATTGAATGCTAGAACAGTTCCGACAGTGTGCTATATATTTTTTCATTTTATTATAGGTTATGAAAAAAACCCAGCTGAGTTGCAATTGCTAAAAAAAAATATGGTTATGATCGTCTTCCGTAATTAAAATCGTCAAAATGAAATACAACCGAATCAAATGGTGACTTGTTTCAACCTCATTTAAAATATACCTTGACATTCTTTCATACTTGTACATCATGTTCACGATCTTTTATTACAACATTATTTCACTCAAGTGTACATTTTTTCCTGTTCTAGTTAAAGGACTTTATCAAACAGAATTATAGTTTACATGTAATGCAGTTAATACGCATTTAAGAGCCCCAGCTTTATACTGCTCATACTCAGCAACGGACCACCTTCGTCAATTGTTTTAGCTCATCGATGATCATGAGATTCACTAAGATAAATAGCACGGTCCGTGCAATATTTATTTGTTTATTTATTTATTTATTTATTTATTTATTTATTTATTTATGCTTTGGTGTCAGTGTTTCAACTGTTGACAGAGTTTTAAATTCAACACGGGTAGACTTAATTACCTTTCATCTTAACTGAACTTGAGCCGTCGTGGTCGTATGGTAGTTGAATTTACAACTACCTGTGCAATCGTCGCCTATCACCACTATTGAATGCTGGAACTGTTCCGACAGTGTGCTATATATTTGTTCATTTTATTATATGTTATGAACAAAAACAGCTGAGTTGCAATTGTTAAAAAAAAATATGGTTGTGATCGTCTTCCGTAATTAAAATCGTCAAAATGAAATACAACCGAATTAATATCAAATGGTGACTTGTTTCAACCTCATTTAAAATATACCTCGACATTCTTTCATACTTATACATCACGTTCACGATCTTTTATTAGAACACTATTTCACTCAAGTGTACATTGTTTTCCTGTTCTAGTTAAAGGACTTTATCAAACAGAATCATACAGTTTACATGTAATGCAGTTAATACGCATTTAAACCACAGAAGAATTTTTCTATTTTCCACACCTTGTGGTGTGGGGTCGCTATTGTGCATGCGAAATATTAATTGCAAACCCCATTGACTGGCTATTTGCTGCCTGTCTAGAATATATTATTTTTTTCTCGATCGACAGTTCAGAAGCTAGAAAACAATATGATGAATATTGTCTGTCAATCATGCAAACAATAACTTATGCACATGACAGAGCGCATTTTCAATGCACTACATACACAAAATTTTGATCCATCATTTGTCCATTGGAGGTTGATTTAAGAGAATGGAACTGATAGAAGTTAAAAAGTTTAATTTGGGCGCAAAAGGGGAAACTTTATATAATTTATGAAAATGTGATGTGAATTTTAGGGATCCTCAGATTCATCTACTTTTCTACATATTATACATATGTATACCCGTTATTTCAAATGATAGTAATGTTATTTTAAAATATTTCCACTTGGTTTTACTTGTCGTTTTCTTTTAAGAGCCCCTGCTTTATGCTGCTTATGCTCAGCAACGGACCACCTTCGTCAATTGTTTTAGCTCATCGATGATCATGAGATTCACTAAGATAAATAGCACGGTCCGTGCAATATTTATTTATTTATTTATGCATTGGTGTCAGTGTTTCAACTGTTAACAGATTTTTAAATTCAACATGGGTAGACTTAAAGAAAGTGTGTAATCCTAAAATTCAGTGGCCAACCATCCCAGTCTGGTGGCAAAAGAAAAGGTATTGTTCTAATATGTCTAACGTTGTGTCTGCAATTGACGGAACTTCACATGAGATACAAATTCCATCGAATGAACCCCAACAAAAAAACATACTTTCAGCAAACCAATTCTTTTCATTGATTGATATGAAAAGAAAGTTTATGAACAGTGATAATCATAAATTCCATCAATATCAATAAAACAATTACCTTTCATCTTAACTGAACTTGAGCCGTCGTGGTCGTATGGTAGTTGAATTTACAACTACCTGTATAATCGTTGCATATCACCACTTAAGTTGTGAATTTGAACCCCATTCATGGCGAGGTGTACTCGATAAAACATTATGTGATAAAGTTTGTCAGTGACTTGAGTAGTATATGGGTACAGTTCAGTTAACATTTGCGGTGGTGCTGTGCGGTGGTGCTACCGGAAGTGACATGACCGGAAGTGACGTGACCGGAAGTGACGTGAGTCAGGTGCCATGTCCGGAAGTATGTTCTACGCATGCGCAACCGAAGCCATATCCGCCCTAGTGGGGTCTTTTTGACCGGAAGTGACAGTCACGTGACCGGAAGAGGACCTGACCGGAGTATGTTCTGCGCATGCCCGGCTTTCCCCCGCGCTTTTTTCTTAGTAGTAGTAACATGGCTACCGGATGTGACCGAAGGTCACTTGACCCCCTTTCGGGTTTCCCTTGGGTGTACGCAACCGTAAGTTGTGCAACACCCGTAGTGACCAAAGGTCACGTGACTCCTTCGGAAGTGTCCTTGGGGTGTTCTCTACGACGTCCGCGTCCTATAACCCTAGTAAACCCCGCATCCTATATTTAGTTACTGGAACTAGCTCTGGTTATCTGCCTCTTTTATTTTCATATAGTGTCTATATAGGTTGTGTAGTACATTTGAAAATTTCCACCTGCAAACATGTTTTTTTTAATATTTTTACACATTTAATGTTTAAAATAAGACAACAATAAACCAAAATAAAACCGATAAATTCCATGGTTGATTTGTAATTACTTGCGAAGGCTTTTCAAACCACCCCCCGCGAGTGTCAACGTCCTATTTATAAACTTTGTGTAAAACCGCATTCATCGATGACGTCACAGTAAACTTGACGTCACCACATTGCACGAGACGTTCTCTGCCAAATTACTTAGTCATGACGTCATATCATTGGAATGTGAGACAAAACATACTAACCTGACGTTGTTGAATGAACAACAAAATAACGTGACGTCATGCACGAATTGTGCCTACTTTATTTCTATGTTTATTCCATTGGATGTCGATAAAATTGGGGCAGTTTGCTTCTTTTTTTTTTTTTTTTATTGTTTTTCAACTTTTTTGTCAGCTGAACGTTGTTTTTTTTTCAAATACGCGTTACTGGTTTGAAATTATTATTATTTTTTTTTTCGAGTACCGTAATTATTTCATTCGCCAAAGATAGCTACCTGTGACCACAGGTCACTTGTCCCTAACGTCGCCTGAGGTATTTTCCCATAATGCATCACTATATGTCATAATAAATTATCCCGATAGGTAGCGTTACTATCTCATAACTTGGTAACTTCATAACCAAGGTCTTTCGTAACTTATTTCGTAACATCTTCGTAACTTCGTACCTTTTTCGTAACTTTGTACCTTTTTCATAACTTCGTATATTTTTCGTAACTTCGTACCTTTTTTTTTGCAACTTAATACCTTTTTCGTAACTTCGTACCTGTTTCGTAACTTGTAGCCCTTTCATTTATCTATCGATCTATGGTACTTTCAATCATCTCAGTGACGTCAATCGATCTTCCTCATTGATAGTATTAGAATTAACTGTTAAGAATAGACCCTCACCCAGACACTTGTATTTAGTACAAACTCTCGCGCCATTGGAGCTCACCTAACTTCGTAGTGGACCCTAACCCCTGTTGGCCTAGTGATCTTCCGGCTATGGGAGCTTCGCTCCCATATTAAATAATATGCGTCCTATGATCATAGGAAACTGCCCCTTTATCGCCATTTTATTTTCATAATTACATTTTTTATTTCAATAATTACATTTCTTACAAAAGTTTGCCACCACCACCACCTCTCTAGGACGTCCGCGCCCTATTATCATTTTCTAGCCCTTTTACTGATTATCTTCCCGCCATTTTATTTTCATAATACATTATTTATTTCAATAATGGTTTTGACCTATGGTGTTTTCGGATATGTTGTGTAGTACTTCAAGGGTGCCCGCGTTCTCACTGTGGTATTTCTAAGAACCAAATGAATGAAATGGTAAATTTGATCCCTACTTGCAGTCTCTAACAAAAAACTATTCCAGGATGATGATTCTCAATTCTGAAAAACAATGTATAGAGGGAGGAGGAGGAGGAGGATGGTGGGAGGGAGAGGAGGAGGAGGAGGATGTCTCTTTGGGTGTAATTATGACTAACACAGAAATCTTCCATATTTTCCATATCATTTCACTCTTCAACTTGCCTTTTTTCCATATTTTCCATATCTTTTCACAATTTTCTTCTGTATTTTCCATATCTTATCATTATTCAACTTGGGTTTGTTCCTTATTTTTCATTTCATTTGACAATTCAACTTGTGTTTCTTCCATATTTTTCATATCTTTTCACTATTCAACTTACCTTTCTTCCATATTTTCCCGATCTTTTCACTATTCAACTTACTTTTCTTCTGTATTTTCCAAATCTTTTCACTATTCAACTTACTTTTCTTCATTTCTTACTCACTCACTTACACAACTCACTCAATGATATTCCCAACATAATTAAGTTTTAAAATTCTCCTGTGATTTAAATTTATTTCAAAGAATTCCCATTGCTCTAAAATATATTGTGTTCTCCAACTATTTGAAAAGAGTATTGGGCAATGTTTTCCAGTTATCAGAAACAAGCATTAACAGTTATGATATCTCCTTTATGTACAAACTGCCATGATATAACTGTAATATTGTTGAATGTGGCATTAAACACCATCAACCTAATCTTTTATTTACAAACATATACCTACCTACCTATATATCTACATTTTTATGAGAATTATAGATTTTATTCAATTTTTGTTAGTTATTTTCCTATCTTGATGAGTTTCAAATTTCCACAATCAAATTTATTTTACATAACAGCCTAACACGGTGTTCTATTTTTAGAGCAGTAAGAAAACTTACTTCCTGAACAGGGTTTTAGTATATATTCATCTACCAAAGGCAAGCAAATATCTGTATATAAGTTTAAATATATCTATTTTCCCACCAAGGGCAAGTAACTCTCTGTATATAAGTGTAACAATCGATTTCCAAATAGCCATTTCTTGATACGTATTATATAGTATGTCTTTCTCCACAGGTATATGTCCACATACAGAGTTGTAACTTATTCCTCCACATAAAGAGTTATGTCCCCTACTGCAGTGTTGAGCTACCACACACAGGGTTATGCCCCACTACGGTAGTGTTATCCCCACATAAATAGTTATGCCCCCATACTGCAGTGTTAAACCTCCACATAAAAAGTTATTCCCCCTACTGTAGTATTATCCTTGTACATACAGAGTTGTAACTTATTCCTCCACATAAAGAGTTATGTCCCCTACTGCAGTGTTAAACCTCCACACACAGGGTTATATCCCCTACGGCAGTGTTATCCCCACATAAATAGTTATGTCCCTTACTGCAGTGTTAAACCTCCACACACAGGGTTATGTACCCCTACTGTAGTATTATCCTTGCACATACAGAGTTGTAACTTATTCCTCCACATAAAGAGTTATGTCCCCTACTGCAGTGTTAAACCTCCACACACAGGGTTATATCCCCTACGGCAGTGTTATCCCCACATAAATAGTTATGTCCCTTACTGCAGTGTTAAACCTCCACACACAGGGTTATGTACCCCTACTGTAGTATTATCCTTGCACATACAGAGTTGTAACTTATTCCTCCACATAAAGAGTTATGTCCCCTACTGCAGTGTTAAACCTCCACATAAAGAGTTATTTCCCCTACTTTAATATTATCATTGCACATACAGAGTTGTAACTTATTCCTCACATAAAGAGTTATGTCCCCCTATTACAGATTTATCCCTTCATATACAGAGTTATTCCCCCCTTACTGTAGGGCATAATGTAAACTTAAATAAATTACATGCAGTATTAATTGTTTTGCTAAAAGAAAAATACTTTTCTTCCATATTTTTCATATCTTTTCACAATTTTCTTCTGTATTTTCCAAATCTTTTCACTATTCGACTTGCCTTTCTTCCATATTTTCCATATCTTTTCACTATTCGACTTGCCTTTCTTCCATATTTTCCATATCATTTCACATTTCAACTTACCTTTCTTCCATATTTTTCATATCTTTTCACTATTCAACTTGGCTTTCTTCCATATTTTCCATATCTTTTCACTATTCAACTTGGCTTTCTTCCATATTTTCCATATCTTTTCACTATTCAACTTGGCTTTCTTCCATATTTTTCATATCATTTCACTTTTCAACTTACTTTTCTTCCATATTTTCCATATCATTTCACAATTTTCTTCCATACTTTCCAAATCTTATCACTATTCAACTTTCTTTTCTTCCATATGTTCCATATCTTTTTTTTCATTGTTTCTAATGATTCTTTCAAATCAAAATGTTCTTCTCTCCATGTTTGCTGATTTTCCAAGATTAATTCTGTTTTGCTAATTCTGGAAATATAAAAGACTGATTAAAATCCTAACTTCATACGCCATGACTATGGTATTGTGGTGTTTACTCTCAGAACAGTGAAATCTATATAAATATATTAAAACTCTGTAAAACGAATATAACTTGCAACGTTACTTGTTTTCCGCGTACATGACGTCATAAGAAATTTCATTTTACCATACTTTTTCAAACCGTTTTGATATGCAATTTAACTTGTTTTCTGCGTACGTGACGTCATTTTCCGCACATCATTTTCCCATACTTTTAAAAAAAAAAAAAAAAAAAAAAAACATTTTCGTCACAGAATCTATTTTTTACAAGTTTTATTATTTTCCTAAATTTTCATTTTCGGCCCAGAATGCATTTTTACTATCAATACTACAGCATGTTAGCTTCTCAAAGCAACCACATTAATACAATGTTGCCCAATGAGATGGTCTTAGCTCCTCTACAAAAGCTGAAGATTAAATATGAATTGTCTTACCAATCTACTACCAGGCTGAAATATATTGATACATTTGACCAATGGCTGATCATTCACCAGTGAACGTCTACGGTTGATAACACTGTACGATCGTTGATACATTTCACCATTTTTATCTGATACTATGTAGTAAAACAGTTCCCATCATTTATATATAGAACAAATCATCATTAAATAACTGGTTTCCAATTAAAATGTTTATAGTATTACATGTGTGGATCCTGTTTACGTGACACAGACAACAATAGCAGTGACTATATTACATAAAATACATTACAGTATAGAGGTTCTCAAAAAAAAACACCCAAAAAAACGGATTGTTGGTTTTCAAAATATAATAGGATTCTTCATCATTACTCTGTGAGTACTGCTGCTGCTACTGCTGCTGCTCTGTGCTACCGGAAGTGACGTCAGTCACGTGACCCGAAGTGACGTCATAACCAGAAGTGACGTCAGTCACATGACCGGAAGTGACCCATAACCGGAAGTGACATAATTTTCCCGTGCTTTTTTCTTACTATAGTAGTAGTACAAAATGTCCCCTTACATGGAAAACTAGAGGATACTAAACGAATAATCAGAAGCCGTAAATCAAATGACAAACAACACAATGACCAAAAGATACCAAAGGAATAATCAAAAACCGTAAATCGAATGATAAACAACAATGGGACATTACTTCCGGTCACGTGACTGACGTCACTTCCGGTCACATGACTGACGTCACTTCCGGTAGCACATAGCAGCAGCAGTACTCACTGAGTAATGATGAAGAATCCTATTATATTTTGAAAACCAACAATCCGTTTTTTTGGGTTTTTTTTTTTGAGAACCTCTATACTGTAATGTATTTTATGTAATATAGTCACTGCTATTGTTGTCTGTGTCACGTAAACAGGATCCACACATGTAATACTATAAACATTTTAATTGGAAACCAGTTATTTAATGATGATTTGTTCTATAAATGATGGGAACTGTTTTACTACATAGTATCAGATAAAAATGGTGAAATGTATCAACGATCGTACAGTGTTATCAACCGTAGACGTTCACTGGTGGATGATCAGCCATTGGTCAAATGTAATCTTCAGCTTTTGTAGAGGAGCTAAGACCATCTCATTGGGCAACATTGTATTAATGTGGTTGCTTTGAGAAGCTAACATGCTGTAGTATTGATAGTAAAAATGCATTCTGGGCCAAAAATGAAAATTTAGGAAAATAATAAAACTTGTAAAAAATAGATTCTGTGACGAAAATAATTTTTTTTTTTTTTTTTTTTAAAGTACGGGAAAATGATGTGCGGAAAATGACGTCACGTACGCAGAAAACAAGTTAAATTGCATTTCAAAACGGTTTGAAAAAGTATGGTAAAATGAAATTTCTTATGACGTCATGTACGCGGAAAACAAGTAACGTTGCAAGTTATATTCGTTTTAAAGAGTTTTAATATGTTTATATAGATTTCACTGTTCTGAGAGTAAACACCACAATACCATAGTCATGGCGAATGAAGTTAGGATTTTAATCAGTCTTTTATATTTCCAGAATTAGCAAAACAGAATTAATCTTGGAAAATCAGCAAACATGGAGAGAAGAACATTTTGATTTGAAAGAATCATTAGAAACAATGAAAAAAAAGTTATGGAACATATGGAAGAAAAGAAAGTTAAATAGTGATAAGATTTGGAAAGTATGGAAGAAAATTGTGAAATGATATGGAAAATATGGAAGAAAAGTAAGTTGAAAAGTGAAATGATATGAAAAATATGGAAGAAAGCCAAGTTGAATAGTGAAAAGATATGGAAAATATGGAAGAAAGCCAAGTTGAATAGTGAAAAGATATGAAAAATATGGCAGAAAGCCAAGTTCAATAGTGAAAAGATATGGAAAATACAGAAGAAACTCAAGTTGAATTGTGAAATGATATGGAAAATATGGAAGAAAGGTAAGTTGAAATGTGAAATGATATGGAAAATATGGAAGAAAGGCAAGTCGAATAGTGAAAAGAATTGGAAAATACAGAAGAAAATTGTGAAAAGATATGAAAAATATGGAAGAAAAGTATTTTTCTTTTAACAAAACAATTAATACTGCATGTAATTTATTTAAGTTTACATTATGCCCTACAGTAAGGGGGGAATAACTCTGTATATGAAGGGATAAATCTGTAATAGGGGGACATATGTGAGGAATAAGTTACAACTCTGTATGTGCAATGATAATATTAAAGTAGGGGAAATAACTCTTTATGTGGAGGTTTAACACTGCAGTAGGGGACATAACTCTTTATGTGGAGGAATAAGTTACAACTCTGTATGTGCAAGGATAATACTACAGTAGGGGTGCATAACCCTGTGTGTGGAGGTTTAACACTGCAGTAAGGGACATAACTATTTATGTGGGGATAACACTGCCGTAGGGGACATAACCCTGTGTGTGGAGGTTTAACACTGCAGTAGGGGACATAACTCTTTATGTGGAGGAATAAGTTACAACTCTGTATGTGCAAGGATAATACTACAGTAGGGGGAATAACTTTTTATGTGGAGGTTTAACACTGCAGTATGGGGGCATAACTATTTATGTGGGGATAACACTACCGTAGGGGGGCATAACCCTGTGTGTGGTAGCTCAACACTGCAGTAGGGGACATAACTCTTTATGTGGAGGAATAAGTTACAACTCTGTATGTGGACATATACCTGTGGAGAAAGACAAATACTATATAATATGTATCAAGAAATGGCTATTTGGAAATCGATTGTTACACTTATATACAGAGAGTTACTTGCCCTTGGTGGGAAAATAGATATATTTAAACTTATATACAGATATTTGCTTGCCTTTGGTAGATGAATATATACTAAAACCCTGTTCAGGAAGCAAGTTTTCTTACTGCTCTAAAAATAGAACACTGTGTTAGGCTGTTATGTAAAATAAATTTGATTGTGGAAATTTGAAACTCATCAAGATAGGAAAATAACTAACAAAAATTGAATAAAATCTATAATTCTCATAAAAATGTAGATATATAGGTAGGTAGGTATATGTCTGTAAATAAAAGATTAGGTTGATGGTGTTTAATGCCACATTCAACAATATTACAGTTATATCATGGCAGTTTGTACATAAAGGAGATATCATAACTGTTAATGCTTGTTTCTGATAACTGGAAAACATTGTCCAATATTCTTTTCAAATAGCTGGAGAACACAATATATTTTAGAGCAATGGGAATTCTTTGAAATAAATTTAAATCACAGGAGAATTTTAAAACTTAATTATGTTGGGAATATCATTGAGTGAGTTGTGTAAGTGAGTGAGTAAGAAACGAAGAAAAGTAAGTTGAATAGTGAAAAGATTTGGAAAATACAGAAGAAAAGTAAGTTGAATAGTGAAAAGATCGGGAAAATATGGAAGAAAGGTAAGTTGAATAGTGAAAAGATATGAAAAATATGGAAGAAACCCAAGTTGAATTGTCAAATGATATGAAAAATAAGGAACAACCCCAAGTTGAATAGTGATAAGATATGGAAAATACAGAAGAAAATTGTGAAAAGATATGGAAAATATGGAAAAAAGGCAAGTTGAAGAGTGAAATGATATGGAAAATATGGAAGATTTCTGTGTTAGTCATAATTACACCCAAAGAGACATCCTCCTCCTCCTCCTCTCCCTCCCACCATCCTCCTCCTCCTCCCTCTATACATTGTTTTTCAGAATTGAGAATCATCATCCTGGAATAGTTTTTTGTTAGAGACTGCAAGTACATGTGGGGATCAAATTTACCATTTCATTCATTTGGCTCTTAGAAATACCAGTGAGAACGCAGACACCCTTGAAGTACTACACAACATATCCGAAAACACCATAGGTCAAAACCATTATTGAAATAAATAATGTATTATGAAAATAAAATGGCGGGAAGATAATCAGTGAAAGGGCTAGAAAATGATAATAGGACGCGGACGTCCTAGAGAGGTGGTGGTGGTGGCAAACTTTGTAAGAAATGTAATTATTGAAATAAATAATGTAATTATGAAAATAAAATGGCGGTAAAGGGGCAGTTTCCTATGATCATAGGACGCATATTATTTAATATGGGAGCGAAGCTCCCATAGCCGGAAGATCACTAGGCCAACAGGGGTTAGGGTCCACTACGAAGTTAGGTGAGCTCCAATGGCGCGAGAGTTTGTACTAAATACAAGTGTCTGGGTGAGGGTCTATTCTTAACAGTTAATTCTAATACTATCAATGAGGAAGATCGATTGACGTCACTGAGATGATTGAAAGTACCATAGATCGATAGATAAATGAAAGGGCTACAAGTTACAAAACAGGTACGAAGTTACGAAAAAGGTATTAAATTGCAAAAAAAAAAAAAAAAAGGTACGAAGTTACGAAAAAGGTACGAAATTACGAAAAAGGTACGAAGTTAGGAAAAAGGTACGAAGTTACGAAAAAAGGTACGAAGATGTTACGAAATAAGAACATCTCGTGCAACGTGGTGACGTCATGTTTACTGTGACGTCATCGATGAATGCGGTTTTACACAAAGTTTATAAATAGGACGTTGACACTCGCGGGGGGTGGTTTGAAAAGCCTTCGCAAGTAATTACAAATCAACCATGGAATTTATCGGTTTTATTTTGGTTTATTGTTATCTTATTTTAAACATTTAATGTGTAAAAATATTAAAAAAAACATGTTTGCAGGTGGAAATTTTCAAATGTACTACACAACCAATTCTAATACTATCAATGAGGAAGATCGATTGACGTCACTCAGCTTGCTTATGACGTCACTGAGATGATTGAAAGTACCATAGATCGATAGATAAATGAAAGGACTACAAGTTACGAAACAGGTACGAAGTTACGAAAAAGGTATTAAGTTGCAAAAAAAAAAAAGAAGGTACGAAGTTACGAAAAAGGTACGAAATTACGAAAAAAGGTACGAAGTTAGGAAAAAGTTACGAAGTTACGAAAAAAGGTACGAAGATGTTACGAAATAAGTTACGAAAGGCCTTGGTTATGAAGTTACCAAGTTACGAGATAGTAATGCTACCTATCAGGATAATTTATTATGACGTATAGTGATGCTATCTTTGGCGAATGAAATAATTACGGTACTCGAAAAAAATCTTTTGTTAAATTTCAAACCAGTAACGCATATTTGAAAAAAAAAAACCGTTCAGCTGACAAAAAAGTTGAAAATCAATAAAAAAAAAAAGAAGCAAACTGCCCCAAATTTATCGACATCCAATGGAATAAACATAGAAATAAAGTAGGCACAATTCGTGCATGACGTCACGTTATTTTGTTGTTCATTCAACAACGTCAGGTTAGTATGTTTTGTCTCACATTCCAATGATATGACGTCATGACTAAGTAATTTGGCAGAGAACGTCTCGTGCAACGTGGTGACGTCATGTTTACTGTGACATCATCGATGAATGCGGTTTTACACAAAGTTTATAAATAGGACGTTGACACTCGCGGGGGGTGGTTTGAAAAGCCTTCGCAAGTAATTACAAATCGACCATGGAATTTATCGGTTTTATTTTGGTTAATTGTTATCTTATTTTAAACATTAAAAGTGTAAAAATATTAAAAAAACATGTTTGCAGGTGGAAATTTTCAAATGTACTACACAACCTATATAGACACTATATGAAAATAAAAGGGGCAGATAACCAGAGCTAGTTCCAGTAACTAAATATAGGACGCGGGGTTTACTAGGGTTATAGGACGCAGACGTCGTAGAGAACACCCCAAGGACACTTCCAAAGGAGTCACTACGGGTGTTGTGCAACTTACGGTTGCATACACCCAAGGGAACCCCGAAAGAGGTCAAGTGACCTTTGGTCACATCCGGTAGCCATGTTACTACTACTAAGAAAAATGCGCGGGGATAAAGCCGGGCATGCGCAGAACATACTTCCGGTCAGGGACTCTTCCAGTCATGTGACTTTGTCACTTCCGTTCAAAAAGACCCCACTAGGGCGGATATGGTGCAACTTCCGGTTGCGCATGCGCAGAACATACTTCCGGACAGGGCACGTGACTTCCGGTAGCACCACCGCAAATGCTAACTGAGCTGTACCCATATACTACTGACTTGCGACAGATCTGGATTTCTCTGGGTACTCCAATTTCCGCCACAAAAGTAGTAACTGAAATATTTTTGAAAGTGGTGTTAAACACCTAACCTCCAATGGACAAATGATGGATCAAAAGTAGTGCATAATATAAAACACCTTTGGGTCAAATTGTGGCATATCTTTACAAGTACCAATAATACTACAACAATATTGTTTCCCACACAATTATGGGAACTGTTATACACATATCATGTCATTAAACAATGTACTGTAAAAGAAACAACTTCACTTTCAAATTTGTTATTAACAATTAAATTAAATTATCTCCATGATCTCAAAATTATGTTTCAGTGTTTACTGCATCTTATCACATATTTTATTGAAATAACGCTGAATTTGCATGTGTAATAAAAGCATAATTTGCGGCGTGTTATTTGCCTCCGGGGCAGTAACATTTTACGAGTGCAATAACATATTATCTGCCCTCTTGTGGTTTTTATGGACCCTATACCATGGACAGGAATAATTACATAGAGATCCACCCAACCCAAGCACAAGCTGCAAAAATTTCATATCACCACTCATCAAAATATCTAAATCAAAATGTTTCCCCTCAACTTCAATACTTGCTTTTTCGTATAATGTGTTTATTTTCTGAAAAATGGGTTTGCAAGCAAGTTTTAAATGATCATAATCTTCTTTGCAGTTTACAATG
Source organism: Bathymodiolus brooksi (assembly GCA_963680875.1). NCBI lineage: Eukaryota > Metazoa > Mollusca > Bivalvia > Mytilida > Modiolidae > Bathymodiolus > Bathymodiolus brooksi. Next base: position 90,803,749 of record OY804577.1, read on the forward strand.
CAAAAACATTTTGATCTGTTGATGATAATGTCAAATCATCGGTAATTACAGAAAAGGACAACACGACAAAGTTTGAAATTCTACTAACTTTTGACCCGTCCCCCGAAATTTTAATTTTTATCTTGTCTGTTTCAGGATTTACATGATACTTGATGTACCGGATAATTTCGCTTTCTAGACTAACATATGCACCAGGGATATTTCCCGGAATTCTTTCAAAATGATATAAACTGTTAATATCTTCCTGGCATTGATGAAACCAGATATGTTTGTGGTAGCCCATCACAAAATAATGTCAGTTCCCTATAAGCACTCTCGCTAACATTAGATTTTTGCAAAATAAATAACAAATCTTTAATTTTTTGTCTTTCTTCTTCAGGCAAATCTTGGTATGAAGATTTGCTGGACGACGGATTGAAATCGACTTTAACAGTCTGCCCATCAGTACTTTCTAATTTTAAGTACTGGGGTACAAGGCCATAGGACTCTACAAACCAAAGCGCAGTTTCAGCCTTCGATTTAAATTATTTTATTTTCCTTGATTTGTTATTTTTGGTAATTTCCGAAAACTCTTTTTCACTATTCGCGGTTCCAACTTTTTTATTTATTGATTTTACATAATCTATAAGGCGACTGTTCGTATCTTTCAGACTGTCAAGTTGATTTGACAGATTCTGTTTTTTTGCTAGCAAAACCCCCTTAAGACATATTTCTTCCTGTAAACTATTATGTAAATCAGAACACTTTTTTTCAAATTCTATGTTGTCGCTTTCAAACTTTTGCAAACTAAAATTTAATTGTTTTACATTTTCTAACGCATCTGAGAATATTGCGATCTTATGCACATTATTATCAAAAGCAATTCGCTTCCTCCCTGTCAATTTTCTATTTGATAACAAAACTTTAATAGTCTTACTTGAAAGTCTGTTTTCAAGTCTCTCTGTGAATTTTAACTGAAATGACTGTAATTGTGAATTTAAAATATCTATATATTTAAAATCGGGGTATTTGTCCTTTGGTTTGGAGAGCACCTTGAAAAAGGAACTTGTAATTGAAAATGTGAGAGCTATCTGTTGGATTGTGCCCAAAAAATATCTACTCCTTTTGGATCAAACTATTTTACTTCAATTTAGAAGTAGCATCGATAGACCATTAAACCTACCTCAGTATCCCGGTAGTAATAACTATTTCAGTATCCCGGAAGAAAATATATAATCAATAATTGAGGGCTTATGAAAAAAACTATTTTGGATGAAGTGGTGTTTATTTTATTTTTATCTTACATTTGTATATAACTGTTACGTGCCGACATACCATCGTTTTTTACGGCAAAGATTGCTTCTCAAATATCAAAACGTCATCTAAGCGCTTGGAATATTTTAACATTTTCCCGTCGTTTTTCAAGAAATTTAACACCTTGTGCACCAAAAAAATACTTTAACAGTATTTGTGTTTTATTTATTTTAATAATCTGGTAAAATATTTTTCTGGTGCATGACTGCGGAGGTGCTTAATTTCTTCGAAAACCGTCCAAATATCGCGGGCAAAATTCCACGAAATATGGAAAACAAATAACGCTCATGAGGTCACAATGATGTCAAATACGTATCGATTTTGTTGGAAACAAGTTTTAACATCAAAAGTATGATGTCGTCTATAATATAAAACACATCAAATTTTAATCAAGTATTTTCTAAGATAATGATTCATTAAATATGGGGCCATATATGGCACTTATAGTTCCCAGTTCTTTTTATGGCATTGACGCCGGATTGCATGCACTGAGTTTTTCTCCTGGTTTCAATGTACACAAACTGTATTTAAAATAAATACAATTATTTACAGAAACATAAGTTATTTACTGATGAATTTCATTACTTGAAATGAATCATGAAATGTACAGAGATTGTGTATATAATGGTCTCATATATACAATCAGAAGAGTGAAAATATTGATTTTAAGGGTCTGGTTATAAATAAATTAATATTTAACAACCTCCACCAACAAAATATTTTGATACAATCATTAACCCTCTATACTCAAAACAACTGCTCAATTTGGTGTTGGTGGAAGACTGTGGAGGTATATAAAATAGCTAAAATGTACATTAAATATGTCGTTTATAGTTCATTTTTAGCATTATCCGTCTAATTATGACATCATAACGCACCCAATTTCACAGAAAGATATATTTTTTGAAAATTTGTTTATATAACAATTAAATTAGTAAATTGTTTTTATTCTATGTCAAACATTATTTTTTATTATAATGTGGGGCCAATTTTGCACCTTAACGCCTCTCCCTCTTTAGTGTTTTTAGTTAACACTGTGTACATATTTTGACTTTAAGTGGAATGAATGTCATGTGCTGACTGGATGAAAACAATAACATTTAAAGGGACAACAAAACCCAGTAGAGGGCAGTGCAAGGTAATTATAGAATTGTAGGTAATGCAGTCAAGGGTGAAGATGAGGGCCTTGCAGATCTTAACTCTTGGCTAGCAAAGATGCATACAATATAAATCTTAATATTCTGAATAAATTTTCATTTTCATTTTCTATTTTAAGAACATCCAGTAATAAAGGTTTTTGATTTCCTAGCAGATTCATTTGAACCCTCCAACAAACCTGAACCATTTACAGATATGAGCAGTAATCATAGTAATATTATATTTTGAATTGTATTTTGCTTAAATTTGCAAAAATATGCATTACAACATTACATATGAGGCAGTCATATGGATTATTTCGAAACATGTATACTTAAGTTTTATATTTAACAAATTAGCATTACCTGAAACTGATGGACCTTCTCTTTATATTCCTTGGCTTTGCTGTGTAAAAATCCTGATTCTTTGGCTCTTTTTTCCATTTCTGGATATTGCTTACTCTTCTGTTGATTTAAATCTTCAGCCGCTCTAATTAATAATAAATATTATATTTAAATCTTCAACTGCTCTAATTAATAATAAATATTGTATTTAAATCTTCAACTGCTCTAATTAATAATATTTATTATATGACTTCAGATAATGTCTTTTCTGATTGGCTGATGCCCCTAGTAGTAGGGCAGGGTTCGACATTAACTTTTTGACCAACTTGTCCATTCGGGCAAGTGCCATATTGATTTTACTTGCCCGAAACTGTAAACTACTAGCCCGAATTCTTAAGTACCATACATGCATGTAGTGCAGAACTATGCAATCTACAATGACGGTTCATAGAGTAGAATAACCCCTCATATTAATTATTTACACCTTATGATGTGGGCATAGTGTTAGTGCATCATTTGGCTATATAATTAAAATACTCATATTCATAATTGCAGTAAGTTATGATTATAGTCATGCTTATGATCAGTTCAAATCAACAAATTTGAAATTCAATTATTGTTTTAATTCAAACATTAAAACTTGATGAACAAAAATAGTTAAAACTTATTACTGGCAGTCTGTTTTTGTTTAAACTACATTCAACATGAAATTTAAGTTCATTCTCAGTGACATGATTTGCCCCCTCCCCATCAAATTTAGGAACCCCACTGAAGAATTTCCCAAGGGTTACTTGTGCCATATTGGCACCAAATTCTGGGACTGAGTCTGAGATATTGAGTAGACGTACCTATCAATTTGCGGGAATACATGTATGACAGTTTTATAAATACGGGTGATCGATGAGGATTTCTGAAATATTTTTGTTAGAAAATTTAAGTATAAATGTTCCTTATCATAGACTGACAACGACTGTATAGTTTGCTTGAATTTTTATTCCTGTAATCTATCACGATTTCAATATTTTGATCGCAAAGGCAACACACAACAGGGATAATTTTCTAAAATTAGAACACTGCAAATAACTCTAGCCCCAGGGTACGGTACTGGGTCCTTTGATGTTTCTGCTCTACGTAAATGACATAGCAGATAAAATATCTCCACAAACCAGAATCAAGCTTTTTGCAGATGATTGTCTACTGTACAGGACCATTGACACCAAACAAGACCATAAACAACTACAACAAGATCTCAACACACTGGTAGATTGGTCACATACCTGGCTGATGACATTTAATGCAGCCAAATGCCACCTCCTTAAGATCACACGGAAGACCAAGTTTTTAGACACAGAGTATAAAATTGACAATCACACCCTCCTACGAGTACAACACCATCCATACCTAGGAGTAGAATTGACATCAGACTTAACATGGAAACACCACATTGGACTTATAACTGGGAAAGCTCAGAAGATCCTCAACCTGCTTCGAAGACACCTTTATGGTTGTAACCCAGATGTTAAGAAGAGAGCATTTACTTCATTAGTACTACCACATCTCGAGTACACTTCAACAGTATGGGACCCATACCATAAACAAGACATTCAAGCTCTTGAAAAAGTCCAGCGAAAAGGGGCACGCTTTGTAACAGGAAAATATTCTTACCAAGACAGCGTAACATCTATGCTCAATGACTTGAACTGGCAGCCCCTTCAGATTAGAAGAAAGAACAAGAGACTCATCGTCTTTCATAAAGCAGTAAACCAATATTCGCCAGTTGAAATCCCGGACTATGTCACCCAGTCAACATACAGTGGTACAAGATCTCACTCCAATGCTTTCATTGAAATCAGAGCCAACTACGAACAGTACAAAAACATCTTCCTGCCTAGGACTATCAAAGACTGGAATGCTCTGCCAACTCACCTAGTGCATGTCACCTCTGTAGACGAATTTGGTTCTCGTCTACAGAGTTTGACAACCTAGACATACACAGTGATTCCTGTTTTTATTGTTTTTAATTGTATATACGCACCTTGGTGCTTTTATCCATGTTGTTGATGTCATTTGCCTGTGATGCGATAGCCCTAGGCAGTAATCAAGTAGAAGTAGAAGCTTTTCATTGGCCGGCGAAAATAAATATGATGTTGATGCAGCACCGCCGCCTAATTAGGCATTCACGATTGGCTAATATAAATAACACGATCTTTATTTGAGAAAGGGGAATTCCGTAGTCAACAAAATAAAACAAAATGGTGTAAAATACACGATACATACGACGCGATGTTTAGGTAAAATTCGCCACGACTTCCAACACTGAATAATTCAATATTAATCATTTTGCTCTTCAGGAATTGAACATATCATAGAATCATTTTCACTTGCCCGATCGGACAAGTTGGGTGCCGTTTTCACTTGCCCCGGGCAATCGGACAACCGTTAATGTCGAACCCTGTAGGGTAGCAGGGTATCGATTTTTGCTGATTTGCCTTAATAGTATGACACACGGCTAAATTATATATTTTTGGAAAGAGCAGAATGTGACTCTTCGAAATATCAATGTCGTCGTTATCTAGTGTGGTCACGTTATGAGATAATTAGGGTCAAAGGTCAAACCCGTATTTAAAAAAAAATAATTATCAGACTTTAGCAATATCTTTTTTGCGTACATTTTTCGTTATTTTTATACAAAAAACAGCAGAAGCGGTTGAGAAATGATCAAGGTCTATAACCCCATATAATTTTACGCTTTAATTTGTATTTTACGGGTGTTAATGTACCGTAACCGCGGAAAGGTAAAAAAATCATTATTTTTCACTACTAAAAGTTAGGAGTGACCTTGATCTTATTCTTTATCGGTTTTTTATTATTTTATGTTTGAATCATATACAGTATATGCTGAAATTATTTTTTAAAGCATAGCATTCCCCTTTCCTGAACTCATTTGTATCGCGAGCTGCAAGTTTTTGCCTTATAAAAACAGTTTAAAAAAAAGAAGACTACATCAAGTACTGAACAAGCAGTGAAAGAAAAATTCCAGTCTCTAGCGGGAAACTTAGTTGATAAACATTGGATGAAAATAGTTTAATGGAAAATAATTCCATGGAACCGGAATGTGTGATATTAAAGTATTAAACAATATATGTAAAATGGGGGGGAGGTGACGTTTGTCCACAATGTTTTGTAAAAGATTTGTTATGAGCGGTAAATCTGGTTTGTAAGAAGGAGGACTCGGTCTCTTGTTGGTTTAAAACCCACCAACCACATCAAGGTCAGAGACCAATTGGCAGGTTTTTTTGGGTTTTATTAGACTGATTTTTTTTTTTTTTTACAGATTTAAAGACTTCACTTAACAATTTCATTCCTGTACATCTAACTGTAATAAGTCCACATCATCGTCGTCTATGCTTTTATTTCTGGACATTTGTGTGTTCGAATTGCGACATATTTCACCTGCTTGGCACGGACAAAGGTCGGTGCAAGACAACCCTTGCTCAAAACACACACAACCACTTGAACAGACTGCTTTACCTTTACAAGTGCAAATAAGATCTTGTAAAAAGTCAGATGACATTTGACCTTGAAAGTAGACAGGAAGGAGTGATCCGTCTTTTTTCCCAACCAAACTGCAAAGGACCCTTAGGAGGTACCAGGGGTACGAGTGAGCAAATACTTAGTTATGCACCCAGAGTGATACACCGCCTTGTCTATAAAATATGCATTACTCAATAACCCAGACATTTTGTAGTCATTCTGTCCTTTTGCTGCGTCTTTCACATTTTGAATGCGTTTGGCAGTTTTGATTTTGGAGTTTTCTGTCTTTTTTAAAAGTCTGTTTTCCACAGTGCAATGTCTGTAGACGTGTCATCGGTTTGTTCATTCAACAAGGGAACCTGTGATGTGTCTGGTTTATGATCAGAGCCCGCCGACTCAACCTTGAAGAAACCGCAATTTCGTCTACTTGTGTACGTCTTATAGCAAGACCTGTGGTACAGCATACTTGTATCATCACTCCTAAGATTATCAATATCAGAAACAGAATGTACTACTCTAAAAAACACACTTGCTTCCATTGCTTCTATGAGGCTATTTTTACTAACATTTCTCATTTTAATAAGTAACTCAGGGGTAGAGACCTGTCATATAATACATTTGTCCCATTCTGATTCAACTTTTTTTAGGACTAGAAGGACAAAGCTTAAGCGGGCTGCCAAATTGTGACATTCCCCGGATCAAAAACGTGTCCTACGAACTTGTTCTGTAAACTACAAATTAGTGTTCACGAAAATACAAAAATATCGAAATTTAACAACATAGTTGTTCGCTCATTGTATTGAGATAAGTTTATTCTACTAAAAGACACAATCACACACCAAACAGAAGACACAATGTTAAATATACTGTTTCAGCACAAATCGAATACCGACACGTGGTAATCCGTGTTTGCCACAGGCTAAATTTGATCAGATTTCACATCTCTTTAATCGCTAATTTCTATTGAATGATAACTTTTAAAATATTGATTTTTGGTACACAGGTGTACTAAGTAATGATGTATTTACTTCTATTTAAAATATTCTAGAATTCCTTCGGAACATTATTCTATACTTGAAAATAGGGTAACATTTTGGTAATATGTAGATACCGGAAAATTTAAAAACAACAACAAATAAAAAGGTGTTAAGTTTCCCGTTTTTAGTTTTGATGATATAATTAGCATATTGTCTTTGTGTCAAGCACTTTGATTTGATAACTTACAGGTCTTGATGTTCCTTTTATTCATGTTGAAATTTTGTTGTAAAATGTACAGTTAGAGGGTGCCTTCAGAAAACGTAAAAAATAAGAAAATGTGACCACGGTAGGTTACGACGATATAAATAAATAAAAACTACAATAATTTTTACGTCAAAATATGAAAAAATTAGCTGTGTGTCATACTATTAACCCAAACTCGAAAACTAGTGGCCTTTTTAAGCACCCACTACACTACTATAGTAACGTTTTTTGGTAAAACGTTATAATCACCGTGCAAAAAGTCACGAGAGATGAATATAACATTCCAACGTCTTGCACCATATGAAACCAAAGAAAACGTCGTGATAAAAGCTTATTTTAAGGGTAAAATCAACAATTAATGACTTTCAATTCGATGGATACCAGGATTTATTAACCCAAGAATAATATATTTACCTCGGCCATCTGGCCTCGTAAATATAATGTTCCTGGGTTAATAAATCCTTGTATCCGCCTCATTAAAAGTCATTAATTGTATAATATTATATTTAAATCTTCAACTGCTCTAATCAATAATAAATATTATATTTAAATCTTCAACTTCTCTAATTAATAATATATATTATATCTAAATCTTCAGCCACTCTAATTAATATTCTAACATGACATCCTTCTTTGGCTATATAAATAATACAATGATAAAACTCACGATATATATTCTAATTTGCACATCTGTATTGACGAACAAATTACAAACTTCATTAGTGAATTCATGTATTCATACAGGACCGTGGTGCATACAATCATAAAAAAGCCTGTATTATTTTTTTACATATATTTTTTTCCAGAAAAAATACTTATAAAAACCATCTATTGATTTGACTTTTGTAATTTGTAGTCTTCCGGTGACGCAGTTTACAAGGAACGCTAGTGACATCGACACAAGCTGGTTACTGATTTATTTTACGATTTTGTGAGTATTTTACTTGTTTAAGTTGCTAAATTCCAAATGCCATCAGTTTGAAAATATCAGTAACTTAATACATGTCCTTTTGAATACAGATACATACAAACTATGAAGGCACTTGGGCCTTTAGATAAAAAAGTTCAGGCTGGAACAAAATTGTATGATAAAAATAAATTGATCTTTGTAGGTAAAAATCATAGTGACTTCATTCTTATACGAGACTCTGCCATGTCCCAATACATATCGGGCCCGGGTGGCTCAATGAGTTAGGTAGTTGGATTACCTAACAACTCATACAAGCCTATCGCCAATACAGCATGGGTGCACTCGACTCGCAGCCACAAATGATAAAGCTTACCAGTTGCTTGCCCATGGTCGGTGGTTCTCTCCGGGTACTCTGGCTTCTTCCACCACTAAAACTGGTCGCCATGACATAGCTGAAATATTGCTGAAAGTGGCATTAAACACAATAAATCAAATCAAATCAAACCAATACATATCCATAAAAAATAGTTTTTGTCTACATACAGACAACTGATGACTCATTTAACTTTGTTGAGGGAAATAAAATAAAATAGTGCTGCTGGTTTTATTTTGTTTTTGTATGATGTAAAAATCCAACAAACTATCATTGGAAAATAATCCCAAAAGTATTTGTCCACCTCTATTTAAACCAAAAAATACAATAATATATAATTAATTCCCAGCAGTCAAAAGTATGAAATTACTCTGAGGTAAGCAGATCGACATGGATTATAATTTTTTTAAGATATATTTCATGGAAGTCATATTTTGAAGATGATTTTAAGATGGGTAACATTATATTTGTAAAAATTATATTGCAAGTGATAGTGAGGGACAAAATACAACAGCAATAATGCCATCCATGTTAAAATGTAATACAATATATTATGACTTTCACAAATTATTTTAATTCTAATAATAATCTTATAGATTTTTTTTAAGCGGAAAGCAGCAAGGGAAATTTATCTCGTAATAATCCAATAAGTTGACAGTAGATTAACAATGTTGTAAATAATTGCTTAAATTACTTATATCTAGTTTAACCTGCCATATTTTTGAGTCCACAACCTACATTGTGGGGGGTTTTCTGTCATTCTTATGTTTTTGAGTTTTTATTCAGTCACATTTCTCCCCATTATTGTTTAACAATTTTTTTAATGTCATTGACATTAATAACAAAATATTTTTTATAAAATTGCACCTACTTTTTAAGAGAGTTGTATTTATGTATGGCCATCTTAGTCTTCTCTACCAGTGCTTGTATTACTCTTTCTTCCAGTTTCAATTCTTCTGATGTGTTGTAAAGTTCATCATGGAAATGTTGTATTGATAACATATAGCTTAAAATAGTAAATAAAAATACAGTCCAAACAAATTACTGATGTACATATGATCATTTAATGATTTAATACATCTTGTCATTTTAACATTTTTTATTTTTTACTGTACATGTCATTTTCAATTTTATATCAGAGCAATTTTCACATATTTCAAAATAAAATTATGCAATTAAAAATATAAGAAATATCTCTATGTTGTCGTAATGCAAAAGCATCATTTACCTTAAATATGTGCAGAAACCTAAAATTTTGTACCCCTAAATGTCCTTAAGCCTACATGTATATTTCCCCCCATTCTTGCTAACCCATTGTTTCAGTTCAAAATGTCTCACATTTGTGATATACTAGGAATTGCTTAATAAAAAAATTAGACTTTTAATCATGAATGGAATTAATCAAGAGCATGTTACTAATTCACCAAAAAATCATGCCCCAGAAATAGGTTTAAGGTGGTGTTTATCCACTTAATGATTCATGTACATTAACACAAATAAATATATATAGCTTCCTCAATATATGTCTTCCTCTTATCATCAGCATCTATTTGGTCAAATTAATAAGAAGTCTTAAATTATTTTCGATACATTTGAACCTGCATTATTTACCCATTCAATTTTAAAAACACAATGAAACCTATTTCAGAAAGAACTGTAATTTGCATTTTCACCTCAATTCCTGCACAAAATACGAACAATATTGTACAAGAAAAAAGCTTTATCCTGCAATCAGTACATTTGCTGTACAAATATGCTATACGAATAAATTTTTGCTTTATTCGTACTAGACGAATAAACTTTTCAGCCTACGAATAAACTTTCCTGGTACCCTGTAGCTATGTACAGCGGAGGGCGCAGACAAGTATGAAACTGGTACTAATGTAACGCGGACCACGAAGAGGACACCCTTGACAACATTTATGAAAGGTGAGGAATGACGCTTGTTTCTGTCCTTTTTGTTTAAATCTGACAAGTTTTCCGACTTTGTTGACATTGCAGGATAAACACAATATACGTACATTGTCGTTAAATATAAAATTCATTTGTACTCGCTGCGAAACAGGTCTGAAAAGCTCGCCAGAGGCTCGCTATTCTGCCTGTTTCTAAAGCTCGTACAAATAAATTTTATATTTACCGACAATGTACGTATATTGTATATTGATTTGTATATGCATCTGAAGCAATGGTTTTTACCTGCTTTTAAATACATACGAGTGCATGGCTTACAGGAGTGTGATTCCATGTACATGTATACTTAAATACATGCATAGGCATAGTTTTCCAGCTTTCTGATGGATATGAATCTTGTTGACTTCTGACTATAAGCCAAACACTAATGATGTACAGATGGACATAAGTATTCGTGATTTTCAATATGGTGGCATCCGATTGCAATACATGTTGATTACGTTTTTGGTCATTACATTAAAACGTCAGTTCAGATAATTATGATACTATTGTAAAAGGTAAGTGAAAACAAGACGTCTCGTGAGCCGTGATGTCATTTTACGTCTGTTGTGCTTACTTCCTGTAAATTGTACACAAATGAGATGGGTCGCAAAAGCAAAGAATTGAGTACAGAAACCAAAGAATTGATCGTAAAGTTAAATAGGAAAAAGGAGAGAAGGTCGTATATTTCTGATTTATTGGACATACTCTGGTCAACAATTGACAGTGTTGTGAAGAAATATCGGTCATCTGGAACAGTAGAAAATCAACCACGAAAATGGAGACAAAAATTGTTCACCGCAAGGAATGAAGTTGGGTTAAATCATCTTGTGAAAAAAAATGGTCAGGCACCTTTGCAAGAAATAACCACCAAATTTAATGACAACAAGGGCAACGCAAAGCGTGGCGTATCCCCTCGCCTAAAAATTAGACCCTGTGACCTTGACCTTTGACCTTGAAAATCAATAGGGTTCCAGATTCTCTTAAGGTCTAAGTATGTACCAAGTTTGGTCAAAATCCATTGAAGGATGTTGATTCTTGTGTTCACAAGGATGCTACACAGTAAAAATTTGACCCGGTGACATTGACCTTTGACCTTGAAAATCAATAGAGTTCCAGACTCTCCTAAGGACTACGTATGTACCAAGTTTGGTCAAAATCCATTGAAGGATCTTGATTCTAGTGTTCACAAGGATGTTATGCGGTAAAAATTTTACCCTGTGACCTTGACCTTTGACCTTGAAAATCAATAGGATTCCGGACTCTCGAAAGGACTAAGTATGTACCAAGTTTGGTCAAAATCCATTGAAGGATGTTGATTCTAGAGTGTTCACAAGGATGTTATGCTGTAAATATTTGACCTGGTGACATTGACCTTGACCTTTGACCTAGAAAATCAATAGAATTCCAGACTCTCCTAAGGACTAAGTATGTACCAAGTTTAGTTAAAATCCATTGAAGGATGTTGATTCTAGAGTGTTCACAAGGATGTTATGCGGTAAAAATTTGACCCTGTGACCTTGACTTTTGACCTTGAAAATCAATAGGGTTCCAGCTTCTCTTAAGGACTAAATATGTACCAAGTTTGGTCAAAATCCATTGAAGGATGTTGATCCTAGAGTGTTCACAAGGATTGTGACGGACAGAAGGACTGTAGCATTACTATATCCCCTCGCAACTTCGTTGGCGAGGGGATAATAAACAGCATTCGTTCAGCAGTAGAACTATCAGAAGGAAACTTGCATCTGAAGGTTACAAACGACGAGCTGCAAAATAGTGTGTCAATGTTCGCAAAGTCAACCGTAAAAAGAGGGTGGCATGGTGTAGGGAAAGACGCAGCTGGACTGTTGATTCACATTGGCAGAAATATATATATTCTGATGAAAGTCAGATAGTTGTTGGATCAAACAATCATAGTTATGTCTGGTGAAAAGGCGACGAAGTTCACCATCCAGGTTTAATATGCCAACCTTCCCAACATAAAGTAAGTGTGATGATCTGGTGGTGTTTATCATTTAACAGGATCAGAACTTTAAATGATGTAAAAGGGAACATTAATTCCCAGATATATATATAGATGTTCTTGAAAATTATTTGTGGCCTGTAATTGCACGATATTTTGCTGACAAGGAGAATGTCTTTCAGGATGATAATGCACCTGTACATTGTGCCGAATTACAGAAAACTACAAACAGGAAAATAATATAAATTGTACTACGTGGCCAGCACGGTCTCCGGACTTAAATATGTGTGAAAATGTTTGGCTTCGCATAAAAAGTGCACTAAAACCAATCGCTGGAAACATCAACACCCAAAACGAACTTATTGCAGAAAATTGACGTTGGTGAGAAAGTCTCCCCATAAACTATATTCATTATCAAACCTTTCTAACATGAAGTCATTAGGATGAAGGGTAACATGACAAAATATTAATGTAGGATATTGATTTAAGCATTTTTATTGAACGTTTGTTCTCAAGTTAAAATTTTGCAGCCATGACGTTACGATGTCAATGTCACGAATTCTTGTGTCCATTGACTGTAGGTTTGTGTCCCATTATCCATCTGAAGAGATACCTACAAAAGACCCAGGAGTTTCACTGGTAAGTTTGTTGTAGCTGTCCACGATTTCCTCTCCCACTAAGTCTGGTAATTCAGATATAGCAGAAATATAGTTGAAATTGACAATATACACCAATAACCCGACTACAGTCAAACCTGTCCAGACTACAGTCAAACCTGTCCATGCGGTCACCATCTATTAAGCAGTCACCTGTATTAAAAAGTCACTCTTTTATTGTTCTCTCATGGAAAATTTCATTTGAATTGAACCTCTTTTAAGAGGTCACCTGTCTTAAAAGACCACTTTTTTTCTTTTTCCCAAAGGTGACCTCTAAAGTCTTAATACAAGTTTGACTGTATATCAATCTGTATTATTTACCTGCTCTCAGTTATGTCTTTGGTCTGTAGAAATAATGCCACTTTAGCCAGTGTTCTTAAACTCGTTACCCCAGACTGAGACAGACCAGCAATAGGTAAATTTATACTTTTTAATATGCTTTCTAGTTTTCTGGCTGAAAAAAAAAAGATGCAAAGAATAGCATTCAGTTTCTACCAAGAACAATTGCTTCTTCAAAATAGAAATAATTTATATGTTTTCATTTGAAAGTCAGAGTATGCACACAAGACTTAAAAGGCTCTCGCATAACAGTCTGCTCCTGTCATGCCTCTAAGAAGCTTTCACATAACAGTCTGCTCCTGTCATGCCTGTTAGAAGCTTTCACACAACAGTCTGCTCCTGTCATGCCTGTAAGAAGCTTTCACATAACAGTCAGCCCCTGTCATGCCTGTATGAAGCTCTCACATAACTGTCATGCCTGTAAGAAGCTCTCACATAACAGTCTGCTCATGTCATGCCTGTAAGAAGCTCTCACATAACAGTCTGCTCCTCTCATGCCTGTAAGAAGCTTTCACATAAGTCTGCCCCAGTCATGCTTGTTAGAAGCTTTCACATAACAGTCTGCTCCTGTCATGCCTGTAAGAAGCTATCACATAGCATTCTGCTCCTGTCATGCCTGTAAGAAGCTCTCACATAGCAGTCTGCTCCTGTCATGCGTGTAAGAAGCTCTCACATAACAATCTGCTCCTGTCATGCCTGTAAGAAGCTTTCACATAAGTCTGCTCCTGTCATGCCTGTAAGAAGCTCTCACATAACAGTCTGCTCTTGTCATACCTGTAAGAAGCTTTCACATAACAGTCTGCTCCTGTCATACATGGAAGAAGCTTTCACATAACAGTCTGCTACTGTCATGCCTGTAAGAATCTTTCACATAACAGTCTGCTCCTGTCATGCCTGTAAGAAGCTCTCACACAACAGTCTGCTCCTGTCATGCCTGTAAGAAGCTTTCACAGAACAGTCAGCTCCTGTCATGCCTGTATGAAGCTCTCACATAATAGTCTGCTCCTGTCATGCCTGTAAGAAACTCTCACGTAACAGTCTGCTCATGTCATGCCTGTAAGAAGCTCTCACATAACAGTCTGCTCCTGTCATGCCTGTAAGAAGCTCTCACATAACAGTCTGCTCCTGTCATGCCTGTAAGAAGCTCTCACATAACAGTCTGCTCCTGTCATGCCTGTAAGAAGCTCTCACATAACAGTCTGCTCCTGTCATGCCTGTAAGAAGCTCTCACATAACAGTCTGCTCCTGTCATGCCTGTAAGAAGCTTTCATATAACAGTCTGCTCCTGTCATACCTGTAAGAAGCTCTCACATAACACTATGCTCCTGTCATGCATGTAAGAAGATCTCACATAACAGTCTGCTCCTGTCATGCCTGTAAGAAGCTCTCACATAACAGTCTGCTCCTGTCATGCCTGTAAGAAGCTCGCACATAACAATCTGCTCCTGTCATGCCTGTAACAAGCTCTCACATAACAGTCTGCTCCTGTCATGTCTGTAAGAAGCTCTCACATAACAGTCTGCTCCTGGCATGCCTGTTAGAAGCTTTCACATAACAGTCTGCTGCTGTCATGCCTGTAAGAAGCTCTCACATAGCAGTCTGCTCCTGTCATGCCTGTAAGAAGCTTTCACATGACAGTCTGCTCCTGTCATGCCTGTAAGAAGCTTTCACATAACAGTCTGCTCCTGTCATGCCTGTAAGAAGCTCTCACATAACAGTCTGCTCCTGTCATGCCTGTAAGAAGCTCTCACATAACAGTCTGCTCCTGTCATGCCTGTAAGAAGCTCGCACATAACAATATGCTCCTGTCATGCCTGTAACAAGCTCGCACATAACAGTCTGCTCCTGTCATGTCTGTAAGAAGCTCTCACATAACAGTCTGCTCTTGTCATGCCTGTAAGAAGCTCTCACATAACAATCTGCTCCTGTCATGCCTGTAAGCTTTCACATAACAATCTGCTCCTGTCATACATGTAAGAAGCTCTCACATAATAGTCTGCTCCTGTCATGCCTGTAAGAAGCTTTCACATAACAATCTGCTCCTGTCATGCCTGTAAGAAGCTTTCACATAACAGTCTGCTCCTGTCATAAGCTTTCACATAACAGTCTGCTCCTGTCATGCCTGTAAGAAGCTTTCACATAGCAGTCTGCTCCTGTCATGCCTGTAAGAAGCTTTCACATGACAGTCTGCTCCTGTCATGCCTGTTAGAAGCTTTCACATAACAGTCTGCTCCTGTCATGCCTGTAAGAAGCTTTCACACAACAGTCTGCTCCTGTCATACATGTAAGAAGCTTTCACATAACAGTCTGCTCCTGTCATACATGTAAGAAGCTCTCACATAACAGTCTGCTCCTATCATGCCTGTAAGAAGCTCTCACATAACAGTCTGCTCCTGTCATGCCTGTAAGAAGCTCTCACATAACAGTCTGCTCTTGTCATGCCTGTAAGAAGCTCTCACATAACAGTCTGCTCCTGTCACGCCTGTAAGAAGCTCTCACATAACAATCTGCTCCTGTCATGCCTGTAAGTAGCTTTCACATAACAGTTTGCTCCTACCATGCCTGTAAGAAGCTCATATAACAGTCTGCTCCTGTCATGCCTGTAAGAAGCTCTCACATAACAGTCTGCTCCTGTCATACATGTAAGAAGCTCTCACATAATAGTCTGCTTCTGTCATGCCTGTAAGAAGCTTTCACATAACAATCTGCTCCTGTCATGCCTGTTAGAAGCTTTCACATAACAGTCTGCTCCTGTCATACATGGAAGAAGCTCTCACATAACAATCTGCTCCTGTCATGCCTGTAAGAAGCTCTCACATAACAGTTTGCTCCTGTCATGCCTGTAAGAAGCTCTCACATAACAGTCTGCTCCTGTCATGCCTGTAAGAAGCTCTCACATAACAGTCTGCTCCTGTCATACATGTAAGAAGCTCTCACATAATAGTCTGCTCCTGTCATGCCTGTAAGAAGCTCGCACATAACAGTCTGCTCCTGTCATGCCTGTTAGAAGCTATCACATAACAGTCTGCTCCTGTCATGCCTGTAATAAGCTCTCACATAACAGTCTGCTCCTGTCATGCCTTTAAGAAGCTTTCACATAACAGTTTGCTCCTGTCATGCCTGTAAGAAGCTCTCATATAACAGTCTGCTCCTGTCATGCCTGTAAGAAGCTCTCACATAACAGTCTGCTCTTGTCATACATGTAAGAAGCTCTCACATAATAGTCTGCTTCTGTCATGCCTGTAAGAAGCTTTCACATAACAATCTGCTCCTGTCATGCCTGTTAGAAGCTTTCACATAACAGTCTGCTCCTGTCATGCCTGTAAGAAGCTCTCACATAACAATCTGCTCCTGTCATGCCTGTAAGAAGCTCTCACATAACAGTTTGCTCCTGTCATGCCTGTAAGAAGCTCTCACATAACAGTCTGCTCCTGTCATGCCTGTAAGAAGCTCTCACATAACAGTCTGCTCCTGTCATACATGTAAGAAGCTCTCACATAATAGTCTGCTCCTGTCATGCCTGTAAGAAGCTTTCACATAACAGTCTGCTCCTGTCATGCCTGTTAGAAGCTATCACATAACAATCTGCTCCTGTCATGCCTGTAAGAAGTTTTCACATAACAGTCTGCTCCTGTCATGCCTGTAAGAAGCTCTCACATAACAGTCTGCTCCTGTCATGCCTTTAAGAAGCTTTCACATAACAGTCTGCTCCTGTCATGCCTATAAGAAGCTCTCACATAACAATCTGCTCCTGTCATGTCTGTAAGAAGCTCTCACATAACAGTATGCTCCTGCCATGCCTGTAAGAAGCTCTCACATAACAATCTGCTCCTGTCACGCCTGTAAGAAGCTTTCATATAAGTCTACTCCTGTCATGCCTGTAAGAAGCTTTCACATAACAATCTGTTCCTGTCTTGCCTGTAAGAAGCTCTCACATAAGTCTGCTCCTGTCATTTCTGTAAGAAGCTCTAACATAGCAGTCTGCTCCTGTCATGCCTGTATGAAGCTCTCATATAACAGTCTGCTCTTGTCATGCCTGTAAGAAGCTCTCACATAACAGTCTGCTCCTGTCATGCCTGTAAGAAGCTCTCATATAACAGTCTGCTCTTGTCATGTCTGCTTAGAGTATATGACAGTATACAATCACTGACATTTTAATTTTGCATTCAATAACATTATCAAACATCATTGGTATCACCCTTGACAATCTCAACAAAACTTTAGATGTAAATTTGATTATTTCTAATAGTTTTTACTTATAATTAGTGTGCTGTATTTATGCAGTGAGTGAATCATGTCTTGCATGTCCCCAAATTGATGCACCATGTAACACAACAAGATTGAAAATACATGTAGTAGTGTCACGATGACACAGACAACCACTAAAGGTACTGGATAGTAATCCATATATAGCTGCTCTATTACACATGTACAGTTGCTACATGTATAGAAATAATATAAAAAGATAAAATAATCTCAACTCTTTCATTAATAAGTTTACATTTAACCAGAAATAATTTTGATATACATGCATGTATATGTGAACATGAAAGAAAATCCATCTAAATTTAGGTAAAAATCTAAAGTTAAGAAAAAGCAGTTTTAAGTTGTTTTATTTATTAGTATTACAACAAAACAACAAATACACAATCAATTGTGATTATTATTACTTTTATTAAGATATTTGTAAGAATGAATTTCATTACTGACAGTTCAAAAATATCAAATGCTCTTTAATTTAAACAAATTGACTGTTGGTTTTACCACATCAGTGATGTAATAGTTAGCGTCGAATAAGGTATATAGTGGGTTCGAGTACTGATCGGGTCAAACCTAAGAGTGAAGACTATATATAAAATAGGTATTTGTTGCTTTTCCAATTAGCATGCAGCATTAATTTAAGGAGAAAGAGCAAAGACTATTTGGGCTCGGAATCAGGATAATGTGTCCTAGTAGGGCGACATGTCTATCCGCAGACTGTTGTTTCAGTGAGCTAGCATTATAAAAATCTAACTAAGCATATTGGTCTAGTACAAAGGGGACCTCATCATCATCATATTGAAAATTAACTTGTTCTGGCCATGATAAAGCTGAAAAATTGCGGAGTTGGCGTTAAACAACTATCACTCACTCATTTTTGGTTTAATTGAGGCAGTGCATGAAATTGTCTGTCTAGTGCACAAACTTCTGTAACCGTAAATAATAAGAAAACCTATAATTGCATGAGAAAGGTTTTACAAATTCCAATGTAAACTAATACCAAACTATTATTATAAATTTAACAAGCAATGTTCTCTTTGTGATGTCAAACCAGATGCTCCCAAGAGCCTGTACCACTCACCTGAAAGA
This sequence comes from Bathymodiolus brooksi, assembly GCA_963680875.1. Taxonomy (NCBI): domain Eukaryota; kingdom Metazoa; phylum Mollusca; class Bivalvia; order Mytilida; family Modiolidae; genus Bathymodiolus; species Bathymodiolus brooksi. Next base: position 90,822,839 of record OY804577.1, read on the forward strand.
TAATGAACAAATAAATTGAAATTCCTTTTCAGACAGCGATTTCAAGTTTGGTAGAGGTTTACCAAAGTATCATTTGTGAATTGGTTTCTGAAAAGAACCTGTTTCTGTGGTGGCAGTTATCTTGGATTGTAAATCAAATTACAAGTTCAAGTCTACCATTTTGTATTTTGGCTTTAATATGTCAAATGGTTTCTAAGAAGAACATGTTTGTTTAGCTTTACCATTGGGTTAAAAAACTAAGTTTCATTGCTAATCTCATTTGGTGGGGAAATTTGCCTTTATTGACAATAGGTGTGTTTTATCACCTACATCTATTTATCAAAACAGCTGTGACATTGAATTATTGGTAGGATCAGCTGATACAGTTTGGAGAGAAGGATGATTCAGGCAAATTTTGGTTGAAACTGACAGTGATTTCAGAAGAGAAGATTAAAATAAAAAAAATTTTGGATGAACATCAGATGCCAAGTGATGGCAATAGCTCACATGACCCTTCTGGTGAGGAGAGCTGAACAATTTATCTAATGAACTTTTACTGTCTTTGCCTTCATTTTTTTTACCTACTTGCCTGAATGCCAAATTTAGAAAAGTTTCTATTTATTCCAAAAAATTCTAACATAATTTTCTGAATCCAGTTTTACTTGTCCCAGGCTTCAGGCAAGGTGATTAGACTACTTTTGCAAAAATTAAAGTGATACAACCCTTTTATTATCTTTCTAATAATTTAAAATTCAATTAATGAGAGTCAATTTTTTTGAGCAGCTACAAGACAGCAAAAAATATATGAAATTCACTTAAGACATAGATAATTTTGTATGCATAAACAAAGAAAAAAAGGGAGAAAACAAGATTATTAATATAATTATCAATTACCATAAGTATTTACAACCTTCTACATTGTAATCATCTGTTTTTGTAAGTATTTACAACCTTCTACATTGTAATCATTTGTTTTTGTAAGTATTTACAACCTTCTACATTGTAATCATCTGGTTTTTTTAAGTATTTACAAACCTACATTGTATTCATCTGTTTTTTTAAGTATTTACAACCTTCTACATTGTAATCATCTGTTTTTGTAAGTATTTACAAACCTTCTACATTGTATTCATCTGTTTTTGTAAGTATTTACAATCTTCTACATAGTATTCATCTGTTTTTGTAAGTATTTACAAACCTTCTACATTGTATTCATCTGTTTTTGTAAGTATTTACAATCTTCTACATTGTATTCATCTGTTTTTGTAAGTATTTACAAACCTTCTACATTGTATTCATCTGTTTTTGTAAGTATTTACAACCTTCTACATTGTAATCATCTGTTTTTTTTAAGTATTTACAAACCTACATTGTATTCATCTGTTTTTTTAAGTATTTACAAACCTTCTACATTGTAATCATCTGGTTTTTTTAAGTATTTACAAACCTACATTGTATTCATCTGTTTTTTTAAGTATTTACAACCTTCTACATTGTAATCATCTGTTTTTGTAAGTATTTACAACCTTCTACATTGTAATCATCTGTTTTTTTTAAGTATTTACAAACCTACATTGTATTCATCTGTTTTTTTAAGTATTTACAACCTTCTACATTGTATTCAGCTGTTTTTGTAAGTATTTACAAACCTTCTACATTGTATTCATCTGTTTTTGTAAGTATTTACAATCTTCTACATAGTATTCATCTGTTTTTGTAAGTATTTACAAACCTTCTACATTGTATTCATCTGTTTTTTTAAGTATTTACAACCTTCTACATTGTAATCATCTGTTTTTGTAAGTATTTACAAACCTTCTACATTGTATTCATCTGTTTTTGTAAGTATTTACAATCTTCTACATAGTATTCATCTGTTTTTGTAAGTATTTACAAACCTTCTACATTGTATTCATCTGTTTTTTTTAAGTATTTACAACCTTCTACATTGTAATCATCTGTTTTTGTAAGTATTTACAAACCTTCTACATTGTATTCATCTGTTTTTGTAAGTATTTACAATCTTCTACATAGTATTCATCTGTTTTTGTAAGTATTTACAAACCTTCTACATTGTATTCATCTGTTTTTTTAAGTATTTACAACCTTCTACATTGTAATCATCTGTTTTTGTAAGTATTTACAAACCTTCTACATTGTATTCATCTGTTTTTGTAAGTATTTACAATCTTCTACATAGTAATCATCTGTTTTTGTAAGTATTTACAAACCTTCTACATTGTATTCATCTGTTTTTGTAAGTATTTACAACCTTCTACATTGTAATCATCTGTTTTTGTTAAGTATTTACAAACCTACATTGTATTCATCTGTTTTTTTTAAGTATTTACAATCTTCTACATTGTATTCATCTGTTTTTGTAAGTATTTACAACCTTCTACATTGTAATCATCTGTTTTTTTTAAGTATTTACAAACCTACATTGTATTCATCTGTTTTTGTAAGTATTTACAAACCTTCTACATTGTATTCATCTGTTTTTTTAAGTATTTACAACCTTCTACATTGTAATCATCTGTTTTTGTAAGTATTTACAAACCTTCTACATTGTATTCATCTGTTTTTGTAAGTATTTACAATCTTCTACATAGTATTCATCTGTTTTTGTAAGTATTTACAAACCTTCTACATTGTATTCATCTGGTTTTTTTTAAGTATTTACAACCTTCTACATTGTAATCATCTGTTTTTGTAAGTATTTACAAACCTTCTACATTGTATTCATCTGTTTTTGTAAGTATTTACAATCTTCTACATAGTAATCATCTGTTTTTGTAAGTATTTACAAACCTTCTACATTGTATTCATCTGTTTTTGTAAGTATTTACAACCTTCTACATTGTAATCATCTGTTTTTGTTAAGTATTTACAAACCTACATTGTATTCATCTGTTTTTTTAAGTATTTACAATCTTCTACATTGTATTCATCTGTTTTTGTAAGTATTTACAACCTTCTACATTGTAATCATCTGGTTTTTTTTTTAGTATTTACAAACCTACATTGTATTCATCTGTTTTTTTAAGTATTTACAACCTTCTACATTGTAATCATCTGTTTTTTTTAAGTATTTACAAACCTACATTGTATTCATCTGTTTTTGTAAGTATTTACAATCTTCTACATTGTATTCATCTGTTTTTTTAAGTATTTACAAGCCTTCTACATTGTATTCATCTGTTTTTTTAAGTATTTACAACCTTCTACATTGTAATCATCTGTTTTTGTAAGTATTTACAATCTTCTACATAGTATTCATCTGTTTTTGTAAGTATTTACAAACCTTCTACATTGTATTCATCTGTTGTTGTAAGTATTTACAAACCTTCTACATTGTATTCATCTGTTTTTTTAAGTATTTACAACCTTCTACATTGTAATCATCTGTTTTTGTAAGTATTTACAAACCTTCTACATTGTATTCATCTGTTTTTGTAAGTATTTACAATCTTCTACATAGTATTCATCTGTTTTTGTAAGTATTTACAAACCTTCTACATTGTATTCATCTGGTTTTTTTTAAGTATTTACAACCTTCTACATTGTAATCATCTGTTTTTGTAAGTATTTACAAACCTTCTACATTGTATTCATCTGTTTTTGTAAGTATTTACAATCTTCTACATAGTAATCATCTGTTTTTGTAAGTATTTACAAACCTTCTACATTGTATTCATCTGTTTTTGTAAGTATTTACAACCTTCTACATTGTAATCATCTGTTTTTGTTAAGTATTTACAAACCTACATTGTATTCATCTGTTTTTTTAAGTATTTACAATCTTCTACATTGTATTCATCTGTTTTTGTAAGTATTTACAACCTTCTACATTGTAATCATCTGGGTTTTTTTTTAGTATTTACAAACCTACATTGTATTCATCTGTTTTTTTAAGTATTTACAACCTTCTACATTGTAATCATCTGTTTTTTTTAAGTATTTACAAACCTACATTGTATTCATCTGTTTTTGTAAGTATTTACAATCTTCTACATTGTATTCATCTGTTTTTTTAAGTATTTACAAGCCTTCTACATTGTATTCATCTGTTTTTTTAAGTATTTACAATCTTCTACATTGTATTCATCTGTTTTTTTAAGTATTTACAACCTTCTACATTGTAATCATCTGTTTTTGTAAGTATTTACAATCTTCTACATAGTATTCATCTGTTTTTGTAAGTATTTACAAACCTTCTACATTGTATTCATCTGTTGTTGTAAGTATTTACAATCTTCTACATAGTATTCATCTGTTTTTGTAAGTATTTACAAACCTTCTACATTGTATTCATCTGTTTTTTTAAGTATTTACAACCTTCTACATTGTAATCATCTGTTTTTGTAAGTATTTACAATCTTCTACATAGTATTCATCTGTTTTTGTAAGTATTTACAAACCTTCTACATTGTATTCATCTGTTTTTTTAAGTATTTACAACCTTCTACATTGTAATCATCTGTTTTTGTAAGTATTTACAAACCTTCTACATTGTATTCATCTGTTTTTGTAAGTATTTACAACCTTCTACATTGTATTCATCTGTTTTTTTAAGTATTTACAACCTTCTACATTGTAATCATCTGTTTTTGTAAGTATTTACAATCTTCTACATAGTATTCATCTGTTTTTGTAAGTATTTACAAACCTTCTACATTGTATTCATCTGTTTTTGTAAGTATTTACAACCTTCTACATTGTATTCATCTGTTTTTTTAAGTATTTACAACCTTCTACATTGTAATCATCTGTTTTTGTAAGTATTTACAATCTTCTACATAGTATTCATCTGTTTTTGTAAGTATTTACAAACCTTCTACATTGTATTCATCTGTTTTTGTAAGTATTTACAACCTTCTACATTGTAATCATCTGTTTTTGTAAGTATTTACAATCTTCTACATAGTATTCATCTGTTTTTGTAAGTATTTACAAACCTTCTACATTGTATTCATCTGTTTTTGTAAGTATTTACAACCTTCTACATTGTAATCATCTGGTTTTTTTTAAGTAATTACAACCTTCTACATTGTAATCATCTGTTTTTTTTAAGTATTTACAAATCTTCTGCATTGTATTCATCTGTTTTTGTAAGTATTTACAAGCCTTCTACATTGTATTCATCTGGTTTTTTTAAGTATTTACAACCTTCTACATTGTATTCATCTGTTTTTGTAAGTATTTACAAGCCTTCTACATTGTATTCATCTGTTTTTTTTTAAGTATTTACAACCTTCTACATTGTAATCATCTGTTTTTTTTAAGTATTTACAAGCCTTCTACATTGTAAATATCTGTTTTTTTTTAAGTATTTACAACCTTCTACATTGTATTCATCTGGTTTTTTTAAGTATTTCAAGCCTTCTACATTGTAATCATCTGTTTTTGTAAGTATTTACAACCTTCTACATTGTATTCATCTGTTTTTTTAAGTATTTACAAGCCTTCTACATTGTATTCATCTGTTTTTGTAAGTATTTACAAACCTTCTACATTGTATTCATCTGTTTTTGTAAGTATTTACCCCCTTCTACATTGTAATCATCTGTTTTTTTTTAAGTAATTACAACCTTCTACATTGTAATCATCTGTTTTTTTTAAGTATTTACAAATCTTCTGCATTGTATTCATCTGTTTTTGTAAGTATTTACAAGCCTTCTACATTGTATTCATCTGGTTTTTTTAAGTATTTACAACCTTCTACATTGTATTCATCTGTTTTTGTAAGTATTTACAAGCCTTCTACATTGTAAATATCTGGGTTTTTTTTAAGTATTTACAACCTTCTACATTGTATTCATCTGGTTTTTTTAAGTATTTCAAGCCTTCTACATTGTAATCATCTGTTTTTGTAAGTATTTACAACCTTCTACATTGTATTCATCTGTTTTTTTAAGTATTTCAAGCCTTCTACATTGTATTCATCTGTTTTTGTAAGTATTTACAATCTTCTACATTGTAATCATCTGTTTTTTTTAAGTATTTACAACCTTCTACATTGTATTCATCTGTTTTTTTTTAAGTATTTACAAATCTTCTGCATTGTATTCATCTGTTTTTGTAAGTATTTACAATCTTCTACATTGTATTCATCTGTTTTTGTAAGTATTTACAACCTTCTACATTGTATTCATCTGGTTTTTTTAAGTATTTCAAGCCTTCTACATTGTATTCATCTGTTTTTGTAAGTATTTACAATCTTCTACATTGTATTCATCTGTTTTTGTAAGTATTAACAAACCTTCTACATTGTATTCACCTGTTTTTGTAAGTATTAACAAACCTTCTACATTGTATTCATCTGTTTTTGTAAGTATTTACAAGCTTTCTACATTGTATTCATCTGTTTTTGTAAGTATTTACAAACCTTCTACAATGTATGCATCTGTTTTTGTAAGTATTTACAAACCTTCTACAATGTATTCATCTGTTTTTGTAAGTATTTACAAGCCTTCTACATTGTATTCATCTGTTTTTGTAAGTATTTACAAACCTTCTACATTGTATTCATCTGTTTTTGTAAGTATTTACAAGCCTTCTACATTGTATTCATCTGTTTTTGTAAGTATTTACAAACCTTCTACAATGTATTCATCTGTTTTAGTAAGTATTTACAAACCTTCTACATTGTACTCATCTGTTTTTTTTTAAGTATTTACAACCTTCTACATTGTATTCATCTGGTTTTTTTTAAGTATTTACAAACCTTCTACATTGTATTCATCTGTTTTTTTAAGTATTTACAAGCCTTCTACATTGTATTCATCTGTTTTTGTAAGTATTAACAACCTTCTACATTGTATTCATCTGTTTTTTTTAAGTATTTACAAACCTTCTACATTGTATTCATCTGTTTTTGTAAGTATTTACAACCTTCTACATTGTATTCATCTATTTTGTTTAAGTATTTACAAGCCTTCTACATTGTACTCATCTGTTTTTGTAAGTATTTACAAGCCTTCTACATTGTACTCATCTGGGTTTTTTTTAACTATTTACAAGCCTTCTACAAAAAGTACATTGTACTCATCTGGTTTTTTTAAGTATTTACAAGCCTTCTACATTGTATTCATCTGTTTTTGTAAGTATTTACAAACCTTCTACATTGTATTCATCTGTCTTTCGTCTAAGGTCATCAATTACTATCTGTGTATCTTTGTCCTTCATCTCATTCAGCTTCATCAACTTGTACAGAATCCTCACAGTCTTTTTGTTAAGTTCATACGATGGAACCAAATCTCCCCCAAACACTTTCTCTAACCATACTTGTACCTAAAATTTACTGACTTTAAATAATTGTAACAACAGAATGACAGATACATGTACCTCCTCTACACAGAGAAAATTAATAGTTGCCATAAATAATGACAACTAACTGGAACTACTCACATGAGCATATCACTCACCTCGAGTAAGCGTGAATAAAGGGTTACAAAGAGCAAAGCATGATACAACTGCAGCATGTTGACAAGGGAAAGTTGAACAAGTGCATATTAAATGTAAGTGTGGACACAGTATTTTGCTTGACACAATAATATGCTGGACTAATTGTATTTTGTGCATTTGTCTTGTTTTAATATTTCAAGTGTTCAAAATACTTTTGAAATATGAAAAATTTCTGAAATTGGGCTCTTTTTATACCTGTTTCGAAATAAAATAGCAAAATATTTTTATGGTCCATCATCTTAATGCCTCTTGTTTGGAAATGGGAATGGTTACAATATCCAAATCAATACAAACCTTTATTTGGTGCAAAGGATCATTGTGTTCAAAATTCATACCGTCCATTACATCTTAAATTATCGCATGGAAACCATTCTGTCTACAGTTGGAAGACAATGACGGCACTACAGATTCAAATTAGATCTCTGCACTTGTTCTATTTTTTTTTGCTTGGTCGCTGCATGGGAGATCTAACAACATCTCACTAGAGTTTGTGTCAGAGGTCGGAATTTGAATTTTAAGGTCACAACCTTATCTGGACCAATGAAAATGATTCCTGCAGTTTCTATCCATCCAATCAGTGTGGGTTTTTTTACCGATGTTTGGTTATTCAATGATTGATTGGTGCTAAACGTCCAGCGAGCAATTTTTCAGTTATATTCAGGACAATGGTTATTCAATGAAGAACCTTTTCTATTTTTCTAAAATATTTTTACACACCAGATTAAAGTTATCTTCATCAAAATGAGCAAAATATATAAGGAAGAACTTTTTGTATTGTGTGTTCTCAGGTTTCGGTTAATTTTCATTAAAAAGTTTCCTATCTATTCTGTCGTTGGTGAATTGACTTATTTTTAATCTGCAATATCTTCGTCTGGGTGTTAAAAACCCACCCAAATCCATTTTCTGATATCACTTTGCATGTTGTATGAGCGATGCCATTTTATCTATTTTGATATGGTGACTTTTCTCCCTTTGAAGCAATTCAGTAAACAGTACCATCAACAATGTCGTCCTACTTGCCCGTGAAGATTTTTGGACCACAATTCGGATTGGACGATAGACTTTGACCTTTGACAAGAACTCTAATGGGATGTTGTTAGACCTCCCATGCATCAGGCAAGCAAAAAACAAAATGAGTAAGTGCTGCAATCTTATTTAATTAGATTGCGGTCAAATCAACCCTCGACCCATATTTGTACTGCATTCATTGAGATCTAAGTTAAAATGAGAGAGGTCCCTGGATCAAATCCTATAAGGAATATTGCATTTATTGGAGTTAAAATATGGTCTACTCGACTACTGCTACAAGAACAAATTAAAAAAGTTACGAGATATTTTAATGATATATATTGTATAGTCTGATCCTATCGTATTGAGGATTCTACGACACCATGACCATGCATTCACATGCTATTAGTATTTCAACCAATTTTCACCGCAGTTTATTAAACTACAGAACCATCGCCATCGGCACGGTATAATACTTCAATAGGGCCACGAATGCAACGATATATTAATAATGAAAAATGTCAAAACCTTGGAACATGAAACATTTTACCTCTTGATGATCTTTATTCATTGTAGAAAGGTAAGCATAAGTTCGATAATACGCTCAGGACCACTGAGTGATGAGAACTTTAGTAGATGAAGCATAGGCGGGGGATCATCTGTAAAGGGGAAAGAAACATATTGATTGTGTTGACAATGCGGAGAGCCGAATTGAAGACCAGATTAGAAGCAGTAAAATGTGTCTCTTTATGATTATTGTTTTATAAAGTGGTTTTAATTCATAGTATCAAATTAAAAAATGTATAGAGGTTTAATAAATCGTAACAGTAAACTCACTCCCGTATATTACACGAGTCGATACTGTCGGATTTTTGTATATTTTACCTTTGGTATTGTTGTTTTCTTGCCGCTTAATAATGGTTTACAAGAAAAATCTTCCGACTTGAGAACTTTGTCTTCGCCCAGAAAGTGTTTGATTTCAAAACCTTGATGCTTTAAGTTTCCTTACTTACGTTATAAACTATATAGTAGCGTAGATGATGCATGAATTCGGAGTTTAATGTACCGAAATAACATATGGATAAAACTATGCTCATTCGATAGAAAAATGTCTATATTTTCAAATTAAGTGGGTCGTAAAAAAATCGTAAGACAACTTTTCTTGGAAATTTTGGTTTTCCGAAGGTACCCAACTGATACATAGTTGACCAGGTGAAAATAAAATTTCATATCTATAACACGTGATCGTTTATCGATAAAAAAGATATATTACTCAATTAAAAAGACATTTAATTGTATCAATAGATGAAAAAGAACAGTTAATTCTCGTCTGATTTAATATAACTAGCCTCTCAAAATACCCCTTATTTTGGTGGAACATAAGACAAGTTTTCTCTTTTAGCAAATTTATTTTGTATTTTCCGTACATTTTTAGTATTGATAAAGTAACGTTACATTAGTCCAAAAATTCATGCCAAATTTCATATCATGGATACTTGCAGATACGCAGAAAAATGCTATTTTTTGTTTGTTTCCTCTCTCATTTAATGCATTTGATACGCCGTTTCCGATTCTATAAATATAGTTCGACTGATCTTCGAGTCATTAAATAGCACGTTGTCTTCTTTGAATGAAATGGCTTAGTTTCTGATTTATTTCATTGTTATGTGTTCGGCTTTTCGCACAATGTTTACTGAGGTTTTCAGACTTCATTTGGCGTTGTTTTTGTCGTTTGTTTGTCGATAATTAGTGTATTTTGTTGATTAGTAATTAGGTTATTGTAGTACCAGAATTTAACCGGACAGAGACGTTCATATTCCGTATGACCTCGTTCGGTAGTCCTTTGAAACTTTCTCCTTCTAGTCCAAAAAGGAGAAAAGAAACGTTGAACTGGGAGCAATGCATTATATGTCAATGTTCCAATGCAGAACCTGTGATTTGTATGCGAGATGTAGGCAAAGATAGTTTTGTAAGATCGATGGAAATTAAAAGAGATGAGGTGTATTCTCTTATTTTGCAGGAAATGTCCACAATGGACAATTTTATATCACGTAAAATTAAAGTTGTTTACCACCGTAATTACTATAGAAAATATACAAGTAAACAAAACTGCAGTGTTTTCAAAACAGATCAGATAAAGTTTTACAAGTACTGAACAAGTTTCAACTATGTGCACTAACATGCATCTGCTGTAAACTGATGGAACATATAATAACCAGCAACATTATGAAACACCTCGACTCAAACAATATTTTATATGATTTATAACATGGTATCAGAAAAGCAAGATCATGTGAGTCGCAACTCCTTCCTTTCATACAAGAATTAAATGCCAGCAATAACAAAAACATACAAACAGACTTGATTATTATGGATTTTGCCAAAGCCTTCGATAAAGTTTCCCACCGTAGATTATTATACAAACTGGAATATTACGGAATACAAACCCATACTCTAAACTGGATTCAGGCATTTTTATCAGATAGAACACAAACAGTAGTAATCGGTGGAGTAACATCTAACACAGTGCCAGTAACATCAGGCGTTCCACAGGGTACAGTACTCGGTCCAATTCTTTTTCTAATTTATATCAATGACTTTCCGGAATATCTTACACACAGCAAACTAAGACTCTTTGCAGATGACAGTATCATTTATAAAGAAATAACATGTCAGGACGACTGCAAGAAACTACAATCTGACCTTGATGCAGCTGCAAGGTGGGAAGCCGATTGGCTTATGGCTTTCCACCCAGATAAATGTACAGTACTCACCATCACTCAAAAGAAAACACCTTTCAAACATGACTATATACTTCACAATCACATTCTCGAACCAGTAACTTCAGCAAAATACCTTGGAGTTACACTACAATCTAACCTTAAATGGAACACCCACATCGACAATATCACTTCAAATGGAAATAAATCTCTCAGATACTTAAAAAGAAATTTACAGATATCAAACCCTGAAGTAAAATCTCGGGCATACCAAGCACTAGTGAGGCCAAAACTTGAATACAGCTGTAGTATCTGGGACCCTTATACACATGACAACATAAACAAACTAGAAATGGTTCAAAGACGAGCTGCCCGCTATGTTCAAAACAATTACCATAATACTAGCAGTGTCACTTCAATGATTGACACTCTAGGTTGGCCAACTTTAGCTGAGCGCCGTCTTAAAACCAGATTGATCATATTGTTTAAAATAACACACGCTTTAATTGCTATCCCAAACATCATACTGATCCCAACTGACAGCAGAACTAGAAAATCACACAATCAGACATTTAGGCATATAACAACACAAAAAGATACATACAAATGGTCATTTTTTCCACACACTATAGTACAATGGAACATCTTACCACAGACAATTATCTCAAGTCCATCTATAGACTCTTTCAGAGAACAGCTAACACCCACTGTTCTCTTAAACATTTAAATTTCAAATACAATTGTACATAGTTTTAAATTTTTTGTTTTGTATTATTCACACTTTTGATTTCACTTTATTTCACTTTATGAAAATATTTTTGTAAATACCCACGCATGCAACAGTACGTAATCTTCAACGTCTTGAAGGAGTATTATATACCTAAAGAAGAAGATGTCACAAACAAGTGTTGTAACACGCTCCCAGTACGAACCCATTCAGTGGGATTTTTGTTTCATTTGTTAAAATAAAACATTCAAGAAAGATTTTAAAGTACATAAAATTGCATCCGGCGAGCGTGTGAACAAGTTGATGGAGTGCGCATTGAGTCAACATGATGATAAGACTGGTTCGCGTGTTGAATTGTGACGATTTTGTTCTGAAAGGAGTTTATCACAACGGGTGCATGACTAAATATCTGTTAAAGAGTTCCCCGAAAAACGAACAGAAACAGGATTCTGATCTTTCTAGTAACGAAATCGCCTTCCAGAATATAATTCATGAAATCAACGATGATTTAGTCGTTCACAAAAACGTTTTTCGGATGACACAATTACTTGAAAAATACAAAGCATATCTATCCGCAGACACCGGTACCTACTCATCTGCCAAGTTACAAGACAGGCTAGTTAAACATTATGCTGGTTCTATAGTTATACATACTCAGCGGGGCCAAGGAATGTCAAAGCTTGTCTTCAGTGACAAGCTTTCCTTAGGCGATGCTATAAATACAAGTCCAAATTTAAAGCCTCTGTGTTGGAAAATGATTTTCAAGTTGATGTTGAAGGTATTTCTGATGAACAAATTTTACACTCTGCTGTAGGTATCTTAAGACGTGATATTGAGAAGCTGAAAATTTCAGTTGAAGACTATCCAAAAAGCCAAACTACGAGCAGATTACTCTAATCTCAATAAATTCAGAGTTCGACTTGCAACAAAAAAAAAGAAGCGGCAAGCCTGGCCAAGTTACCACCATGCGAAGCGACATTCCATCAGCATGCACTAAGAGCATCTGTGCAGCCCTATATCTGGAAATCCTCACAAAAAGCGCAGTCCCCTGTTAGGTCTCCTTTAATGTTCGGATGGGAAAACAAGGGTGGTCTGGTACCTGTCTTCTTCCTGGGACAAATGTCATCACACTTTCTGCAGGATCTCGTGTGCAGTTGCAAAGGCAAATCAATTTGTTCCAGTAGCTGTGTTTGTTTTGAACAGATTATGTCGTGCACAGATCTTTGTCCCTGTTATGGTAGCGACATATGTAAAAATGCCATAACAAAGAATGTTACCTTACTGTAAGACGATGGTCATGATGTCTGAAATTTAGTAGATTTTTACAAGGCTTTGTTGTTGTGGACAAAATTATCTGCCATGTAATGTCGTGACAAATCCACAATAGTCATTTTGTAGTTAGATAGCGATGTTGTTCTGTCATTTGATTTGAACCAGGATAGTCCTATTTATACTGACTAATATAAATGAGTTGCTATCGACTTATATGCTTATTTTGGTGTTTTATGACCTCTTTAGGTTATACAGCATTCGTTGTAACGAACGCGGAACAAAAACATTGATTAAGAATACCAGACAGTCATATCAGTGACAGGAACAAGAACAATGATGTTTATGTACTAGTGAAGGACGCCAACCCCCCTCCCCCCTTTTTCTATACGCCAGAGAATTTTTTTAATTGTGAAATAGAAGTTAAATTTCGTTGTAAAAAATAGTATCAATGTTATCATCAACTAATTAAAGCACATTCAGGTCAAGACGTTTCCATACAAAGGTCAAGGTCAGGTCCCTCTTGGCGAAATTAAAAATGTGAAGGAAACTGACTATGTCATCAAAACCTACAACAATACACATTTTTTTCACAACTAAACCTTAAAGTCTATATGAAAGACTTAATAGTGTATACCAAATTTTGCAAAAACGATAATTTCATCCCTTTGTGGGAACTGAATTCAAGGGGAGCAACACAAAAGTTATAACTCGTATTTTCTTAAAATTTTGGGTAGAACGATTATCTCCCTTTTTAAGGAAATGCAACCAGTCCCCGTTTTTACGACCCGACTATCTGGATAGAGTATGAATTCTTCTTTCCAATGATATATAATTTAGGTATATGTTCGGTGGGTACATTAAAGTAAAAAATTTCGTTCCCTGTCTAGCACACTTAATACTTCTTCTATGTATAGGCAATCCTATCCTTATCTATGTAAGGTAGAAATTAGGTCAGATAGCGATACAGAGATTTCTTATTCCGTATGACATGATAGTTTTGCTTAGATAAAAAAAAAAGAAGAAAAAAAGTGGGTCATATGTGGTTTTCGGACGTATCAAAATTTTCCATCACAGGTTCTGCAAGACTTATTTGTATGGTCGAAATCCAAGACCGAGATCGAAAATGCACAAAGCAGTGTCTCCCTCCATAATATAGAATATTCACCCTACCGAAACTCACACTCTTGGCTATGATTCATACAAATAGGTTTTAAAGGATCATGTATTGTAATATTAATGTTGGGATCGGATAGATTTTTTTCTCTCGATTAATCAGAATAATCAGATGCCTCTCATCGATTCGATTTTCGATTATAATCGGAATGTGTTGTTTGCAAAAGAAAGTTAGCTGAACATATTTTTGCTTGGGAGTTGATGACTTAGTTTTCAGTGTCAAATCACTCATAACTGTAGTTTATTATCATAAAACATGTGTAATAAAATGCAGATACTTCAAATGTCTTTTTTTTTTCAGTCAAAAATGCTAAAACTGACTCCTAAACGTTTGTAGAAATGTGTATACATATGATAGTACAATTTGATAATTGTTTATAAACTTGAACCAACCATATAAAAGATATTCAAAACACAAGTTCTGTTTTATTTTCAACTTAAAACAGTAAAATTCCGTAATATCTGAAAAAACAAAATAACATGTTCTGTAGTGACTATGTTAGGAACTATTATATTCCTCTGACTTTAGTCACAATACTAGTATTGTTCTATAGTTACTGTACTCCTGCTCTGTAGTAACTACACTATTGTTCTACAGTTACACCACTATTGTTCTTTACTTTAGTTAATGCACTATTGCTTTATAGTTACTACAATATTGTAATTTGTTTTATTCTTAGTCTTACTACCCAGGCATTATAGGCCCCTGGGCAAAGCAGTGCACTGAGGCCCCATCCTACATAACCATTCGCAGGAATAAAAATGTAAAATGTCGACAAAATTAAACATTTATTGTATTGGTACTTCCAACAAAATCAGTATTTAAACATTGCTCACGAGACCCCCGGGCAGCTGCCCAGCATCCCCATGTATTAAAACGTCACTGGCAACAAACATTCTTTCAAATCTTGCTTTTTATCAACCTTTAGTTGTTTAGGTAAACTTTTCACTGCAGTCTTATAAAACGAAAAGTTCCAAAAGAGTCTATGATACACTGACACGAGTTCATCCCCAGTTTTTAGTGGGGTTTGTGTTGGTCATGTCATCCAATAATATGTCTTTATGTTTTTAGTTTGGTGTTGTAATGTCTGTGTAAAAACAATGTTTAGTTCCTCTTTACTCCCATTTGTTTTGCAAGGGTTCATGAACTTTCCTATTTTTCCTGAGCAGACTAGTTCACTATTGGTTTTTAGTGTGGTTTGTTTTGCACAATCTTTAGTTTTCTGTGTTTTGTAGACCGTAGTTTGTCTGTTAGTGGACCATTGTTGAGTCTGTCCTTATGGCTTCTGATAACCTCTTTAGTATCATCAAACTTTTCATACTTATTAAGGCATTGTCTTATCAAAATGATACATTTAAGTGAGCTAAAATGCTCTAGTTGATAAGGCAGCAAAAGCACTATATGAAGTATCAAAATTAGGTTGAAAACATAACCTTTCTATTCTTTGTCAGTTGGATCTGTTTCATTAAATGGTCAAGACTATTCTATTGTATGGTAGCGAGATCTGAAGGTTTAAACATTATGAAATTATCGAAAGAATTCATATAAAATTCTACAAAATATTACTCCAATTAAAATCACTGACCCCTTCATTTATGATAATATGGTGTACTATCAATATTAAGATCTGTATTACTAAGTATTATTATTATTACATACTGAACAAAACCTATTTCCAGAAATCAAAATAAATACTAAAAAATTACTTATAACTTAGTCTAGTCTTACACACAATTGCCACGATAGAGCTGAAATATTGTTGAAAGTGGCGTTATACACCATAACCCTAATAATCCTACACACAACAAGTATACTAATTGCATGGATGAATTATATGAACAAATATTCTTAACAGATGCAGTTCTGTATGGTGGAGCAATTTTGCAGGAAAAGATTAAAATGTGAAAAAGTTGACAATGATAAAATTCAATAGAGCTTTCGCCATGTGAGCTATAAAACACACATATTTTTTTCCCAAGATGGCTGCTTCTGGAAAGATAATTTTAGTAGTTGTAATTACAATATACTAACATGTAATAATTAATTAGTAAAGTTGTCAACAAGAATTTGGATGTTTAATTTTTTTTATTTTTTCTTGGTAGTTTTGCATTTTAAATGTCTGTCTTGATTAGCATAGAACAGATACATTTCCAGTACAAACATTGTATCATCTGTTTGGATTTCACTGTGTTCTAGCCTGTCAAATATAAAATATTAATGTACATTAATGTCACAATCCAAGATTTCATTATTATTAAAAATGTCATGATGGAAAATGGGTTAGGGTTACAGTGTTAAATGCCAATTTCTACAATATTTCAGATATATTGTGGCGGTCAGTTTACTTGGTGGAGGAAACCAGAGTACACAGAGAAAATCACATACCTGTCACATGTCGATGACAAACTCGTGATAAATGACTTTTCTAGGATATTAAGTGAAGAAACCAATCTTTTGTATTATTGGCGTGTAATATGATGGTTACAGCTCAAGTATCACAAATATTATATACTAGGATATATGATCAGTTAGCTTAAAAGATGTTAGTATCTTGTCAACATGTTTGAAAACATGAAGAAGTCTTGGTAACAATCACGACAACATCTTGTAGCGAGTGATTATTGTTTAACGCCCAATGAGCAATTTATTAAAATTAAGGGGTCACGTCAGAGGGCAACATGAATACTTTCGTTGTCTATCGGGTGCATTCCAAAATGCATATGCTTGTCTTGTCTGCTGGATTTTGTAAAATAGTCGCTGATTGGTCAATTCATGACCATTAAAGGGCCGTTTTTAGATCTCCCACACGGTGACTAGTAAACAACCGATAGAAAATAGGGAGCCAGTGCAAGGTCTAATTCTAATTAGATTGGGCGAGAACAAGCTACATTCGAGGAGATGATAAGAATGTCTGCTTAGTACTAGAATAACAATGTGTAGTAGTATTTTAATAGTGGTAGGTCACTGAAACAGCTCGGACACATTACCCTGATTCTGAGCCAAACAAATACTAATTTTATAGTCTTTGGCTTGACATAATTATATGGCCTTACATTTGAACTGTTCTCTTGACTTTGATAATTTGATCTTTCTCTGTAGGTGTAATAGTCTGTTCAATTTCTTCCTTTTGTGCCTGGTCACCTCCTCCTTGTTCAATTGATGCTGCAATGGCATCTACTCTTTCTTGTTTATCTAAAAGCCTCCTAAAAAACAAGAAAAACAAAAGTGTATTTCTTTGAAAGCCAAAAATGGTATGTTGTTAAATGTTTAATAATTTTAATGCTTCTTGCAGCTTCCACACAAAAAAACATAATAGAACAGTAAACTAGATTGTGAAAAAATTCAAAATATGTATCCTTTAAGCTTAATAATACTTCAAATTTCAAACAAAATATATAAATTATAAGGTTATTAAGTATACAGTACTTATACTCTTTCAGTAAAGGTTCATACAAATTGATCTGTTAACAGAATTTGACATAATAAATCACTTCATGTACAGTTTGGAATCGAACATTGATTTTTAGTGATTTCTAAAAAGAACTCTTTAAAGATTTTCCCACAAATATTAATTTTGAATGTTAAACTATGTTCCATTGTTGTGGGCCATCTTTGATTTCTGATTGGAAAAAAAAACTAGAGGCTTCCAGGAGACTGTAATCTCTCACCTAGTTTTATATTTGACTTCTAAATTTTATGTAAAAAGGCAGAACAATCTTCAGCTGATTCCAGCTTAAAATTAACATTTTTTGCCATTTAAAGAAGTTTATGTTTTAGTAATGACTTGGATGGTGGGCGTGGAATTCAATAACATTGGAAATTTTTCTGAAAGGAATTTTCCTTAAGAATTCATTGAAATAAACCTCATCAAAAACAGATGAGCATTTAATTATTTAGAATCCTACACATGGAAACATCCTATTTGGCCCATGTGTGCCTCTTATTTCTAAAGGAAGCCAGAACTCCATAAATAATCCCAGCCTTGATTTTGATTCTAGGATTATTGTGATAGAATTTCTAAAGTATCAGTTGACCCTTGTTTTCACAGATGAACAAAAATGACGACAACCACAAAGACAACAATGACTGACCAATAACATAAAATGTTTATGGTAAAAAAATGAGTTTACATGGAAATACCATATACAGACTTTAACCAACTTTACCTGTACTCTGTAAGTTCACTGTCTTTCCTAACCATTGCATTAGACAATGCCTAAAAATAAATGGTATTGAATTGAGCAGAGTTCTGCTAATGAAAACAAGAGGTTCACATGAGCCTGTATTACTCGTCTGGTTACTCCTTTATTTACCTGCCAAATGAGCTGCGGTAGTTGTTATCTTCAATTTATTGAAACATAAGATTTGTGAAGGAACATCATACATTACAAGTATAGTTTGGAGCTGAAACAGTTCAACAGTTTCTACTAAGAAGTTCTACAATTTCACCAGAAAACCATAATCTCCAAATTATGTAGTGCAAATAAAAAAATGTTACACAATAAACATGGTCATCATTAAAGTCAGTACTTTAAAATTCTCAATATAATAAATTTGCTGCATCTTTGTTTTTGCTCTGTATTGGGCCGTTATTCATACCTTTTTTCAAGAGTTTCTTACTCCCGTCTCCAAGTGCTTTGAGATTCTTCGAGTTTGATGGCAACTTTACATGTACATAGCAACGTGACATAACGAAATTACAAGCTGGGTGTATGGCTTTGGTACACTCGGGTCATTAACCATGGTTATTCCAGTCAACATTTTTATCAAGCCACGCATAACAAGATTTATACATCTATCACAAAAATCAATAACTTACTTTATAAGACCTTTCCAATACTTGTTGTGCTAACTTATGAATATCCACTTTGAACAAATAAAATGTCCTGGATGGTGCATGATCAGGTGTCTTTGAAATTTCCTACAATAATTATATTTAAAGTAATCCCAGAAATGAAATGTTCTGCAATTCTGGACACTTATTTTCATGGTTTAGAAAGAAAGGAATAGGCATGATCAAGACAATATTCGACCCATTCCCAAAAACTTGCTCATGTTGACAGTTTTTTTTGTTCAAAAAGATGATTCTGTAAGCATTAAGGGGCAAATGTCTTACAAAAAAGCAAGAAACAACAAAAGCTAAATGCTTAATCCATATTTTGTCAATTTTTAGGTCAAATAGCCATCATGCCCAATCTTTTTATCCAAAAGGAAGCAATAGATGTCAAAGTTCATTAAAATATTTCGATTTTTTTATTATTATTCATAACTGTTTTATATTTTGACTGAATGTAATATAATTCTTATATGATTTACATAATTAGAAATCCTATACTCTGATTGGGTATAAGCGCTTATGGAGGCAGGGTTTTTGTCAGTTTATTTTTCGATAGACGATGTTCACCGGACTACTTTTTTCGTAGTGTAAACAAAATGGCGGCTTGGATTCCCGATAATAAAAAAAGATAAAAGAAACAATGTTTATTGTTAATAATCAACCATTATTGTTAGATATGAAATAAAAAAAATAAATGCCAATGAAAAAAAAAGCTTGTACAAAAAAATTCCGGAAAAAATACTTAAGACAACCATCTATCGACTTTGACTTTTGTAATATATCGTCATCCTGTGACGTTGTTTACAAGGGACGCTGTTGCTGATTGACACAAGCTGGTTACTGATTTATTTTACGATTTTGTGAGCATTTTACTTGTTTGAGTAGCTAAATGCAAAATGCCATCAAATTGGAAAATATCAGTAACTTAATTACATCACCGTCTAGTTATCAATGTAGGAAAACAACTTAAACAAGGTTAGTTCATTTTGTTATTCATGACCGACACACATCGATGGAATGTATGTGTGCGTACTGGGGATCCCCAAAGATAAATTTTCAAAACAAATGAAAAAAAAATATACTTAGTTACAGAATTACAAGGATTAAACGCATTTTTTCCGGAGTTTATTAATGTATAACCTGGACCAAGTCACTCACACGAAGGACTTTTATTTGTTTGTGAGTGAATTGGTCCAGGTCATACATCAATAAACTCCGGAAAAAATGCGTTTAATCCTATAATAAAAGTCACAATATACAATATCTTATATCCCATGAAAATTATTTTACAAAATTCAAAGTAAAATAAAACAGTGTTGACTGTATATAGTACGAGGTATAAAACATGTAAATTTATAAAATTACACTTTTCACCGCTATATTCAAACTGTAGTGTAATATATGGTTGGTTTGGTTTGGTTTATGGTGATTAACACTGTTAACAATATTTCAGTTATATCGTGACGGTCAGTTTTATTGGTGGAGGAAACCAAAGTACCAGGAGAAAACTAACCGACATGTCGCAAGTTACTGACAAACTTTATCACATAATGTTGTATCGTGTACACCTCGCCATGAATGGGATTTGAACTCACAACTTAAGTGGTGATAGGCACTGATTGCACAGGTAGTTATAAATCCAACTACCATACGATCACGACAGTGATGGCCCCGAAAGAAATGTATGAAGACCAATCATCTTTCTATAGGACAAAGTAACATATAGAAAACACAATTAACATTATTATCATGAGAATGTTTGTAAGGTATTAGAATGTATTTGTTTTGATAGTGTTCACTGAAATCAGCTTTTACTTACAGCAGTAGTTATAAAATTCTGTGAGAACATATCATACAGCAGCTCTTTTGCTTCTTTGGCTGAAATCATTGCAAAGTCTTCTATCTGAAATTGATATCTCGTATGAAACAAATTGATGTATGGAAAATTCTTGGACTTTTTATCATCTTATTAATTAGTTATAGACAAAATATATAAAATATTTAAATTAAAACTATACAATCATTTCTGGTTTAGCAGTAATCAAGTTTTCTCAACCTTTTTCCCTGTAGGTCTTCCAATAAAATACATCATACAATGAATTGGTCGTCATCCAACATTTCCCATAATACTAGTTTAACCCTGTCACTTTTTATTGAAGTATCTGTACCAAGCCAGGAAAGTGAGCGGTAATGTATATTTAAGGTGTATCGATTTTGACTGCTTCTACGATTTTTGATTAGATCATGGAACTATGATATAACTAAAATATTAATCCCCATAACCTCCCTGGAACTGTGTGCTATTTTTCTGTTTTCAATTTTATTATCTACAAGAGATATAATAACTCTTTTAAAGATCACCAAATGATCATTGTACAGAATAAGTTTTACCAGTTCAGTAGCTTCTGTAATGTTATGTGTTGTGGTGGTAGCCTTCTTGATCTTACCAAGTAACAGAGAAAAAAACCAAACATTTTAAGGACCTTCCAACAATCATTTATGGCCAGTTTTACAGTTTCTGATTGAAACCATCTTTGTTTTCCAATCAACATAAAAACAAACACTATCAAAAGGAGAATACACAGAAAATTCTAGTTAAGTGTAGTATCATTTGATCCAGTGGTTTAAGAGAGAAGATTGAAATGCAAAAAAGTTTACGAACGATAACTCATTAACTGATGAGGGTCAAAAGGTGATAGCAACTCTCTTGGATCTTTAGTCCAGATGAGCTAAAAAAAAAAATCTCTTGAACTTAAAAGCTGTATGTGTTCTCTATAGTATATAACTCTTGTCTGATATATACTAATTATGTTTGTTTGATGGTTTACCACCACCCTCAACAATATTTCAGTTATATCGAGGCGGTCAGTTTTATTGGTGGAACAAAACCGGAGGACCTAGAGAAAACCACCGACCTGTTGCAAGTCACTGACAAAAATGTGCACCTCACCCTGATCGAGATTCAAACTCACAACATCAGTGGTGATAGGCACTGGGTTTTTTTTTATTCAATCTGTAATTACCTGTTTTTGTTCTAAATGCTTTTTCAGTAACAGAACTCTAAATATTCTAAGACATTTTGAACCAAATCTGTTAAGAAAACAAAATATAATTCAAAATTTAATAATAAAATCTATTATTACATAAGGCTCTATTTTACTGTTTTTCTATTGGCCAGAATCAATACACGTGACATTCCATTTTCTAACATATTGATTAGCAAAAAGCAATTTCGGTGCAATAAATAATCATATTGCACTCTCGTGCTAAATCAATGAATGAAATTACGTGACACGAGAGTGCAATATGGTTTTTTATTGCACAGAAATTGCTTTTTGCTATTCAATGTTAGAAAATGGAATAAAATTTGAAAATTTCCTCAAAAAATTTGAAAATTGTAAAATAAAAAAATTAAAGTTCATTTTTTTTTTAAATTTGAAAATTTCAAAAATTTCTTAAAATTTCAATTTTTTTTTTTAAAATTCTAAATTTTCATAAAATTTCAAAAATTTCATATGATTTAAAAAAAATACCAGTATTCAAAATGATAAAATTTTCAAAAAGTTTCAGAAATTTCAAAGTTTTCATAAAATTTCAAAATTAGAGTAAAATAGAGCCATATGTAATAAAACAATTACTACACTTGAACTTGATCAATATGAGGTTTTATGGAGCAGAGTACAACAATATTGAACTCGGCTTCGCCTCGTTCAATACTGTTGTACTCTGCTCCATAAAACCTCATATTGATCTCGTTCAAGCGCAGTAATTGTATATTATGTGTTTGGTGTACAAAAATTAGTCATTATCTAATCTATCAGAAAATTGACAATCTTGTTAAAATTAGATATCTGTGGTGTGTTTTTATTTATGTTTAATATGTCAATCCATCAACATTTAACAACATCCTGTATAGTCAGCTAACCATCCATTCATATTTAAAACTCTAGTCCTTCTTAAATTGCTATGCTCTTCAATACCTTAAGATTTTGTAGATTTTATTGAAATATCAACAATGGCATGACACAAAACAGATATTATAAAATATTCAATTCAAGTTGAAGTGAATCTGTGCATGTTTTCAATTGTTTGTTTATGTCTGTGTTGTTGGATATCCAATTATCAGAGGGGGGAGGGTACAGATTTGTTAAACCCTGCCACATTTTTTGTGCCTGTCCCAATCCAGGACCTGGAATTCAAATGCCATTTGTCATGGTCTTTTTTGTGTTCAATGGTCGAGGCCGAGGGGTGATTGTTCATTTTGTTGATATAGATTGAATATTTGGCCATTAATGTTTAACCTTTCTTTTCATAATTAGATTGGTATTTGTATCAAATTTACTGAAATATTTAGCATGTGTTGAATATTGCAGTAAAGAAACAGTGATTGTGTGATGAAAAGTGGTTGTATCAATTCCTTTCATTATACCGAATAGACATATTCATTTCATAAATGAATGATATCAAGCACTCTTAATGTCCTTAAATGACTTGCCTTTCTAATACAACTGTTTCTAAATGAGAGGTAGCTATTTGTGTAAGAGCTCTATAGACATCTGGTAAAAGTTAAGGTTCATAATAAATCAATTTTGAAATAATCACTACAAGGACTAGTTTAAAAAAAAATGTACCATATATGTATAAAAAAAACTGTTTCTTAAGATCCTGTTCTTGGAGTACATACATGTGTAAAAAAAATGGACCATATCGGTATAAACTACCAGATCTTGTTCTTGCAGTAGACATAATTTCTCTGTATTTAATTTTTATACTGATTATGTTTTTTTAGTGTGTGATATTGGCTTACTTCCACAACTTGGCACAAGTATTATGATGTCACACTTTATCTTTACATTAGATTATTGGACAAGATCCAACTCAGTTGTGAAATTGTTACAACAACGATTGCCTTCAGCACAGACGATCATGGACATGGGTTAAATAGTAGATAGAGGATTTATTGGACAAGATCAAATTGCTGGTGAAATTGTTATCATGTCTGTCTCAAGTGTGGAAGATTGTGGTTTAAATACTAGTAGGTGAATTTCTGCACAAGATTCACCTCTAGGTAGTGTAATTATTAGCATGCTTTTCTCAAAACCGGACAATGGTTTAAGTAGCAGGTCGTGGATGCATGCTTGTTTCGAACATGGGAGATCATTGTTTAGTGGCACGTCGTGGATTACTGGATTAGATTCATCTGTGGTGAAATTGTTAACATGCTTATCTCAAACCTGGAAAATCATGGTTTAAGTAGCAGGTCGTGGATTACTGGACTAGATCCACCTGTGGTGAAATTGTTAACATGCTTATCTCAAACCTGGAAAATCATGGTTTAAGTAGCAGGTCGTGGATTACTGGACTAGATCTGTTAGTGGTTGTCTCGACCCCAGAAAATCATGTATTAAACTTCAACATAATCAGATTCAACTGTCCCATAATCAATTAAATTACAGTCAAATCTGTCCATGAGGTCACCTCTATTAAGCAATCACCTGTATTAAAAGGTCACATTTTTCTTGTCATGTCATAGAAAATTTCATATGAATCGAACCTTTTTTAAAAGGTCACCTGTCTTATAAGGTCAATTTTTCTTTGTCCTAAAGGTGTCCTTTTAATACAGGGTTAACTGTATGTCATTCATTTGGTTTCAGATTTAGGTTCTGAAATCATGTATCTCTTAAAACAGAAAGCAAATCTCCATAAAGAACCAACAGAATAATATGTTTTGTTGTAATCTCTGTTAAAAAAACCCACAAAAATTCAAATCTGTGATATTTCTTGTTTTGGAAGAGATATTTTACTGTCCACGTTTACATTTACAATACAGACAAATCTTTGTCAGATTGTTGTATATAACATGCTACATGATGTAGATCTCTTTTGAAACTTTACAATCTGTTCATAAGAGATATCAAACCTTTTACCTCTCATCATAAACCAATTGTGTATCAACTGACAAGGCAATTGTTGTTCACATTTTATGAAATGCAGTCAAATATCTGGGTTCCACCAGATATGAAATAATATTGAATTATTTGCTATAAATAATTTCGTCTTTTAGAGAAGAAGCGAATCTGCAGTTGTTTTATTGTTTGTTTAAATGTATTGCCGTTGGTGATTCAATTTTTTAGACGGAGAGGCTTGGGACCCAAATAACCCCACCACATTTTTGTGCCTGTCTCAAGACTAAACCTTGATTTCCAACGTCATATGTCATGGTCTGTTTAATGTTCGTACTTTGAGATGAGATGTGTTTTGTTGATATTGGTAGAATTGTTGACCATCACTGTTTAAACTTTCTTTTTATAATATGTAATAACATCTGATTTTTATTATTAAAGTGTATTAAAAGATTTGAATATGTTTTATCTGTATTATAAGTATGACATTGTTGAAAGTGGTATTAAACACCATATACCCATGTATGACAATAGTGTTTTGATATATTTTTGGTTACAGACATTTTCAATGACATGAGGAATCACAATCTTTCATATTGTTACTACGGTAACCCCAATGTATAAAAACAAGTCATTAAAATTTCATATTTAAATGTTTCTGGTATTAAGGATACTGACAACATACATTCCTCCTCCACTTTCATCAACTTTACTTATAAAATTAGTCTGTAATGGAAATAAATAAAACATAATCACATCACATTATTACACATAGAAATCAATGAAGATGTTTGTATCATGTTTGTTGCTTAATAATTAATTTTTCAAAGAAAAATAGTTGAAATCAGTAAAATTACTAAAAATAATAATCCCTGATCTATTACAGATTATTTTGTAATTTGACACAAACTTACTTTTCATGCCCAATAAAGCATTAAGAAAATGCTGATAATTTTATTATATAAAATAAACAACATATCCTCCTTTAAAGGCTTTAGCAAAATTTCAATACTAAAACATGATCCTATTTTTCAAGGATTTAGAAAAAATATAGTTTCATAAGCATTTTCCCTCTGAACTAATCTATTTGAAAGACTATAGATTAACTAATAAACAACCATGTAATAACTACTTCAATTGTTTATCTTATATCTATGTAATAATTATTTCTTCATTTGGTCAACCTATTACTTACTGAGTCTTCACTAATCATACATAGATAAATCTCTAGTAATTTTCTTGTTAAACCAAAATCTTTAGGTAATGCATTATATATCTACAAAACAAAAGAAAAACAAGAACTTGTATCATTATAAACTATATTCAGTGAAACCTGCTTAAACAGAATCTCCTTGGGATCAGTTTTCACATTCTCAATAGACAGAGGTGTTCGGTTTAAACAGGTTAGATTAACAAAGCTTTCCTTGGGGCTTTATCTAAAGTTTGGTTTATACAGGATTAAGTTTTATGCAGGGATCGACTTAAGACAGGATTCACTGTACATGTATTGATATTGTCAACTACTAAAGGTGGCCTCCATGGCTGTGCATGGTAGTTGGATTTATATCTATGTATGTAATTACCTGATACAACTCTATCATGCAATACAGTTTGTCAGTGGTCTTCTTCACGTCCTTCAGTTTCCTCTTCTGATAAAACTGATCATCAAGATATAATTGAAGCACTGTTGAAGTGGCATTAAACACTTATAATTCTAATCAATTGGAAAAAGTCAGATATATGACCACTCCTAATGACCTACTACAAATGGTGATTTATGTGTAAAGAGTGTGGTATTCTCCAAGCATAAGTCTCTCGTGTACATTCACTCTAAATGACATTTATTCCTGATTGGTTGTATACTACAGCAGGAAATCTAGGTTTAGTGTCTATATTATCTTGGGTTCACTTGGGAGGATATTTGGTTAAAATCCATTGAATATTTAAATGTGAATAATATTGTTACTCTGTAGTTTCTAACTGGTTGACAGAAACAATAAGCATTTCATTCATCTGCATCGAATAAAATATTTGAAATAATTCATCACTTAATTTCCAATAAAAAAAAACCAACCTAAAATGACCAGTAAACATTATCATACCTCTGTTAAAGTGACTGCATTGGTGACAGTACTGTAAGGATCAGATCTTAATTCACAGACTCGTAATACAGTCCTAAGTACTTCTCCTGCTTTCTGTAAAGAAATCAATAACACTTTGTAAAGCTCCATTTGTGCACATTAATAAATTAATCTAATTTAATGACTATTTTAGGGGGGATTGTCCCATGGCTTTGTCCTTGATCCGACTGTTTTATTTACAGTAGTAGGTAGGCTACACCAAATTTACTTTGAATTCAAGAGATTCAGTGGTTTTGTGTATTACTTTTCTACAACACACAAGTTCACTCTGTAAGTTCTTGTTGCTCAATCTTTAGTTTTCTGTGTAGTGTTTTGTGGATCACTACATGTCTCTTTGTCTTTAGTTTTCTGTGTAGTGTTTTGTGGATCACTGCATGTCTCTTTGCCTTTAGTTTTCTGTGTAGTGTTTTGTGGATCACTGCATGTCTCTTTGCCTTTAGTTTTCTGTGTAGTGTTTTGTGGATCACTGCATGTCTCTTTGCCTTTAGTTTTCTGTGTAGTGTTTTATGGATCACTGCATGTCTCTTTGCCTTTAGTTTTCTGTGTAGTGTTTTGTGGATCACTGCATGTCTCTTTGCCTTTAGTTTTCTGTGTAGTGTTTTGTGGATCACTGCATGTCTCTTTGCCTTTAGTTTTCTGTGTAGTGTTTTGTGGATCACTGCATGTCTCTTTGCCTTTAGTTTTCTGTGTAGTGTTTTGTGGATCACTGCATGTCTCTTTGCCTTTAGTTTTCTGTGTAGTGTTTTGTGGATCACTGCATGTCTCTTTGCCTTTAGTTTTCTGTGTAGTGTTTTGTGGATCACTGCATGTCTCTTTGCCTTTAGTTTTCTGTGTAGTGTTTTGTGGATCACTGCATGTCTCTTTGCCTTTAGTTTTCTGTGTAGTGTTTTGTGGATCACTGCATGTCTCTTTGCCTTTAGTTTTCTGTGTAGTGTTTTGTGGATCACTGCATGTCTCTTTGCCTTTAGTTTTCTGTGTAGTGTTTTGTGGATCACTGCATGTCTCTTTGCCTTTAGTTTTCTGTGTAGTGTTTTGTGGATCACTACATGTCTCTTTGCCTTTAGTTTTCTGTGTAGTGTTTTATGGATCAGTGCATGTCTCTTTGCCTTTAGTTTTCTGTGTAGTGTTTTGTGGATCATTGCATGTCTCTTTGCCTTTAGTTTTCTGTGTAGTGTTTTGTGGATCACTGCATGTCTCTTTGCCTTTAGTTTTCTGTGTAGTGTTTTGTGGATCACTGCATGTCTCTTTGCCTTTAGTTTTCTGTGTAGTGTTTTGTGGATCACTGCATGTCTCTTTGCCTTTAGTTTTCTGTGTAGTGTTTTGTGGATCACTGCATGTCTCTTTGCCTTTAGTTTTCTGTGAAGTGTTTTGTGGATCACTGCATGTCTCTTTGCCTTTAGTTTTCTGTGTAGTGTTTTATGGATCACTGCATGTCTCTTTGCCTTTAGTTTTCTGTGTAGTGTTTTATGGATCACTACATGTCTCTTTGCCTTTAGTTTTCTGTGTAGTGTTTTGTGGATCACTACATGTCTCTTTGCCTTTAGTTTTCTGTGTAGTGTTTTGTGGATCACTACATGTCTCTTTGCCTTTAGTTTTCTGTGTAGTGTTTTATGGATCACTACATGTCTCTTTGCCTTTAATTTTCTGTGTAGTGTTTTGTGGATCACTACATGTCTCTTTGCCTTTAGTTTTCTGTGTAGTGTTTTGTGGATCACTGCATGTCTCTTTGCCTTTAGTTTTCTGTGTAGTGTTTTATGGATCAGTGCATGTCTCTTTGCCTTTAGTTTTCTGTGTAGTGTTTTGTGGATCACTGCATGTCTCTTTGCCTTTAGTTTTCAGTGTAGTGTTTTGTGGATCACTGCATGTCTCTTTGCCTTTAGTTTTCTGTGTAGTGTTTTGTGGATCACTGCATGTCTCTTTGCCTTTAGTTTTCTGTGTAGTGTTTTATGGATCACTGCATGTCTCTTTGCCTTTAGTTTTCTGTGTAGTGTTTTGTGGATCACTGCATGTCTCTTTGCCTTTAGCTTTCTGTGTAGTGTTTTGTGGATCACTGCATGTCTCTTTGCCTTTAGTTTTCTGTGTAGTGTTTTGTGGATCACTGCATGTCTCTTTGCCTTTAGTTTTCTGTGTAGTGTTTTATGGATCACTGCATGTCTCTTTGCCTTTAGTTTTCTGTGTAGTGTTTTGTGGATCACTGCATGTCTCTTTGCCTTTAGTTTTCTGTGTAGTGTTTTGTGGATCACTGCATGTCTCTTTGCCTTTAGTTTTCTGTGTAGTGTTTTGTGGATCACTGCATGTCTCTTTGCCTTTAGTTTTCTGTGTAGTGTTTTGTGGATCACTGCATGTCTCTTTGCCTTTAGTTTTCTGTGTAGTGTTTTGTGGATCACTGCATGTCTCTTTGCCTTTAGTTTTCTGTGTAGTGTTTTGTGGATCACTGCATGTCTCTTTGCCTTTAGTTTTCTGTGTAGTGTTTTGTGGATCACTGCATGTCTCTTTGCCTTTAGTTTTCTGTGTAGTGTTTTGTGGATCACTGCATGTCTCTTTGCCTTTAGTTTTCTGTGTAGTGTTTTGTGGATCACTGCATGTCTCTTTGCCTTTAGTTTTCTGTGTAGTGTTTTGTGGATCACTGCATGTCTCTTTGCCTTTAGTTTTCTGTGTAGTGTTTTGTGGATCACTGCATGTCTCTTTGCCTTTAGTTTTCTGTGTAGTATTTTATGGATCACTGCATGTCTCTTTGCCTTTAGTTTTCTGTGTGTGTTTTGTGGATCACTGCATGTCTCTTTGCCTTTAGTTTTCTGTGTAGTGTTTTGTGGATCACTGCATGTCTCTTTGCCTTTAGTTTTCTGTGTAGTGTTTTGTGGATCACTGCATGTCTCTTTGCCTTTAGTTTTCTGTGTAGTGTTTTGTGGATCACTGCATGTCTCTTTGCCTTTAGTTTTCTGTGTAGTGTTTTGTGGATCACTGCATGTCTCTTTGCCTTTAGTTTTCTGTGTAGTGTTTTGTGGATCACTGCATGTCTCTTTGCCTTTAGTTTTCTGTGTAGTGTTTTGTGGATCACTGCATGTCTCTTTGCCTTTAGTTTTCTGTGTAGTGTTTTGTGGATCACTGCATGTCTCTTTGCCTTTAGTTTTCTGTGTAGTGTTTTGTGGATCACTGCATGTCTCTTTGCCTTTAGTTTTCTGTGTAGTGTTTTGTGGATCACTGCATGTCTCTTTGCCTTTAGTTTTCTGTGTAGTGTTTTGTGGATCACTGCATGTCTCTTTGCCTTTAGTTTTCTGTGTAGTGTTTTGTGGATCACTGCATGTCTCTTTGCCTTTAGTTTTCTGTGTAGTGTTTTGTGGATCACTGCATGTCTCTTTGCCTTTAGTTTTCTGTGTAGTGTTTTGTGGATCACTGCATGTCTCTTTGCCTTTAGTTTTCTGTGTAGTGTTTTGTGGATCACTGCATGTCTCTTTGCCTTTAGTTTTCTGTGTAGTGTTTTGTGGATCACTGCATGTCTCTTTGCCTTTAGTTTTCTGTGTAGTGTTTTGTGGATCACTGCATGTCTCTTTGCCTTTAGTTTTCTGTGTAGTGTTTTGTGGATCACTGCATGTCTCTTTGCCTTTAGTTTTCTGTGTAGTGTTTTGTGGATCACTGCATGTCTCTTTGCCTTTAGTTTTCTGTGTAGTGTTTTGTGGATCACTGCATGTCTCTTTGCCTTTAGTTTTCTGTGTAGTGTTTTGTGGATCACTGCATGTCTCTTTGCCTTTAGTTTTCTGTGTAGTGTTTTGTGGATCACTGCATGTCTCTTTGCCTTTAGTTTTCTGTGTAGTGTTTTGTGGATCACTGCATGTCTCTTTGCCTTTAGTTTTCTGTGTAGTGTTTTGTGGATCACTGCATGTCTCTTTGCCTTTAGTTTTCTGTGTAGTGTTTTGTGGATCACTGCATGTCTCTTTGCCTTTAGTTTTCTGTGTAGTGTTTTGTGGATCACTGCATGTCTCTTTGCCTTTAGTTTTCTGTGTAGTGTTTTATGGATCACTGCATGTCTCTTTGCCTTTAGTTTTCTGTGTGTGTTTTGTGGATCACTGCATGTCTCTTTGCCTTTAGTTTTCTGTGTAGTGTTTTGTGGATCACTGCATGTCTCTTTGCCTTTAGTTTTCTGTGTAGTGTTTTGTGGATCACTGCATGTCTCTTTGCCTTTAGTTTTCTGTGTAGTGTTTTGTGGATCACTGCATGTCTCTTTGCCTTTAGTTTTCTGTGTAGTGTTTTGTGGATCACTGCATGTCTCTTTGCCTTTAGTTTTCTGTGTAGTGTTTTGTGGATCACTGCATGTCTCTTTGCCTTTAGTTTTCTGTGTAGTGTTTTGTGGATCACTGCATGTCTCTTTGCCTTTAGTTTTCTGTGTAGTGTTTTGTGGATCACTGCATGTCTCTTTGCCTTTAGTTTTCTGTGTAGTGTTTTGTGGATCACTGCATGTCTCTTTGCCTTTAGTTTTCTGTGTAGTGTTTTGTGGATCACTGCATGTCTCTTTGCCTTTAGTTTTCTGTGTAGTGTTTTGTGGATCACTGCATGTCTCTTTGCCTTTAGTTTTCTGTGTAGTGTTTTGTGGATCACTGCATGTCTCTTTGCCTTTAGTTTTCTGTGTAGTGTTTTGTGGATCACTGCATGTCTCTTTGCCTTTAGTTTTCTGTGTAGTGTTTTGTGGATCACTGCATGTCTCTTTGCCTTTAGTTTTCTGTGTAGTGTTTTGTGGATCACTGCATGTCTCTTTGCCTTTAGTTTTCTGTGTAGTGTTTTGTGGATCACTGCATGTCTCTTTGCCTTTAGTTTTCTGTGTAGTGTTTTGTGGATCACTGCATGTCTCTTTGCCTTTAGTTTTCTGTGTAGTGTTTTGTGGATCACTGCATGTCTCTTTGCCTTTAGTTTTCTGTGTAGTGTTTTGTGGATCACTGCATGTCTCTTTGCCTTTAGTTTTCTGTGTAGTGTTTTGTGGATCACTGCATGTCTCTTTGCCTTTAGTTTTCTGTGTAGTGTTTTGTGGATCACTGCATGTCTCTTTGCCTTTAGTTTTCTGTGTAGTGTTTTGTGGATCACTGCATGTCTCTTTGCCTTTAGTTTTCTGTGTAGTGTTTTGTGGATCACTGCATGTCTCTTTGCCTTTAGTTTTCTGTGTAGTGTTTTGTGGATCACTGCATGTCTCTTTGCCTTTAGTTTTCTGTGTAGTGTTTTGTGGATCACTGCATGTCTCTTTGCCTTTAGTTTTCTGTGTAGTGTTTTGTGGATCACTGCATGTCTCTTTGCCTTTAGTTTTCTGTGTAGTGTTTTGTGGATCACTGCATGTCTCTTTGCCTTTAGTTTTCTGTGTAGTGTTTTGTGGATCACTGCATGTCTCTTTGCCTTTAGTTTTCTGTGTAGTGTTTTGTGGATCACTGCATGTCTCTTTGCCTTTAGTTTTCTGTGTAGTGTTTTGTGGATCACTGCATGTCTCTTTGCCTTTAGTTTTCTGTGTAGTGTTTTGTGGATCACTGCATGTCTCTTTGCCTTTAGTTTTCTGTGTAGTGTTTTGTGGATCACTGCATGTCTCTTTGCCTTTAGTTTTCTGTGTAGTGTTTTGTGGATCACTGCATGTCTCTTTGCCTTTAGTTTTCTGTGTAGTGTTTTGTGGATCACTGCATGTCTCTTTGCCTTTAGTTTTCTGTGTAGTGTTTTGTGGATCACTGCATGTCTCTTTGCCTTTAGTTTTCTGTGTAGTGTTTTGTGGATCACTGCATGTCTCTTTGCCTTTAGTTTTCTGTGTAGTGTTTTGTGGATCACTGCATGTCTCTTTGCCTTTAGTTTTCTGTGTAGTGTTTTGTGGATCACTGCATGTCTCTTTGCCTTTAGTTTTCTGTGTAGTGTTTTGTGGATCACTGCATGTCTCTTTGCCTTTAGTTTTCTGTGTAGTGTTTTGTGGATCACTGCATGTCTCTTTGCCTTTAGTTTTCTGTGTAGTGTTTTGTGGATCACTGCATGTCTCTTTGCCTTTAGTTTTCTGTGTAGTGTTTTGTGGATCACTGCATGTCTCTTTGCCTTTAGTTTTCTGTGTAGTGTTTTGTGGATCACTGCATGTCTCTTTGCCTTTAGTTTTCTGTGTAGTGTTTTGTGGATCACTGCATGTCTCTTTGCCTTTAGTTTTCTGTGTAGTGTTTTGTGGATCACTGCATGTCTCTTTGCCTTTAGTTTTCTGTGTAGTGTTTTGTGGATCACTGCATGTCTCTTTGCCTTTAGTTTTCTGTGTAGTGTTTTGTGGATCACTGCATGTCTCTTTGCCTTTAGTTTTCTGTGTAGTGTTTTGTGGATCACTGCATGTCTCTTTGCCTTTAGTTTTCTGTGTAGTGTTTTGTGGATCACTGCATGTCTCTTTGCCTTTAGTTTTCTGTGTAGTGTTTTGTGGATCACTGCATGTCTCTTTGCCTTTAGTTTTCTGTGTAGTGTTTTGTGGATCACTGCATGTCTCTTTGCCTTTAGTTTTCTGTGTAGTGTTTTGTGGATCACTGCATGTCTCTTTGCCTTTAGTTTTCTGTGTAGTGTTTTGTGGATCACTGCATGTCTCTTTGCCTTTAGTTTTCTGTGTAGTGTTTTGTGGATCACTGCATGTCTCTTTGCCTTTAGTTTTCTGTGTAGTGTTTTGTGGATCACTGCATGTCTCTTTGCCTTTAGTTTTCTGTGTAGTGTTTTGTGGATCACTGCATGTCTCTTTGCCTTTAGTTTTCTGTGTAGTGTTTTGTGGATCACTGCATGTCTCTTTGCCTTTAGTTTTCTGTGTAGTGTTTTGTGGATCACTGCATGTCTCTTTGCCTTTAGTTTTCTGTGTAGTGTTTTGTGGATCACTGCATGTCTCTTTGCCTTTAGTTTTCTGTGTAGTGTTTTGTGGATCACTGCATGTCTCTTTGCCTTTAGTTTTCTGTGTAGTGTTTTGTGGATCACTGCATGTCTCTTTGCCTTTAGTTTTCTGTGTAGTGTTTTGTGGATCACTGCATGTCTCTTTGCCTTTAGTTTTCTGTGTAGTGTTTTGTGGATCACTGCATGTCTCTTTGCCTTTAGTTTTCTGTGTAGTGTTTTGTGGATCACTGCATGTCTCTTTGCCTTTAGTTTTCTGTGTAGTGTTTTGTGGATCACTGCATGTCTCTTTGCCTTTAGTTTTCTGTGTAGTGTTTTGTGGATCACTGCATGTCTCTTTGCCTTTAGTTTTCTGTGTAGTGTTTTGTGGATCACTGCATGTCTCTTTGCCTTTAGTTTTCTGTGTAGTGTTTTGTGGATCACTGCATGTCTCTTTGCCTTTAGTTTTCTGTGTAGTGTTTTGTGGATCACTGCATGTCTCTTTGCCTTTAGTTTTCTGTGTAGTGTTTTGTGGATCACTGCATGTCTCTTTGCCTTTAGTTTTCTGTGTAGTGTTTTGTGGATCACTGCATGTCTCTTTGCCTTCAGTTTTCTGTGTAGTGTTTTGTGGATCACTGCATGTCTCTTTGCCTTTAGTTTTCTGTGTAGTGTTTTGTGGATCACTGCATGTCTCTTTGCCTTTAGTTTTCTGTGTAGTGTTTTGTGGATCACTGCATGTCTCTTTGCCTTTAGTTTTCTGTGTAGTGTTTTGTGGATCACTGCATGTCTCTTTGCCTTTAGTTTTCTGTGTAGTGTTTTGTGGATCACTGCATGTCTCTTTGCCTTTAGTTTTCTGTGTAGTGTTTTGTGGATCACTGCATGTCTCTTTGCCTTTAGTTTTCTGTGTGTGTTTTGTGGATCACTGCATGTCTCTTTGCCTTCAGTTTTCTGTGAAGTGTTTTGTGGATCACTGCATGTCTCTTTGCCTTTAGTTTTCTGTGAAGTGTTTTGTGGATCACTGCATGTCTCTTTGCCTTTAGTTTTCTGTGTAGTGTTTTGTGGATCACTGCATGTCTCTTTGCCTTTAGTTTTCTGTGCAGTGTTTTGTGGATCACTGCATGTCTCTTTGCCTTTAGTTTTCTGTGTAGTGTTTTGTGGATCACTGCATGTCTCTTTGCCTTTAGTTTTCTGTGCAGTGTTTTGTGGATCACTGCATGTCTCTTTGCCTTTAGTTTTCTGTGTAGTGTTTTGTGGATCACTGCATGTCTCTTTGCCTTTAGTTTTCTGTGTAGTGTTTTATGGATCACTGCATGTCTCTTTGCCTTTAGTTTTCTGTGTAGTGTTTTGTGGATCACTGCATGTCTCTTTGCCTTTAGTTTTCTGTGTAGTGTTTTGTGGATCACTGCATGTCTCTTTGCCTTTAGTTTTCTGTGTAGTGTTTTTTGGATCACTGCATGTCTCTTTGCCTTTAGTTTTCTGTGTAGTGTTTTGTGGATCACTGCATGTCTCTTTGCCTTTAGTTTTCTGTGTAGTGTTTTGTGGATCACTGCATGTCTCTTTGCCTTTAGTTTTCTGTGTAGTGTTTTATGGATCACTGCATGTCTCTTTGCCTTCAGTTTTCTGTGTAGTGTTTTGTGGATCACTGCATGTCTCTTTTCCTTTAGTTTTCTGTGTAGTGTTTTGTGGATCACTGCATGTCTCTTTGCCTTTAGTTTTCTGTGTAGTGTTTTGTGGATCACTGCATGTCTCTTTGCCTTTAGTTTTCTGTGTAGTGTTTTATGGATCACTGCATGTCTCTTTGCCTTCAGTTTTCTGTGTAGTGTCTTGTGGATCACTGCATGTCTCTTTTCCTTTAGTTTTCTGTGTAGTGTTTTGTGGATCACTGCATGTCTCTTTGCCTTTAGTTTTCTGTGTAGTGTTTTGTGGATCACTGCATGTCTCTTTGCCTTTAGTTTTCTGTGTAGTGTTTTATGGATCACTGCATGTCTCTTTGCCTTCGGTTTTCTGGATCACTGCATGTCTCTTTTCCTTTAGTTTTCTGTGTAGTGTTTTGTGGATCACTGCATGTCTCTTTGCCTTTAGTTTTCTGTGTAGTGTTTTGTGGATCACTGCATGTCTCTTTGCCTTTAGTTTTCTGTGTAGTGTTTTATGGATCACTGCACGTCTCTTTGCCTTCAGTTTTCTGTGTAGTGTTTTGTGGATCACTGCATGTCTCTTTTCCTTTAGTTTTCTGTGTAGTGTTTTGTGGATCACTGCATGTCTCTTTGCCTTTTTACTTTTGGTCTTTCAATTTTCAAGCTATTTCATTGTCCAATATATTCGACACATGACATTTTTACAAGGTATTTACATATATCATTGGCTATGGAATTTCAGAACTAAGTTTAAAGAGAGTTTGTGAACACTTGTGTATCAAGTTACACTGAGGATGAGATTAAGATAACATGGATAGGAAGTGAGAGCTTTTTTTTGTCAATTAGTCAATTCTTTAGACACAATAAGTAGTAATTAGTCAGGTCTTTCAATATTTTTCAAGTGTACCAGTACTTCACTAATTACAGGCGGTACTTTTTATTAAAATTTGAACAATTTTCATGAATATCTTGTACAACACTCTTTAAAATCAGGAGATACCAAAGACCACTTTAGGAGTATAAAAGTATCTGGTATTGCCCCTTAATGAAAGGCCTGACTAGTTACACTATAATTTAGATCTCTCACTTTAGGTGTATAAAAGTACCTGGTACTGCCCCTTAATGCAAGGCCTGACTACTTACACTATAATTTACATCTATCACTTTTGGTTACACTATACAGTAAAACCCCGCTTTATTGCCCCTCGATTCACCGCCAAACTCGCGTATCGCCAAGAATTTCTGCAGTCCCGTTTTCCGTATGTAGTAATAACCCCGTTAAAATGCCAAACTCGCATACCGCCATCCGCCACAGTAATTGAAGATCAAACGGTCAATTTACTGTTATTTAAACCTCGATCATAATGCCAATCAATAATGTCACACCTCAGTGATTTTAGGATGCCTGTCAATCAAGGTAAGTAAACAAGCAGTCAAGGAAAATAGATATTGCTGTGAAAACAGTTAATTGTTTTTTTTACAACCCTGAACTGATTACTTTTCATTCTGAATAAAGCTTAATAAATTTGTTTGTGTGTTATTTTCATTTGCGTTGAAAATGTCGACGCCTAAACGTAAAAGAAATTTGCTTGATTTTCGACAGTAAAGAGAAATTGTAGAAATTAAGAATCCATCGATATATTGGCAAATGATGTCCTCCAGTGACCTCGACTTTCTGAACATTAATGAAGAAATAAGTGAAAGCCTTTCTTGTAATGGGTTATAATCCATGTGAACATGTTGTGAATTATTTGATTGTGAATGCATGCGTTAAAACGACAGAAATGTTTATATGTGAATAGATTTTAACAACTTCCGGTTATAGAAATCAAATTTACTTCCAAACCATACACTGACGGTGACACGCTTCTAAGTGTTGTATAAACATTTTTCAATTAAAGTATAACACCCTTGCTTCTATAAACATATTTTATCACCTTTCTTTAAACAATTAATGATCAATTATCCATAAGTTAACTGTACATTTGCCCCGGGGACAGAATTAATCTTGTGACACGACAACGAGTGAGAAAAACAAACTTTATTATTCTTTCTTTAGTTGTGATAAACAAAAAGTGAAAATAAAATGGAGAGTAAATATTTGTAAGACGTAAAAATGAATTTAATATATATCAAAGGAAATTGCTAGTATACGTGCTAACAACGTAATTTCAGTAGATTTTTTTTCTTTTCAAATTCGATAAAATAAATTCTGCTAAATTTACAAATGCCGAAATTTTCTACAACTGTCAAAATGAAACTTATATATTAGAATTTAAATTGTAAGTGATAATACTCATTTCCGGTAAACTTGTCAAAATCAAACCGTCAAGTCATTCCAAATTTAAAAACAAACTGTTGACTTTCGGTTTTCTGTCCTTACTCAGTTTATCGCCAAACTCGTTATAACGCCAAAATCTGGCTGGACAGATGTTGGCGGTTTAACGAGGTTATACTGTAATTTACATCTATCACTTTTGTTGCATTGTACATGTACAGTGTATTGAGCTATTCCAGAAAACAATCAAACCAGGTAGTGGGTGGGAGATGGATTAGTCAAGTCCTAATTCTTTCTGTAACACAAGCTACGGTCTTTGAAGGTTTTATTTTTTTACATTTTCATTACATCAAATGGTATGACTTCTGTTCATTTTAATCTTTAGTTTTCTTACTTTGTCAATTTTACTGGCTATTGCTGATATTAAAAGTTGATCTCTCATGTACTGGTGAAATCTATCAAAGTTTACTTTCCAATATATTCCATCATCTTGAGGAAGCTGAAAAATGAAATATTCCTTATACTTTACTGAGAAAGGACTTTTATTCGTTGGCACCAATTTTCGTGGTTTCTACAAAGTGCATTGATACCTGGGTTCTTATATTCATGGTTTCAAACACTACAGGCAACAATCAATGGGAAAATTGTATTTCGTTGGATTTTAATTTTCGTGGTTTAAGTGAACTACGAAATCCATGAAAATTAGAACCCCATGATTAATAATGATTTCACAGTACTTCTTTTTACCATCTTTCTATTGCGTGTGAAAATTTATTTTTATTTTTCACATATGAGATCAAGAGGTTTACACTTTTCTATGTTTTTCACATATCTACCTTGTAAAAAACAGCACACACACATTTAACTTCAATGTCATTAAATCTTCTGATATAATAGTTAAAAAATCAGTGTGCTACAAATAAAAATTCTTCATTCGATAAAGATTCATTGCTATACAACATATAAAACAATTTAAGAACATAAATGTCAGTAGATATACACTCTGGCATGCTCTTGTAGCACTTGGATTTCAACAAGATGCAGACCTACAGTCCAGTCTAATTTCAAACACAGGTCTTAATGAACTTTCAACTTTAAATCTACACAAATGGGAGATGAAGTATAATCCTACTGGTATGAAAAATCGTTGTCTCTATGTCATGTTAAAAAAATATATTTGACTTGTTGTTAAATTCAAGTACTACTTATAAAAATATGTGGAGATGGAATAAAAAGTGATAAATATAATATACTTCTTTTTCAGGTGAATCTGTTATTCTCATCTTTTTATGTGATATAGAAGAACTGTCTGACGAATATTTTCGTTTTCTACTTCCTGAAATGCAAAAAAGAATATTTAAGATTCCATAAGGTATAGTTTTTATCTGACAAGAAAAATGAAGTAACAGACTTGCCAGAATGATTATCATAAATGTTTGAAATTCTAATAAAAGTCATATTCTTATGGGGGGGGGGGCCGCCATGGTTGTGATCGTATGGTAGTTGGATTTATAACTACATATGCATTCAGTGCCTATCACCACTACCGTGAGTTTGAATCCCGCTCAGGCGATGTGTACTAGATACAACATTATGTGATAAAGTTTGTGACAGGTCAGTAGTTTTCTCCAGATACTCTGATTTCCTCCACCAATAAAACTGCCTGCCACGACATACACATGTAACTGAAATATTGTTGAAAGTGGTGTTAAAAACCATAACCCTAACCCGCATTCTTCTGCTTAAAAAAATAGTTTGGTGTAAAATACTTATTTCTAATTATTATAATAAGGTCAGGTAAGTAATAATGATTAATTTTATCTTTAATATTTGTATCATACAACATTTATTTAAAGTTAAATTTCATAACAATTTTCTCAGAAACAAGTTTTATTCTTATTTATTTATGAAGTGACTTTATCTGTATTTATTGATCTTATTGATCCAGTATCTATGATCTGACAAATATGCAGACATGCTGTTTATCAATTAGAAATCAAAAGTACCACACATTTGCAAATTAGGAGCTGTTGACACTATCATGGATTTATTAACAGAACAAATCATTTAAGACAGTGACTATGATATTCAGAACAACAATAAAAGCACTGTTTCTTAACTTTTGATCTTTATCTGAATTTCAATTGGATTTCTTTCATGTTCACTTGAAAAAATTTGCTTTGCAACAGGCAACAGCCAACCACGTCCATTAGTTGGGTGTAATTTGTCTTTTTCAAGTGTTAGGAGCGTGGCATTCTCCAGACATGAGTCATATTTACATGCTGTCCTTAAAATTAGTTGTGCATTGGATTCGTCTAGTACAACCAGTGGATGCCCCTTTTTGAGGAAACTAGGTCTCTTTTTTGTATTCCAATGTTCTCTAACATTTTTTTGTAAATTTTATACTCCTTTAAGGCTAATAACTTAAAACCACATTGTAACTGTAAAAAGAATGATAAAGCAGACCTGTTTTGGAGGCTAAAGTGAGATTACATGTACCAATGTATATGATAGAAAAATTATATAGAGTAAACACCCCAAAGGCAACCATTTCTACAGCAAAAAGGGGCCTTTACAAAAGGCGTGGCCTCTGATTTGGGGTAATTAACACAAGTTCACTATGGTCTCACGGCAGGAGGAGACTGTACATGTACATACTGCAAAAATTAAAAAAAATATACCTATAACTGGAATTTTATATAAATCTTCAGACATCTCAAAGATCAAATCATCATTAGAATTGTCTGTTCTCCTTTTACATCTCTGTAGAAAGTGTGTGTTAACTAGACTATTGAACTTCTCTTGAACAAATGAACTTGCAATTTCTGGATGACCTGAAACAAAACTCAGAGTAGAAGATTATAATGTAAAAACTTAACAACAATAAAGCAAGAGAGACACCACCTGCAGCCTTTGCCTTAATTTTTTTCACCTACTTGCTCGAAAGCCAAATTTAGAAAAATATTCTACTTATTCAAACAATTTCTTTCATAATTTTCACTTGCACGAATCCAGTTTAACTTGTCAAGGGCTTCGGGCAATCAGGTTAGGGTCAAGACTGCACCTGATGGCAAAATATCAAATACCATTTAGCAGGGTGAGCTAAAAATAATAGCTTCTGTAATTTTGGTAATTTTGACGGTTTGTTAATTAGCTAAAACATTTAGTACATGTACATTGTAAGCATTAAACTGTTTCTTTGATGTTTAAGCTAATAAATATATACCTCAATTCCTTAACTTTTTTAAAGAAACAGCACAAAAATAGGGACATGATGGAAGTAGGTATAACATATCACATATCCAGAAAAACTATGCACTGCGTATTTATTTTCCATCTGAAAAGTATATCTGAAATTATATCCTAATCCCAAAATACTTTTCATGTCCAAACACCAAAGGGTCCTTCTTATCTTCAACCAGCTGCATATAACTATTGTCTTGGGTAAAATTTGTTAACTGTTCAGATTGTTATATTAAAACTTACTAAACCCAAATAATAATTTGATTAGCTAAAATATAACTACATGTACAATGTACATAGTAATAATTATCTAAGAATGCTTT
The DNA here is from genome assembly GCA_963680875.1 of Bathymodiolus brooksi. Lineage (NCBI taxonomy): Eukaryota > Metazoa > Mollusca > Bivalvia > Mytilida > Modiolidae > Bathymodiolus > Bathymodiolus brooksi. The sequence goes on from OY804577.1 coordinate 90,864,382, forward strand.
TAATCTTTTGAAAAAATTGATAAAACAAAAGTTAACCAGTCATTATCATGTCATTTAATATTACCAGTATTTAGACCACATTTGCAAATTTCTGGCATTATTCTAAAGTTATTCATTTTTTTTTACACATTTTTACATTTTCCCCATATATTATGCATAACAATTTTAATGTTGAAGAATTTGTGAATATCCTGTCTGCTATGGAAATTTTCCTCTAATTTTTTTCAGGGTTCAAATACAATGTACATATGTATCTACAAATAATAAGAAAATTATACTCTACTCCTACAAAAAAGTACAAAACCTTAACTATACATGTACATGTAATTGTAGAATCAAATCGGGAATGTGCAAAAAGGTTTATTCAGTTAAAAACTTTATATTGTTACTAACCAGCATTAGTAAGAGCTTCATTTAATTTATTTGTCACATTTTCTACAACTTGTGTCATTAACGCCTGTCCATTCTGTAGAAGTTCTTCTGTAACAAGCTCTGCTGCATCACCATACAAAGTCTTAGCACAGTAAATATATTTAGGATATCTGATTCTCCGCACAATAACATCACAATCCACAGAATATTCAAAGAGTCCATTGTTGTCTATTGTATAACTACATATATTGTGTTGTAAAAGAACACACAGTACTTTCTTTATCTGCAAAAAAATAGTTAAAAAAATTGTCAATGAGCTTTAAGACATTCTTATAGAACATGGCCTTATTTTTAATTTTCCAAATTTTAAATGTAGATTGAATGACATTCCTAATCATCATGGTCATGTTTGTCAATCCTGTTTAAACCTTATAATTCTAATTCAACTACCTGTACACTTTGGAATTTAGCAAGTTGTTGTCATATTAAACAACAATCCTACTTTTAATATATATTTTGTACCAAGTTCTATTCACCCAGAATTACATTGTACTGTAACTCAAGTAATTTTAACTTTATTTTAAAATTGTGAAATCTCTCATTTTCTCATTTTAAAGCATATTGAAAACAAGATTAATTTATTTAGATTGGCAAACCAGTGAAATAATTTGCTATACTTTAAAATTTATTTCAACAATATTGAAGTTATATCTTATTCCAATATAGGACCTATCTCTACGAGACCTTTACGAGGAAAAGACTCTCCGCACGTCCGAGTTTCTGCGTGAAGTTGGCAACCTCTTTGCACCATCAGTATCTCGTACTGCAGCATCCTCTGACTCGGATCAAACTTATCTAAGATCATGTGCTAGTACTTGTGTTACAGTGCTAGTGCTTTTTGTGAACTTTTTGTAGTGTTAAGTTTGTAGTCTTATTATCATATAAAATATGTCATCAATAAAAAAAAATATGTGAAAACTCATTGTTTTGTTTATTTTTCATCAAATCATTCATAAAAAAAATCACACTATTGAACTCACAACGGTCATTTCATTGAAATATAGATAGTTTTCAGCTTTTTATTTCTTTCCGAATATTACAAAACCTAAAATATATAATATATTTTAAAAAAAAAAGACATATAAACACAAGAAATGTGTGCATCACAAAATACGCCCATCTATATAAATTATCAAATGGTAAACAATTATATTTATAGTAATGGTGACCTTGACCTCTGACCCCAAAATAAATAGGATTTTTCACCTTCCACAGGGCAATCATGTGGTCAAGTTTGGTAAAGATCCAATATACAGAACTAAAGTTACCATGTGGAAACGACCCTGTAGTCAAAAATTCTATTTATAGTAACAGTGACCTTTGACCTAATGATCCCAAAATAAATAGGGTTCTTCCCCTTCCACAGGTGAATCATGTGGCCAAGTTTGGTAAAGATCCGATATACAGAACTAAAGTTATTGTTCGGAAACCTTTGTGGACGCCCATCCGCCATACCCAATCACATAATACGGCCCGTCTCGAGACGGGTACCAGACAACTCGGCCAACTCGGACCGAGACAAGTCGGCCCGTATGTTAAGACAACTCGGACCGTATGAAAAGACTACTCAGACCATCAATAATCATTGTTGTCTTACTTATTTTTTTTTTAAAAAATTTGACGGAAATCATAAAGATACAGTCTGACATCTGTCAAAAGTATTGGGAAATGTAAAAAAAAAAAAAAAATTGATAACATATGGTTTTTTTTACGTTTCCCAATACTTTTGACAGATGACTGTATGTGCAACTTCATTTCAAGGATTTTGATAGATAGTCTAGTGTTAATAAACTTAATATGTTTGGTTAGACCTATTTTGACCTACAATTCTGAAATATCTTTTATGGATTATTTTCTTGTTTACCATAGGGCAAAGCAAAGAGCTATACTAAGAAATGGTAACATGGACCATTTCACCTTTATTGATAGAACCCCCTTCGAAAAAGTTCACTTGATTTTTTGTAAGCATCTCCTGGGAACAAAGAAGACTTCCTCAAATATAGGAGTGAGAGCAGAACTTGGTAGATTTCCTGTTGAAAATTTTATTAATTCGCAAGCAATTTTATATCTTGTCAGACTACATACTGACAATTTAAATCCATTATTGAAAGAGGCTTTTGAACTTTCAAAATCTCTTGATTCACAAGGTGTTTCCAACAACCATGAAGCTTATACAAACAAAAATAATACATAATGCTTATATGAAATTTCATAATTTATAAGCTCTAAATATTTTTTTCTTAAATTATTTATTTTTAATTTTTTATATTAATTTTATTCCTGTAAATGATACGTATTATAGACCATGTTATGAGAACAAAATCACGTCCTAGTCACATTTTTTGTCACTTAATATCATCATTTAATAAATAATTCATTTTCACTAAGAGATAATAATTGTCTTTTAAATAAATAAATAATTATACACATATAAATATTGAACAATATTATAAAACAATAATACGGTCCGACTAGTCCTCGCTTACGGGCCGATATGTCTCGGTCCGAGTTGTCCGGCGTATAAAAACTGAGGCCAGATCGACTCGATATCATTTTCTACTGAACATTACACTGCCCTGGCCAGCGACCTTCCCCCCAATTAACCATACCATACACCTCTACCAATGTAATTTAAGACCTTTGATACCAAATTACATTATATTTCATCATCAGTACATCACCAGAGCTGAGGCAGAGAAGAAAACAACGCAATAATACTCATTTGTAAAATAATTTCTAAGGACCTGTTCAACTGAAAATTTGATTTTGCTTGCCAAAAATCTTAATGTACAAAAATTGTCTTTCAACACAGTGATTCCCACTGTTTCTGCAACTTCTCCGAAGTGATCTTTCAATATATTCTTGCAAACAGAAATTTTGTTTTGTGACATGATGTACTGAAGTATATACCTGGGAAAACTCCCGAGATCTTCCGAGAAATTCCCTGATGACTCGGCCTTTAAAATGAACTCGGACCATAACAAAATCGGCCTACACAAACTCATATTTACATTCTGTCCTTAAAGGGGCGTGATCGTATGGTAGTTGGATTTATAACTAACTATGCAATCAGCGCCTATCACCACTTACGTTTAGAGTTCCAATCCCGCTCGATGCAACATTATGTGATAAAGTTTGTCAGTGGCTTACGGCAGGTTAGTGGTTTTCTCCGGGTACTCTGATCTCCTCCACTAACAATATGTGTAAGTGTGATAACATTATATGGTCATGTCCAAAATGTAAACAGAAGGAAACTATGAACCAAACATTACATAACGGCCAGACGTGCCAGCCAACACCAATAATAAACAATCAGGTGGATGACATGAACACTTCCAACATATCAACAGGAAGCAATACATCAATTAGTTCAACTCAGAACAATCAAATTCTACTTACTATCCTTACAATGAACTGCCGTAGTCTCAGAAGTGAAGCTAAGAGAAACGAGCTCAATACAATTATTGAAACGCACCAACCACACATAATCCATCTACAGGAAACACATCTTGACAAATCTATACCCACATCAGAGATACTAGACCCAGAGCGATATGAGATAGTACGCAAAGACAGAACATGTAAGAAAGGCCACGAAGGAGGCGGGGTGATCAATGCAGTACGGAAAGACACTGTATGTAGTGGTGAAGACACCCTAGACACTGACTGTGAAATAGCGTGGACTAAAATACAACTAAAGGGTTGCAAAGCACTATACACCGGTTGTTTCTATCGCAAACCCGACAACGAACCATCAGCACTAGAGAACCTGAATAATTCACTAAGTAGACTGACCCACAACAGCACTTTACCTAATGTTATACTAACGGGAGACTTCAATTTGCCTGACATTGACTGGGATGAAGATGATATAAAAGGTGGCTATACTATCAAATCAAGCCATAACTATTCAACCGAAATAAACCAACTTGCAATAGATTTAGTTGAAGAACACTGTTTACAGCAATGTGTAACTGAACCGACGAGAGAAAAGAATATTTTAGATCTAGTTCTAACTACCAACGAAAATCTCGTACATAAAGTCGATGTTGTGAATGGAATGAGTGACCATCAAATGATAATAACAACTATAAATGCAAGACCGAAGATTATCAGGAACAAGCCAAGAAAAGTTTATCTTTATAAGAAAGGAAACCTAGATGCTGTTAAGGAATATCTAGACAGTACACTAGAAAGTTTCAAGGAAAAATATAAAGAAATGAACATCGAAGGATATTGGACCACTTTTAAATCACACAATTTCAATGCAATGGACCAATACATACCATCAAAAACCCTAACATCAAGATGGAATATACCATGGATAAACCAAAACATCAAGAAAATGATACGTAAGAAGGAAAGACTATACAAAGCTGCCAAAAGGTACCAAACAGAAGATCACTGGAAAAAGTTCAAACAATATAGAGCACAAGTAAAGGCTGAAATTGACAACGCACATAGAAAGTTCATCTTCGATATGTTAGAGGTAAATGGAACAACGTCAAACAACACATCAACTAACCAACAAGATAACTATCGAATAGGAAAAAAATATTGGAAGTACGTAAAAGCAAGAAAGAGAGAAACAGTAGGGGTATCAACACTGAAGGTAAATGGAGAAACGATTGAAAACAGTAAAGGAAAAGCAGAAGCATTGAATGAACAATTTAAATCAGTATTCACGAAAGACGATCTTGACAACTTCCCACAAATAGACGACAGTGGAACACCAGATATACCCAACCTGAATATATCGACAGAAGGCCTTATAAAACTACTAAAAGCTGTCAATCCCAACAAAGCTAATGGCCCTGACAATATATCATGCAGGATATTAAAGGAAGCCGCAGAATCAATATCACCATATCTGCAATTAATCTTCATAAAATCTATCGAAGAGCATAATGTACCAAAGGATTGGCTAGTTGCAAATGTCACCGCACTATTTAAGAAAGGCGATAAAAGCCAACCTGTAAATTACCGCCCAGTATCATTGACATCAGTACCTTGCAAGATCATGGAACATGTCATATTTAAACATATAATGAACCATCTTGACAAACATAACATACTTGTGGACTTCCAACATGGCTTTAGAAACAAACGATCATGTGAGTCACAGCTAGTCATTACAACTGAAGACATAGCAAGAAATCTTGACAACAACCAACAAGTCGATATGCTCGTATTGGATTTTAGTAAAGCCTTTGACACGGTACCACACAAGCGTCTACTGAAAAAGCTGGAATCATATGGCATAAATGGGAACATTCTATCATGGCTTGAAGCATGGCTCACGCAACGAGAACAACAAGTGACCATAGAAGGAGACAAATCTAGTACAGCCAAAGTAACATCTGGTGTACCACAGGGAACGGTACTAGGGCCTTTGATGTTCCTTTTATATATCATCGATATAGGCAATGACATCACATCCAAAATTCGCCTATTTGCAGATGATAGCCTACTATACTTAGCAATATCCACCAAAGACGATTGCAAACGGCTACAACAAGATCTTGACAGAATGGTTAATTGGACCAAAACATGGCAGATGATTTTCAACCCTCTGAAATGCTATGTTCTAAAGATTACAAAAAAGAAGAAAACAGTAGACTTCGACTATAACATCAATGGACAAACCTTAGAAACAGTAGCATCAAATCCATACCTAGGAGCTGAACTCACGAACACCATGTCTTGGGACAAACAAGTTCGGAAAGTTGTAGCGAAAGGAAATAAAGCACTAGGCTTCATACGTAGAAATGTAGGATCATGTCCAGAGGAGGTAAAGAAACAAGCATACCTTGCGCTTGTCCGACCTCACCTTGAGTATGCCAGCAGCGCTTGGGACCCTCATCTCCAAAAACATATTCTACAGATTGAGATGGTCCAACGCCGAGCAGCACGCTTCATCAAAAGCAACTACTTAAGAGACCCTGGTACAGTGACAACATTACTTGAACAACTGGAATTACAACCACTTTCAACAAGGAGAAAAATAGCCCGTATCACACTTTTACATAAAGCCATCCATGAAAAAGTAGCGATACCAATACCATCCTACATCAATAAACCAACGAGAACTTCGAGATTCCATCATCCGAAGAGATACATACAAATTAGACCGAAAAAAGATGTTTACAAATACAGTTTCTTCCCACGAACCATCAGGGATTGGAACCAACTATCAGATGAACTGTTAGACATAGAGAGCAGTGAGGAATTTAAGAGCAGACTCACTAAGCTCTACTACGGTGGCTGAACAACATGAACAAAAGATGATGATTTTATCCTGATTTTAATCACTTGTAAATACACACACTTTTAGGACTTTACTGTATATACTAATAATTTTGTCATGTTGGAGGACGTCACAAATACTTGAGTGATGGGTCAACGACCTTTTTCAAGTCAACACCATAGATAGATAGAATAAAACTAATTTTAAATAAAGATTACTTACTTTACTTAACGTAGATCGAGATGGTAATGGTCCGAGATGGTTATGGACCGAGTTTGCTATGGTCCGAGTTATCCAGTAACGTTCCGAAAGAAATAAGAATAAAGATTATAAAATAGAAATCAAATGACGGGTTGCCGACTGGTTGATTGACAGTTCAAACTTTTGTAATTTCTCGAGCTGCAGATAGGTAGAACTCCATCAATTCACATTGCCCCTTCATTATTAATTCAATGACGTATTCATTTCCATAAAAGTACTTCCACTGACATTAATATATTGCAGACATTATTCATATCAAACCATTATTTGCATTGATTAGAATTCCGGTAAATTCGTTTGTTTACCGGTTCTATACTAGTATAGTATCATTATACATCTTCATCTGTATTGTACAATGCTCCGTCAATTGTGACGACTATGAATCGGCGTGAACAAACAATATTTACAATATAGCAATTTGAAGAAAAAAATGTTATGACGTCATTCTGTATATTCATACTCATAGCGTACAAAAACACACAGGGGCTAGGTGCGTCCGAAAAAAAAAATAATACTATATAATACTACAAGGGGGCGAACTCACTTGCTCCCATTTTTTTAAGTCGTCGTGTTAAATTGATCGTAACTTCGGAACGCCTTAATATTTTCAAAAAATGTTTCCACCAGTCGAAAGTCAAGTAATTTTCCTTTCCAAAGAGACCCCAATTGTTAGTGTAGGCCTCCGAACTGCTGAGGTATCATACACGAACCAAAACAAAACGGTGTGAAAATCTGAAGTGGTACAAACGCTGGGATGACCACTTCCCATCTGTGTACAGACTTTCCCATGCGTAAACGAGTCATTTTGACTAGCTAAATACTTTCATCCATTCAAATTATGATAAAATTTCTTACCTTACGCCAATGTATATGTCCTTTAAGTCTGTTTTTGAAAGAAATCCCATTTGCATCCTTGACAAACGCCATAGACGTGAAAATTGAGAGAGTTCTAACGGGCTTTTTGATTGGCTGAACAACCTGTTTCTTCTGAGCCAAATTCTTTACAGAAATTTAATTCATTCTTGAAATGTTTAAGACAAGTCCTGGTTTTCAATTGAAATTGAAATAAACCTTTTGACTTTCAGATGAAGTTTCATAAATTACACAATCAAAAAGTTCTTTTCTGAATGACTTTATTATAATTTATGACACCAGGTGTCTTGAAAACTCATGGCATTTGTTTGATGTTCAGTCTGTATCTACCTACAATGATCTAAAACTAACTAAAACTGGAGGTTGTCAATACCATTGGCACTGAAAAGTAGCATGTACACACATCAATACTGTTAAGTATTTCAGGAAAACAGACTGAAAATGAAAAAAAAAGGGGGGGGGTGTAAATGCTTGACATGAACTAAATATGTAGCCTTATGCTATGCCATGTTAATATAGAGTGAATTTAACATAATCTTTCACCATTCTCTGCATGACAAGATCATACATTATAATGCAGACCTTTTTATTTCTAAAATGTATTTATTAATTATGTCAATATTTTGACATGTCCATAAATGCCATGGAACGAGTCAACGAAAATGAAAGATTTGTTGTTAAAAATGGAATAAAATGACTCTATATATGCGTGACTATGATTGGTCAGGTGGTTCTTTCGTGTTTAAACAGAAACAGTCACATTTTCATCCTAATAGATCGATCAATCTATGAAAAAAAACAGAAATATTTGGTTAGAATCTCGAAATATAGTGCTTCTTGTTTACATCCAAATATGGAATTCTAGTGACGAATGATGGGGAAATATGCAAATAATCCATACTCTAATACGTGATTCTAGCTATTTTTACCAAATTTATTAATAAACAGCCAATGGGATGCAATTGTTCCACTTTGTTAAAGAGTCTATTTTTAGCGCCATTTTTTTTTTACAACATTTCATCAGCAGCGGTATCCCGAGGTTCCAACGTTGATTTCAAGCAAACGATATCATAAATACACGTATTCACGCGTCAGTCACGTTACAATTTTATTTAAAAAATGGATTCAATAAAAATGAATACTTCTTTCAGTTTTATTTATGAAGATATTCAGTAAAAACACATGGGGTGTCGACGACGACGTAAACAATGCATGGCCGCTCACGCTTTCGAGTTGATCCGGCTTGAAAACTATTCGGCCTTATGCAAATCCGGCCTTAAACAAATGCGGCCTTAGTTGATACGTCCTTGGTTAATTAATGCGGCCTCAGTTAAGAATGATGTGTATCTATGGATATATATGATATATACAATAAAACGACACATTGTGATGGTTTGAGTAAATAATTAAGTGATGGTCCTACAATTGCATAGTCTGTGTTGCCACTGGAAACAACTGTCACACTCTAAAGCATGCTGCTTTGGACGGACGTTCTGCTCACACACAATACAAGGAAACGACATAGTTGATAGTTTTGAAAATAGTAGGACCATCACCAAAATGTGCATATATTAGTGCGGTTTCATCAAAAGAATTGGAGTACTTTTTGAGTAATTTATAGTATGGCTTCCTTTTACTTTTTGGTAACCCTTATAATCATACTGCCAGTGCAATTATACGACTATTAAACAAATGATAATTAATTGCAAGAGAACATCTAAGGAATTTCGCTTGTTGACAGCTTGGTATATCAACCTGAATTGTTTTTCTAATCATCAACTTCAATGGAAATGATTTCCGTCATTATTACCAAAAATTACTAATTAAAAAATTGTTAAAATAATAACGATTTATTATGGCTTTTCATATTGAGTTACGAGTAAATCTTGTGAAAACACTACAAGTTCCAATATTTTATTCATCATATCCATGAATATTTAAATAATATTTTAAAATATATAGAACTTTTATTTTTTAATTATTCTTTTCCATTTGATATAAGGCTGGATTTGCCGTAGGCCGCATAAATATATGATAAGGCCGGAACATCAATTTGATATAAGGCCGGATTTGCATAAGGCCGAATCAACTACGGCCGAATCTGTCATAAGGCCGAAACAACTTGTAAGGGCCGCTCACCTGTTGCCTTCTCTGTATGTTGCCGCCTTTGTCAGGCGAACCACTTCTTCAACGGATCTTCATCCATTATTGAAGCATAGTTATATTTCTTATGAATTTTTATCACACTATATTATATACTTTATACGGGATGTGGAACATTAAAAGAGTATGTCATAGCACACGCACTTTGAATAAGAAACATCCATCGATGCATATAATAGTAGTAAAATCTGAGACACATCCATTGATGCACACAATTGTGTTAAAATCTAAGGCACATAGGTGTGATAAAATCAAGACACATAGATTTGGTAAAATTCACGGCTAAATTTAAAAAGTGATAAAATCTAGGATACCTCCATCGTTGCACATAATTGTGGTAAAATCTAAAACACATCCATCGATTCACATAATTGTGGTAAAATATAAAACTCAAAAATGTGGTAAAAACTAAGATGCATAATTGTGGTAAAGTCTAAAAGACATATCATCAGTGTACATTTTGTGGTAAAATCTAAAATACATCCATTGATGCCCATAGTTATGGTAAAATATAAAATCATCCATAAGTAAGGATTATATACATATACATACACCTCCATCACTCTCATGTCACCAATGTTCAACACAATAATGTTGCTCTGTAACTAACATAAAATCATGACTTCATTTAAACATCTACCCAATTAAATTTGACCTTTTCAGGTGTAGTGCAAAGCACATACTACTGGTTAATCTTTCAATATCGGTATATAATTCATTCAGAAAATGGAACTTAGTGCAGTCAACAATTAACTGCAGAAGATTATCATCACATTCAAATAGTTCAAATATGAGAGGTTTCAATAATTTCAATTCTAACAGATCCCTCAGTTTCTTGATGAATTTTGATCGTGTATCGTTTAGTATGATGCACTTTAATAAGAAGTGTTTTGTATCTTCAGGTTCTTTGAATCAAAGAGGGCACCTGGAGGTAGTTTTTTGTCCATTAAATCTAGCTCGATCAGCTTGAAGCGTGTATGTCCCGCAAACTATTTTGGATTTAACACATGCTCTTTTAACTGCATATAAATCTGAACCACAATTTTTCCAAATGTTATGTATTTTACCTATTTCAAATTCCTCAAAGTTGAACAGTTTTAGTGTAGATTTTGTTGTAGCATCTTTCACTAATTGATCTTTCCAGTATTCATTAATTGCTGTATATACAGTTCTTTTCCAAACAGGGTTGAGGATGTCTCTAGGTGACGGTAAATTATACATTTCTGTTACTTTCACTATTTGTATAAACCAGCTGTTTGAGTCCTCAGGTTTTATTGCAAGTTGTCTGAAAGCAATATTATATTCCATAGATCCTTTATTTTCAGCAATATTTCTGAATAAGGAGAGCATTCGTTTGTGTAGTTCAGCTTCTATTGGTATTTGTCCAGCTAGAATTAGTACTGCTGCTGTTGAGGTACGGACAGGAAGATGTTGAATTTGTTTTAGTAATTGTACTTAGGTGTGTATTTTAGTGCTTCTGGGAATTTGTTTTAGTAATTGTACTTAGGTGTGTATTTTAGTGCTTCTGGGACTTTCTCCTATGCTCAGGATGAACTTTATAAGAAAAGTTTGAAAGCATATTTTAAACTTCAGAAAGATTTTCTCTCACTAAACCCAAAACCAAAAACTAGTATACATATATTTGATCACACAATCAAGCCCATTGTACTTTATGGCTGTGAAATATGGGGCACTTTTAACTCAAATACAGCTAGATTTAGAAATGGAACTGTATCTCCGGACAGAATTTACTCAAATCTCATTGGTGAAAAATTACATACTAAATTTTGTAAATTTATTTTAGGTGTTCATAAAAAAACCACCAACTTTGCTGTTTTGTCAGAACTTGGTCGTTTCCCACTCTATTACGATATTATAAAAAGTATTCTCCACTATTGGAACCGACTTGAATATCTAGAAAAATTTCCTTTACTACAAAATGCTTATGAACAATCAAAACAACTATATAATCAAAACAAATCATCATGGTACGGATCTCTCCAACGTATACTTCAAAATTTTCCAACAATTAGTCAATTGAAAGGAAAGAAAATTTCAAAAAACAGCCTCAATAGACAAATCAAAGAGGGCTTTTTGGAACTATGGAAAAATCAGATGAAACAATACTCAGAAGGGAAGCTTCGCACTTACACCACATTCAAAGTACATTTTGGGTTTGAAAATTATCTATCTGTTATCGGTAATTTTGAGCATAGGAGATGTTTAACTAAACTAAGAATCTCAGCACATCGTCTACATATTGAGACTGGTAGATACCAGGGTATCCCTCCACACCAAAGGTTGTGTGAGCAGTGCGACTCGGGAGAGGTAGAAGATGAAATTCATTTTCTACTTTGCTGCAGCAAATTTAGAGAGGAGCGACAACAGCTGTTCAAAACAATATCTCAATCGTGTAACAATTTTCTACAATTAAATCCTCGAGAAAATTTTTACTGGTTAATGACCTGTGAAGATGTATCAGTTTTGAAAGAGTTGTGTCACTTTATTTATAAATACTGCAGATAATTTAAATAACTGAATAACACTGCTTCAATTTTATTAACAAAATCTACATATTAATGCCTAAAATATATTATTGTTTGTCTGCACTAGACACGAGGAGGAATGCTCATTGCTAATCTTAGTAGATGCAATACATTTCCTGAAGCACTGTCCCTTGGTGTCTGTTGCAGATAAACGATACATCTATTTATTCCCATTTTAGTTTATTACTTGAACTGCTTGCTTTCCTGGATCAGACACGGGGAGAATCGAAATGCGATTCTTAAGCACCGTCCCCTGGTGTCTCCTCCAGCTAAGTAATCACAGTCCTTTCATCAAACACATGATGTTTTACTACTTGAACCGCTTGCTTTGCTGGATCAGACACAGGGAGAATCAAAACACAATTCTTAAGCATCGTCCCCTGGTGTCTCCTCCAGCTAAGTAATCGCATACATGTAGTCCATTCTTCAACCATATGATACACTGCAACTATACATTACTCATTGCCTCTCCTCGGGTCGTGCTGCCGAACACGGCCTATTTATTTATTTATTTATATATTTTTTGTAACATATCATTTAAATAGTTAAGAATTGTCTTGTTTAAAAACATATATCTCCATTCTATATTGTTGTAACTGTTGATATAATTATGAATGTATATTTGTTATTGCCCCTTGAGGGACCCTAATTGGAATAAAAATATTGTATTGTATTGTATTGTACAAAATATGTTGAAAGATTTTTAATGTCAGTTTTAGTAAGTCTTATCACATCCAGTCCATACAGCAGTCTGGGAAGCACAAAGCATTTGATCATGTGTATTGAGACCATTGGATTTATGTAAAGCGTCATGTCTAAAAAAAATAGAGTTACGTCCCTTGATTTCGGGATTTGACTTTGCATTGTTGGAGGTACGGAATCTGTGTGTGGCTTCCCGACTGGTACAATTGCTGTTTTTTCCTTAACTTTGTACCCCTGCATATAGAAAGTCCCTACAATTTTGGGGGTACAGGGCCTATTTTGGGGGTAAAAAAAACCTCTGCAGAGGGTAAATGGGCATGCTGTTCAGTACCGCACATTGATAGGGTGGTTAGTAAAAGTGTTAACCCGGGTCCGGTTCCAAATTCGTATTTTCTTTATTACATCTTTATTAAAGCATTAATTTTAATAAAATATGAACATAATGCATAAAATTATGTATTTTATCACATTTTTTAAACAAATATAAACAAAAATAGTTTTTATACGAAATATCGGCAATACAAGTTTTCGAAGTTAGTAAAAGTTGTAACCCGGGCCAAGGCAAAATTTTCAATTAATCGATGATTACACCTTTATTTCTCGTTAAAACTTCACAATATTCAGAATGAACATTTTTCAGTATTAAAGAAATGTAAAAAATATTTTAAATTCAATGGTAATGTTCTCTTTTGTCATTATGGGAGCATTTTAGATTCTGATAAAAGTTGTAACCCGGGCCGGAAGCGATGCATTGTTTTGAGGGTGCTTGAAAATTGACCTGAAAAGATATGATCGTCTATATCTTTTTTACTACTCAATATAATCGATTCAAATTTTGGTCAGCTTGAGATATCAGTATATACTTTACAAAAAAATAAAAAAAATATAAAAAAATATTGTGTATTAATATCAATATTTACCTGTACACCCACGTGACCAGTCTTTGTTTACAAATCTTAATATATTAATATTGCATCGTGGTGAAAAAAGAAAACGTTTTTTTTTAAATTGATCAAATATATTTGTTTTTGTTGTATTGAAGTATGTTTTTACAAAATTTCAAGAATTGTAAAGAAGTAATAAAGGTGCAATCATTGATTAACTGAAAATTTCATCTTGGCCCGGGTTACAACTTTTACTAACTTGGAAAACTTATATTGCCGATATTATGTATAAAAACTAATTTTTTTTTATATTTGTTTAAAAAATGTGATAAAATACATAATTTTATGCATTATGTTCAAATTTTATTAAAATTAATGCCTTAACAAAGATGTAATAAAGAAAATACGAATTTGGGCCCGGGTTTTTGGAACCGGACCCGGGTTACCACTTTTACTAACTGCCCATTGATAGTAGGGTTATAAATATTGATAACGAAAGGCCGTTATCACAGATCATGACCTTTTCTGGAATGTAGGCCAAGCAAATTGTATTTTAAAATACTTTGAAAATATGATGACTGATCATTCAGATTCCACCATTTTCTAGAAAATGCCTGATTTTACCGGGAAAATACATACAGTGCTCTCCATTAGTCACAAAATGGCAGATTATTTTGCATTTCCACTGCTGCTTTAATAACAAATATACCCTTTACTTCTTGGTGTAATGAAATGATATTCAGAGAAGATAGAAAAATAATTAATTTAACAGAAATAATTAAAATTTATAGCATTAATGGAACAGAGAATTAAAATAAACCAGACAGATAAATGAGATTATCTGGGGGGAAAAACCTGTCATTATTACGAATAGCATCAACAAAACTGTATTGTTAGCATTCTGTGATAATAAATGTGATTGAAATAAACAGAAATCAGTCATTAATTGTTTTGCAAAAATATGGTAGTATGTAGACAGTCTAATATATAGCATAAAAAAAAAGCTGCATTGACAAAAACAAAAACACCAAATTCACTGGATTAAATATGGGTAAGCAAGTTCAATGTTTGCATCAAATAATTAATTTTTAATACAATGTACTTCAATTTCAAACTACTTAAAAAAATATCTTTTGAAATTCTTCACACAAAACAATTACACAGAAAAAGCTAAAATACTGTACTTTCTTAATCTGGTTTACTTTTTAAGCTTAGTTGGCCTATGACAAAATCATGTGATTTATTTACCACTGACCGGCCTTATGTCACGTTATACAACGCCATTTACAAAAAGGGTAGTAAACAAATATGGGTCAGTGTGTCATTGCTATCGATCTTTTTTTCAATAGAACTTTACACATGTGAGCAAGAATAGATGAGGAACATAATTATAAAGAAAAAATGTTTACTTTTCAAACATGAAAAAAATAATCGAACATTACTAATTACTATAGTCTATAAAATTGAAACTGTTTAATCTAATTTTAGTTAATACATTACAGGTACAATAGTCTCCCTTTTATAATGAAAAATTGTCTTTTTAACAGAGATGGACTCTCTTAAAGGGTACAATATACTACTAGTATCTTAGTGCATCTGAAATCAGGCTTTATAAGACTAAGACTAGGAGGGGTGGCCTTTGGTACACGTAGGAGGAGACTTATAAAAGGGGGACTACTGTACCACTATTATTAAAGTTCTAACCTTTAAAATATTCTTACTCAAAGAAACAAAACATATGTAACCAAGGCAACTGCTAAGATTTTGAGCAGCCATTAGATAATTTGTTTCCTTGTTTGTTTTTAGAATAATTCTTTCATTGCACAATCCAAATGGTGTATTCTGTTACAATCATACTGATGTTTTTTTGTAGATCTGATTTGAAATGTCTGTGAATTATGCTGATGGTTTGTCACCATATGAACACAAGGGACCATGTGGCCAGCCAGAACTACAGGACACGGAGGAGGAAGTTGATAGAAAGATTACTGAACTGGTGGAACTAATCAAATGGAGCAAGCACATGATAGTCATTACAGGAGCTGGTATCAGTACTTCAGCCGGGATTCCAGATTTCAGGGGTCCAAAGGGTTAATACTTTATTTTAAAGAAAATAAATAAATAAATAAATAAATAAATAAAATACATGGATGTACATTGTACCATTTAAGTTCAAAGGCATAAAAATTCAACTTTTGATTTCTTGGCAAAAAGCAAAACTTGCTCAAATTCATGAGTCTTGAAGGTTATTATCCCTCCCCGATAGCAGTGAGGGATATAGTAATAGCGGCTGTCTGTCCGTCTGTCACACTTTCTTGTTTACGCGATAACTTGAGTAAACATGGATAGATTTGAATAATTTTTTGCATGTGGCTTGTAATTATCATTATCTTGGATGGGTTCTTACATGGAAATATTTGAAGCAAGGGTTTTGGGGGGAAATCTATAATTACATCAGAGGTTTACACAGTATTCAAAGTGGAGTACTTCCTGTATTTTATTCAGATCATGCTGCAATATACTCCATCCTTCAGTAAAGTATGTTATACATTAAGACTGCAAGGCTGCTTTCTATAAATATATAAAACTAAATATTATGCAAGTGCAGGGGGATATGTCACGCATTTATGCGCTAGGTGATTCTTTTATTTAATATCTTATTTCTTTAGTTTGTGAACAAATCAAATACAATGTACATAACTCCCACCCTGGCATGTTGTTTCAGAGGTCAAATACATTTACACAAAAACATTTGTTGAAAAGAAACAAATACAACAAAAGGTTAATATACAGGACTTCTTAAACCCTAAGAGGCAATTATAGATATCATTTGCCATGATGGGTGGGCAATACATGTACATGTTTAAAAAAATATTTCAGTTATTTTGTGACAGAATCCAATGTATCTGGATGGAGGAAGCCATTGATCTGCCACAAGTTGCTGATAAATTTTTATTGCATAAGGTTATTTTGGGGATATCTCACCTTTGATGTGAATAGAAGCTAATAGCAAAGGCACAATTTACATCAACTGTCATACTATTGCAGTCATGATGGCCAGGATCATATTATAAACCTCATACTAATAGGAATATTACATAATCTTTGTTAGAATTCTATGTTATAAACCTCATACTAATAGGAATATTACATAATCTTTGTTAGAATTCTATGTACTTTTACATGATGACACTAATATTATGGCTTCATTATATTTATTTTATAAGGTTAGAATGAAATAAAATAAATGCAAATGACATGTGCAATTTCAATGGAAATGTTTCAAAATCAGAACTACAAATAAAAATTTCAGTATAAAAAATGACTGAGAAGGAGAATATGTTTGGTATATATTGTTTTTTTTTTTTTAAAGTCTGGTCATTTTTAAGGAAATTTACTCCTTTTTTGTTTTGTAGGTGTATGGACATTAGAAAAGAAAGGCATAAAACCTGAATTTAGTGTCACTTTTGAAGGTGCTAGACCTACACCAACACATATGGCTCTTGTCGCTCTTGAGAAAGCAGGTAATTATTAAACTAAAGTTTATGATAAACAAATAACGTTTTGCAGTAAATTATAATTTTTTTAATGAGAAGTTAATTGTTGCATGTCATTATCTATTTTTTGAAAATGTGCTGTTAGTTTTATTTATATTATTTATTAGAATTTCAGCATACAAGTCACTGAATAATTTGAAGCTATTCAGAGTGACTAAAATTACAGGGTTATGATAATGGCTATGGTGTTAAATGCCCCTTTCAACAATATTTTAGTTATATCTCTGCCTGAGTGGGATTCAAACTCACTATTGTTAGTGGTTAAAGGCAGTGATTGCATAGGTAGTTGTAAATCCAACTACCATACGATCACAACCATGACGGCCCCATTAATATTACAATGGGCATCTATGTTCCTAATATTCAGTTAAACAAAATCAATTGGAGAAAAACAAAACAAAATACTGACAAGTTTGAGTCAGTGATATGTAAATTTAGACTAGCATTAAACTTTATTTATTACTGTAAAAGAATATTTTCTGACTAATCACTCTTCAAAAATCACAATTAGTTCCAGCCATTTTGAATAGTTTTAAAAATCTTGCCAAAAATAAACTTGAATTTCAGGAATACTTAGATATGTAGTAACACAGAATGTTGATGGATTACACTTGAGGTCTGGTTTCCCTAGAAACAGATTGTCAGAGCTACATGGAGATATGTTTGTTGAACAATGTGACAAATGTAAAACACAGGTATGTATATTATAGTTTGAAATTATAGCTCGCCCGACCTCTTGAGTTTATCTATTTTCACATAGGACGGGTTGAAAATGTTTCAAAGAAGCCTGATGTTTGGTCTGAAAAATTGTCTTTAAACAAAAAACACAAACAGTTAACATAACTTCCAACCTAAATTTTGTGGTTTCTATTCATAACCCCCTATATAGATGATGTCCTTTCATTAAATAATTCAAAGTTATGTGACTTTGTTGATTGTATCTATCCCAGTGAACTTGCAATAAAGGATACATTGTATCTGCTTCTTACCTACACCTACACATAGAAATTGAAAATGAAACTGCAAGAGAATTTATTTCAATTTTCCCATTGTGAACTTCCCATTTGTATGGGGAAACATTGTAGCAGTACCTGCACATGGAGTATATATCTCAGTTGATATTCCAGAGCTTGTGTTTCATATCAGGATTTCCTTGATAGAGGCTTGATGTTAAAAAGGAAGCTACAGAAGCAGGGTTTCTTAGTGGTAAAGCTGAAGTCATCATATTATAGTTACAGAATGTCTGTGTCACAGATAAACATTGATATATTCCGTTTGTAGTCAAATCCGGTGCATTCCTTGTTCATGACATCATCAAATCTATAACATGAGTAACAAACCTGGTCCCACTAGTGGAGCAGGTGCTATTTACGATATGGAAAAAACGCCACGATATAACTGAAATATTGTTAAAAGTGGCATTAAACACCATGAAACTAACAGATAAACGATACGGAAAATAAAAAAATACATAAAAGATTTACAATATCTTCTTATGGATTTTGTTTCAATCTGTTTCAGTATGTTAACGGTAAAGTTGTACCCACCATGGCTTTAAGACCAACAGGTAATCCATGTACTCAGAAAAAGTCAAGAGGCTTATGCAGGTAATCAATACACAGAAATTGTGAGACTTACTTTAATAGATAGAAAAGTGAAGTATTGCTATGCCCCAGCATCTAGACTTCAGATGATTAATTGTTGCTGTCATGTCATGACTTCATATATCTATACATCTTGTTTCATTTCCATTCCATAATACTGCCTTTCTTTTAATCTAAAAATAAATAGTACTCTTAAAAGATAAAGTGATGGTTTTTTGTTTTTTTTGACCATTTTTCCTTTTGTCTTTCATGAATTGTGGTTCCTGATCATTTTAGTTTCCTGTTTCTATTCTACTTGAGTCGCCCCAAACAAACAATTGGTTTAAGAATTATTGCATGTTGTTACTTATGCTTATATTATTTCTTCACTTTTGTTGTTAAGAAAATCTAGTTCCTGATTGTTAGAAAGTTCAGTATGGATGAAAATAGAGATTTTAAATACATATATTATGCAATATGTATATATATATATATATATATATATATATATATATATATATATATATATATATGGACAATTAATACCAGGGTATTTAAGACAATATACAATAATTTCATGTTTATAACGAGTCTAAATTGTTGTTACTTATAACTGCATCGGTGGTGTAATGGTTAGGGTATTTGCTACTAGTGTGGTAGATAGTAGGTTCTAGCCCTGGTCGTGTCAAACTGAAGACTATATAACACTGGTATTTGTTGTGTCTCCGTTAAGCACACAGCACTAAAGAGTAAGAGCAAAGACTGGTTGGCTCAGAAATAGAATAAAGTGTCAGAATGGAGCGACATGTCTAGCTGTGTGAGCTAGCACTATAAAAATCCAACTCAGCATGTTGGTCTAGTGCAAAGCGGATATCGTCATCATCATCATCATCATCTCATCAAAAATGTAACTTGTCACCGATGAAGCTGAAAAATTGCTCATTTGGCGTTGAACAATAATCATTCACTGTTATTACATAAAAGAGATATGTTCCATTATAAAGTTTTCCAGATGTGTTTAATTTTAGAGGAAGACTGAGAGATACTATATTAGACTGGGAAGATACTTTACCCGATGAAGATTTGGACAGAGCTGAAATGAATGCAAAGTAAAGTGAATTTTTGTCTATCATAATTACAGTTGTCCCCTCTTATAAAGCCAGGCCACCTCTTCTGCTATGAAATAATGGAGTTTTAAGTAGGATAGTCTCCCTTGACAGGGAGAATTTAAAGATTTTTACAATTTCAGTACAGGTGAAATGTGGCCTGATATGAGGGGTGACCTTATAAGAGAGAGTCTGTTAAGTACATATATACTGATGTGCATGCAATGGTTTTTGGAAATAAGTTTGGCTAATGAAAATTGGTAGGGAAATTTAAAATATAGATAAATTCTCTAAAATTCATCCAAATGAATGAAAATATTTAATTTATTGAAAGCCAACATTTTTTAAAGTTTCTAGAACTTTTCACAAATATTATATGTAGATTCTCCTTCAGTTGCCCATGGGTTACGATATTTCTCCACTCAAGAGAGTTGAATTTAAAATTTTAACCACAAGCCATCATCGTAATCCACATGGGCAACTGAAGGAGAATCTGTTTCTCCCATTATTTAACACAAATTTTATTTCAAAATTCTTTTAATTACCGATTTGACAACATGCGGGGAAAGGCACGAGACATTTTAATCCTCTAGAGGATTACAGATTTTTCCACCACTGGTTCATGTTAAAACGCTGTAATAATGGGAGAAATTAAAATTTCTTTCAATTGTTTTTAGGAGAAAATTTTAAATGTCTGTATGTTGAAATAGTAAAATTGTAGACAACTGTTGGTCTGTTAGACATGACAAAATGTTAAATACTGGTATCTGTTAGGCTGTTATACAGGGTAAACTTTATCCTGGGAAATTAGAATTATAGGGTTAGGATTATAGTGTTTAATGCCATTTTCAACAATATTTCCGTTATATTGTGGCAGTCAGCTTTATTGTAGGAGGAAACAGGAGTACCCAGAGAAAACCACCGACCTGCTCCAAGTCACTGACAAATTTTATCACATAATGTTGTATCAAGTACACCTTGCCTGAGCAGGATTCGAACTCACAACATTAGTGGTAATTGCATAGGTAATTGTAAACCCAATTACCACACGATCACGACTATGGCAGTTCCCTACAAACTTATATGTTAAACTTATGTTCAGGAGAAATTTAAATAAAATAAATCTTTAATTTTTCAGTTATTTGCAGTTTATTATTTTTTCTTCTTGTAGAAAATCAGATTTGAGCTTATGTCTGGGAACATCTCTTCAAATTTTACCTTGTGCAAATTTACCTCTCTGTGCTAAACGTAATGGTGGAAAATTTGTGACAGTCAATCTTCAGATCACAAAACATGAGAAAAAAGCAAATCTCAAAATACACGAGAAGGTTGATAAAGTTATGATTGAAGTCTGTAGACGTCTCGATATTGAAATCCCCACATTTGAAAAACCTGTTGTGTTATTAGAATCACTTCATACTGAGAAATCTGAAGCAAAATTAAATGTTGTTATTAGAGATGAACTGTTGTCTATGAAAAAAGAAGACTTTATAAAAATTGAGCAGATAAAAACGGAAGACTTTAGAAAAAGTGAGCAGATACAAATGGAATACGTTCTAAACAGTAAGCAGATTAAAACAGAAAACGTTATAAACAGTGAGCATATTAAAACAGACGAGGAAAAGAGGCAAACCTGTGAAGATAATATAGCAGAAAATAATGTTTTTACTGGTATCAAATTAGAGGATTCAATAAAAGTCGAAAGCTTTGTGAGCAAGGATTATCTAACGGATGAAAGATCTAACACACATTCAACATGTGAAAATGTTGATACTGGTGTTTATAATGTGGTAAATGACAACATAAGGAAGAGGACAGAATGTGAAGTCAAACCAATGGTCTCTCAAAATGTGTCAGATATATCTGGATCGTGTATAAGTGGTATAGGTGTGGTAGACAATTATGTAGTTCCAGCAAAAATAAAAAAGGTATAACAATCTGATGGAGTTGTTTAATTGTCTTGTAGGCTCTATGATAACAGTAAATACTAAAATCACAATGAAAATCTCTCTTAATTAGGATTGCAGATGTTAAAGAGAGGTTTAATATTAACACATAATGTTTGGGAATAGATGTACTCTTATTCTTTCAGTTGTAAGTGGCAGTGACAAGCACCGAAGCGGTTCTACTTTGCCAATTAGAACTGTTAGTCGAAGACCATGACCTATTCTACTCATAGCAATTACAGCCATCAATAAAACAGAGAAAAAGATAAAAATACATTGATACATGCCATTGATGAGTAGTTTTCCAATCTTTTTATTCCAAATTTGTAATTTAAAAAAAAATGTTTTTAGTTGATTAGATTTAAATAATTACAATCGTAAAATATGAAAGTAAACTTGTATAACAGAAAAATCTCAGTAATAACAGAGAACAGCAGTTTTTTAGCTCACCTGATCTCATGTGAGCTATTGTCACCACTGAGCATCCGTCATCCGTCCGTTAACTTTTCACATTTTAATCAACTCCTCTGAAGCCACTGGGCCAATTTGAACCAAACTTTGGTGGAATGGTCCTTAGATGGCCCCCTTCCAAAATTGTGTCCGGTGATCCTGACTTTCAACCAAGATGGCCACCAAGCTAAAAATAGAAAAAAGGGGGGATGACATTTTAATTGTCCATTGCTGCTTTAGTATAAGTCAAAATGAGCTCAAATTTTAACTGCACCTACATGGCAAGGAGTAGTTTAACATTTATTCCGGGTTATTCTGTGAAATTTTTCTTTCAGCCGATTTATACCAATTATCCAAATTAGGCATATTTTGATAAAAGATCACATTTAAATCTTCTCTGAAACCGCTGAACCAAATTAAACCAAACCTGGCAGGGATGGTCCCTGGGTGGGTCCCTTTCAAAATTGTGTCCGACAGCCCCACCCTCCATTCAAGATGGCTGCTGTTACTAAAAATAGAAATTTCTTCAATTGTCCATTGCTGCTTTAGTATAAACCAAAATGAGCTCAAATTGTAACTGCAGCTACATGGCAATGAGTAGTTTAACATATAATCCGAGTTTTTCTGTGGAATTTTTCTATCAGCCGATTTATACAGATTATGCAAGTTAGGCATATTTTAATAAAAGATCACATTTGAATCTTCTCCTCTGAAACTGCTGAACCAAATAAAAGCAAATTTGGCTGGGATGGTCCTTAGGTGGTCCCCTTTCAATATTGTGTCCGACAGCCCTGCCCTCCATTCAAAATGGCTGCTGTTACTAAAAATGGAAATTTCTTTAGTTGTCAATTTCTGCTTTATTACAAATCAAAATTAACTCAAATTTTAACTGCAGCTACATGGCAATGAGTAGTTTAACATATATTCTGGGTTTTTCTCTGAGATTTTTTCAGCCAGTTTATTCCGTTTAGGAATATTATGAGATAAAAATCACATCAAAATCTTTTGCTCAGAAATTTGAGTTGAAATTATCTTTGGGTGGCCCACTTTCAAAATTATGTGTAACACTCCCATTTTCTATCAACTTTAGATGTCAAATTGAAAACCAGGTGAGTGATTACATGCTCCTGGAAGCCTCTAGTATTTGTAAGAGACACCAGGACCATGATCATAAAGTAGTTAGATTTATTATCTATCAACATTAAAGTTTCTGAGTTTGATTTCCAATTGTGGTGAAATTTGATAGATACAATTTTATGCTATAAAGTGTGTTTGCTACTGGTGACAGGCCAGTAATTTTCTAGAGGTACTCTGGTTTTCTCACCAAATACAACTGACTGCCACAGTACAACTGAAATATTGTGAGTGACATCAGGGGTTGCTCTGGCTCCAAAAACATTGGAGCCAAAAAAATCGTCAATCTTAATTTTTTGTCGCCAATTCTCGAAAATTAAAGCCAAACAAAATGCCAGCAAAAACCTTGATAACAGTACTAACATGTGCGATATAAAACTAGACGAAGGTTTTATAGTTTATTATTATAATTATTAGCTAACAACATATATAGATTTGATCACATTAAAACATAACATCATTTGCACTATTAACTGAATGTTACATGTCTGGCTTTCTTGGATGCCCACTTAGAAAAGGCTTCTTCGAATTTAAATGAATGTTCATCACTGTCGTGCATGCTTATTCTCAGAATGTTTTGTAAGTTGTTGATGTTGAGTTTATTCCTGATGTCTGTTTTGATGAGATTCATCTTGGAGAAACCTCTCTCGCAGTCTACAGTTGACACTGGTGATACAAGGAGTCTTTCAGCAGCCACAGCAACTGAGGGATATGTAGACTTAAACCTAAGAGCCAACTGAACCAAGTCCTTAACACAACAATAAACCTTACCATTCCTAACAACCTGAACCCCAGCATAAGAAATAAAACTACTGAGCTCCTGATTGAGATCTAACTCACTACTAACCCACAACTAGACAAATAATCTGCAACAACATCTGAAGCCTCAGAAAGAACAGGTGAAACAGACTGAAAACCATACAAAGAAGGGTCAAACAACTTAGTGAGGGCACCTGGGATGGCTGCATCACCTTCCTCTGTAAACCGGGCCTTAAGGTTGTCAATGACAATGGAGACAAACTGAAAACAGGCAGATGCAGCCTCTGACCTTTGCTGGGCACCATCCCTGATGATATGACCTTGAAAATCAAAAGTGCACAAACCTGAGGAATCCAAAGATGGCTGAGAGGGGACCTGAGATAGGAACCTGGAAATATTACAACCAGACTGACCTAAGAACTTCCAAAACCTCAACTGTAGAAAGAAGTAGGGGGTTCACCTCAGTAAAGTCAATATCAGATCTCTGATAAGCTTTGCAAAGAATAGACAACTGCTTAAGAACATCAGCTAGGTAGTGTGCTACATAGAGAAACTTAAACGTGGTAATGGGCTTATGCATGGCTAGAGCCTTGGCGGACTTGTCTTCCAAGAAGACACTGACTACTGCTGGATAATTATTCACAACTGCCTGCACACTACCCTCGAAACTCAACCACCTGGTATGAAACACCTGCTGCAGACGGGTCTGGGAAGTTGCCAAAACTGTCTGAATAGCCTCGAGCCTATACATGTTTTTAGGGGAGTTGTCAAAATATTTAAACATGCTATTCAGGACATCTTGAAATTTAACTAGATACCTAATTTGGTCTGCAGCAGCACCTGTACCTAGAGCTAACCTGTGAGCAATGCAATGAGTAGCTAACAAACCTTTAGTGACCTGCTTTAACATAGTGACAACACCACTCTTGCAACCTACCATAACAGAAGCACTGTCAGTAGAGACACCAGCTAAATTATCCAAATCAAAACCAATAGACTCTATCAAACTTATCAACTCTGAGTGAATGGACTCTGCATTAGCAAGGGACAACTGTCTAATACCAAGGAACTGACCTTACCACCTATACTAGCCAAATACCTAACATAGACAACACAGTTCTGATGGACAGAAACGTCAGTACTCTCATCGAGCATGACACTAAAAACACCTGAACCCTTAACCTGACCTACCAACTCGTCTACAATCACATCTGCTATAGACTGCTGAAATTCATTTGTGCTGGTGTGGTGGGTGTATGGTGTATGGCTGTCTACTTGAAGGTCTTGTAGTTGTGTAGCACCCTACAATGTGAAGAAAAAATAATAATATACAAGTTTAAATTGTTAAAACTTTCTTATCAAAAAATAATCAGTATACAGTATTAATAATAAAGTAAAATAATTATCATAAGATACAAATTAAGTATGTACATAAACTTTTTTTAAGAAAATAAAACATGTTGTGTATTGATTTGGAAAGGTTAATGTCTCAACAACTTCTTGTTGATTAACAGTTCTTTTCATTTGTTTATTCAGGGCAGGTGTCATAAAGTTGTCATGATATGGTTTCATGCTTAGTGTGAGCTGTAATTCATATCATTAATGTTTTAATTGAAAAGAAATGCATAGTAAAATCATGTACATTTACCCCATATCACATAAGTACAACCTCGATATAAGTTATGTCTTCTCTTCAGGTATAGAATGTTATGTGATAAGTTTGTCAGTTACTTGCATTTTAAAGTTGGAAGTTTTACTTATAGTATTAATTACCTGTGCTATACATATACCGGTACTGTGTAAGTTTGGAACAATACTGTTTGCCAGGTCATAGTTGACTGCAAAGTATGTGTTCCTCATGGCGCTGATCACGGCATGTTTGCTTTTACTGATGGTAACGGTCTTAGCTGCTTCCATGTTCTTTGTCTCCTGTACAATTGTCAAGGTAAAGGCATGACTGTTGTCACCTGAAAATGAAACCAAAGTAATTAATTTCAAACTTATAATATGATCTTGCTTCATCTTTTAATGTGTGACATTCAAGTTTTTTTTTCAAGTTGATCATTCCATGGTTACATATAATTATGGTTTCACATTTTATCGAGTCGATTTCATTTTTGCAAGTATACATCGTAATAAGTTAGGAAACGCCACACGCATGGACTGGGTGACCAAAAATGAGCATAAAATGAACTATGTATGAGACGAACTATGTCAAACATTGGAACAAATAAAAAATAATTGTCATTTAAGCAATAAACAATTTGCATATATATAGCAAAAAAACGTCATCTTCCATGTATAAACAAGCAAAACCAACTAAGAATACCCTGTTCTTTTAACGAAAAACAAAAATAAGATCGCTAATTTGCCGGTATCGGTAATATTTGTAAAGTTGAGATCACGAATAGGTACATTTGTATACATAATGCCCGAAAAATTGTAACTGTCAAAAATCAATAAAACATACAATGTAATATATTCGTCAATCTTCTAAAACGATCGGGTTATTTTCGGTCAAAGAAAGTTAAAAATAGGTACATTTCCTGGAAACTACCGTGACCCAATTTCCGAGAACTGACCAGCGGATTTGCATAATTTGCATCTAACGTTAAACATAGGGGCTTAAAAGCGTCGTGTTCATAATAAAAGCAATACTCATCTAAAACGATAATTATTGTTTTCAAGTGTTTTATTATAATTTGATGTCAATTTGGATTTTTTTTCTACGTCAAATTAAACCGCCCGATGTACAAGAAAAATATATGATTGGGGAAAAGGAAACAACGGAACAAAAATAGATCATCTGCAATTGTATGCACGAATATAAAAATTTAACGTGAGTGTTGAGCGAGATTATAATTTTGAAACGGTGAATGGAAACCCGGAATCGAAACTACGTTATAAATTATATGAAGTAACTTACCCTTTCTGGATTCATGCTTGGTTACACATTCTTTCTTCATTATATCACAACCACAGGGGCTAGGTGCGTCCGAAAAAAATAAAAAATAAATACTATATAATACTACAAGGGGGCGAACTCACTTGCTCCCATTTTTTTAAGTCGTCGTGTTAAATTGATCGTAACTTCGGAACGCCTTAATATTTTCAAAAAATGTTTCCACCAGTCGAAAGTCAAGTAATTTTCCTTTCCAAAGAGACCCCAATTGTTAGTGTAGGCCTCCGAACTGCTGAGGTATCATACACGAACCAAAACAAAACGGCGTGAAAATCCGAAGTCGTACAAACGCTGGGATGACCACTTCCCATCTGTGTACAGACTCTCCCATGCGTAAACGAGTCATTTTGACTAGCTAAATACTTTCATCCATTCAAATTATGATAAAATTTCTTACCTTACGCCAATTTATATGTCCTTTAAGTCTGTTTTTGAAAGAAATCCCATTTGCATCCTTGACAAACGCCATAGACGTGAAAATTGAGAGAGTTCTAACGGGCTTTTTGATTGGCTGAAACACTCTGTTGAGAAAAATGCGACGAAAAATGAGCATATATGTTCAATGTGTAGAAAAATCAACAAAATCGGCAAACAGGAAGTAGGAATCTGATGGGTCCGAAAACGCTTCCCACAATATGGCATACCTATATGAAGCTTGTGACCAAATATCAGATTTCTGTCATCAATAGTTGCTATGAAAAATGCGACGAAAAATGAGCATATATGTTCAATGTGTATAAAAATCAACAAAGTCGGCAAACAGGAAGTAGGAATCCGATGGGTTCAAAAACGCTTCCCACTATATGGGGTACCTATATGAAGCTTGTGACCAAATATCAGATTTCTGCCATCAATAGCTGCTGAGAAAAATGTGACGAAAAATGTGCATATATGTTCAATGTGTATAAAAACCAACTAAGTCGGCAAACAGGAAGTAGGAATCTGATGGGTCCAAAAACGCTTCCCACGATATGGGGTACCTATATGACGCTTGTGACCAAATATCAGATCTCTGTCATCAATAGTTGCTGTGAAAAATGTGACGAAAAATGTGCATATATGTTCAATGTGTATAAAAACCAACTAAGTCGGCAAACAGGAAGTAGGAATCTGATGGGTCCAAAAACGCTTCCCACGATATGGGGTACCTATATGACGCTTGTGACCAAATATCAGATCTCTGCCATCAACAGTTACTGAGAAAAATGCGACGAAAAATATCTTGGACGGAAGGACGGACAGAGGTAAAACAGTATGCCCCCCTCCCCCTTCGGGGAGCGGGGGTATTAAAAGGGAAATGTTTTCAAACTTATGCACTATGCTATTTAATGGCTGACAATGCAAAAAATCCTTTTGTACATTTAGTTTCATGTTTTTTTTACATATATAATAAATTCACAGCAACACATATTTTCTTTATGATGATACAATGAAGGAATATCTAAGCAGTTATATCATGATAGGCATTATAATCAATTTATTATTGTTTGCTATCTAATTGCAGGTAAATGTACAGGACATTTTAGTAAATGTAATATAACTAACCCACATACTTCATAAGTGACATTAGGATTAGGTCTAGAATATCCCGTGCTTCTTGTAACATCAATGACTACTACATTGGCTTCAACTATAAATAAGGCCTATGATTGTATATCATCTACACAAACGTTTGGTTTGTAACAGCCAAGTACTGGGAATTCTACAGAAAATGCTGCAACGAATATAGTTTTTGTCCTGAGAGTTTTCTTTGAACGACAAAAGCAATGTTTGTAGAAACCTTCGCAGGACTACAATATGATAAATATACTATTGACCACGTAACTTTTCTCATTCCTGTCCATGTTACACGAGTCAAACAAGCTTCTGTTAAAACTACTATCGATGTTGTTGTTGTTTTTCACTGTATTTTGTATTTATTGCAATGACAGTTAATTTGATGACAAAAATCCAGTTTTAATCATTGCTTATCCAGTCATTTAGTCAGTAAAATACATGTCTATGTGATCACGGGAGCACTGCTCAATTATTTTATTCGACTTAAAGAGGAATATGTTTACATATTAAATGTATATATTCTGAAGTATTTATTATCAGTGTTAATGACTGTATAATATAAATGTTAGCGATCAAACATTTACAATTTAGTCAAATGGAAAAACAATTAAAGTGACGTGTTTACTTCTGTTTAGGCAAGGACGTATATACGTCCTTGGTTTAGGTCACAATATTTTGTATCTGATACTTTTCTTATATGTGTAGGAAAATATATAAATAGATATGTCTATAGAAACTTAACGAGTTTCGTGATCTCTGTAGGTGGACTTATAATTACTGCATATTAGAACCATAAAAGTACTGTGTCCTTAACCGATTTTCATTATCTCAATAGATAACAGATATAAAGGTTTTCATAAAAATAAACTTAACATGTCACCAATATATAAATTTTACCCAATAGAAATTAAACACGTCTTGATTTTGTAGTTTTGCCCACTATCAACAATACCAACCCACGAATAGTAATGGGAATTCCTATTCTTTATGTAGACCTGCATATTTATTTGCAGTTTCAAAAAATATTATCAGTCGGCCACAACTGGTTCACAAGTGTCTTGCATATACATATAGCGGAGTTATTATTTGGGATGTTGTTTGGAGATACTAGGCCTAATTAGCAGCTTTTGAAAAGTAAGACATTTTTAATTTTTTGACAGAAATTATAATTGCATATTAATTAGTTTACCATGCCTGGCCAGGTGATGTACATTTGTAATTAAAGCCTTGTCATAACATACTTTTTGTGGTGATTTTATGGGAACACTTGCACTAGATAATATATCAATATTACTTGCCTAAACAGCTTAAGACAATGCTAAGGAACACAAAACCAATGAGTAATATCAAGAGAAACGGCTTCCAATGAAAAAATCAACAAAAATGTAACCTTGTTCGTGAATGGATTTCGCTTTACAAATTGTGGTATTTTTAGACGCAGGACAAATTTGATGATTTCTCCGCCACGTGGTGGTCTTTGCCAGCTTACATCAAGGAACGGCCATGATTGTGTTCCTATCAGGATTTCATTGATAGAGGGTTGGTACTGAACCAAGGGCCCCTAGTGGTAAAGTTTTAAAATTGCTACTTGGTTAACCGTAACTGGATATATATAGTATCTGAGTCATGATCTCGTATATCCGTTTGTCGTGTTCACAATCCTATACTTGGTACGTTTCAACGATTTTTTGTCGGGCCGGTGTTGCTCAATCTTCGGTTTTCTCTGTAGTGCTTTGTGAGCTAAAAAAAAACTACAAAATAATAATACATAAAACATGTATATTTATTGTAAATTTTTCATATGTAGAGTAATGGTCTACAATAATAAGATTCTATTTCTTAGCAGGTAGTTAGTCAGTAAACAACGAACACCCCTGACCCCACTGTTGTAATGTCCATGTTAATGTCAGCATTTCCATGAAAGTATTGTCTTTTAAGCCGAGAGCGAATCTATGAATGGATGTACTGTTTGGTCACAGCATATCTGAATATCAACAGAGGAGATTTTGGTTGGGATTCCATTAATCAATCGACTTATCCCCTTAGAACTCCAAAATGGTTTATTTATCAATAATGACACATTTGTGGAATGTAAAATCGCATAACATAATGAAGTGATTGATGGTTAAAGCACAACAATAATTGAAATATTAAGACAAAAAGCAAAAAAAAAAGGAAAAGAAAACACAAAAAAAACCCCAAAAAAAACCAACCAAACAAACCAAATCCCACACAATACAATAGGTATAATGATTTTTTTTTTACATAAACAATAAAGTCACCGTGACATAAATCAATGTAAATAGAATATGCTATGATTAAACAAACTTTCCAGTAACCGTTTATTAGAGTTTCTCTGATATCTATTTCACCCCCAATAAATTTACATATATTAAATCTGTTTCAGTTACCAGTTCTGTATATTGTCCTGTGAGGTTTTATTAGAGCAGTGATTCGTGTTATTGTATATGTGTAAGTGGGTTACCGGGTATATGATCGACCATAACCGTATTAACATTTTGATCATGATTGCTATGCAACAATCATACTTTACCTGTTTATCAATACTTGTACATTGCTTTTACTCCTTATATTGTAAACGTGCAAAACTATGTGTGCCGCGCCATCTAACGGTAATTGAACACATTTGACTATATTTTATGTTTTGTATTTTTGCCACTTGAGTTGCACTTCAAATCTTATCAAGTCTTATGTTACAACAGCTTGCACGCTTTGCCCCGATTTTTATCTAGAGCATATTTATAATTAGATACGGGAAATTCATATTCTTTTTTTTTTATGCTATGCATTTATGTTTAATTGTTTCCATAAAATGTTTAATCAACTGACAACACGTGGACATTGTTTCTTGCAACAAAGAAAGAAAAAAGAACACCGAACCGATATAAGCCATTTTCATAACAAGATGTATAATTATCCGCGGATTACTCTCATGTGCGGACATTTAGTGGAATTATAAGAGTTATTGTTCTTAGTATGCAAACTAAATAAAATTAATCATTTGCTTTCACAATGAATAATAATTCAGCGAAAAGTGAAAATACGAATCAGGGATATTGTTCAAGTTAGAATTCTGAAGAAAATAAGTCGCTTCATTCTAACAGAGTAGGACATGCTGATCCAACAACATCAAAATGGCTTGAGAACAAATTAGAGTTTCGTAGACTGTCTGTATATATTTAAAAGTCTTCCCTATCTAGGTACGTTATGTCTTAATTTGTATGACTTGGAGATGACTTTAAAAATCAACCCAACAACATTCTTAATTGTCCCTAATGGTTTGCTTTCTTCTGTTGGATCATAATCTGTTGTTTATCACGACAGGTGACACGTGTGGAACAGGCACTGCTGCTTAACCTTCAGGAGCACACGAGTTAACCCCTTGTTTGTGTAGTGTTCGTGTAATCTCGCTGAGATTAGACATCCAAAGAATGTTTCTACTCTGTATCTCCAGTCTATTTCGTCACAAGCCCTATCAAAGGTATTCTTGAAATTTTATATCTGTCTAATAGCTAGAGCTTTATATTTATCTATTATGTTACTTGTACTCTTTTTACGTACCAGTTCTAATTTTTAACATCTTATTAAAAAGTGGACTTCCTCTTCCACCTCTTCATTACATAATTTACATTTTCTATCAGAATATTTTATGGATAATATGAAGCAGCCGGCCGCGATACTGGTATTACCAGTATTGTAATATTTACAATACTGGTATTACCAGTATTATAATATTCACAATACTGGAAATACCAGAATTGTAAAAATTACAATACTGGTAATACCAGTATTGTAACACTGTACAATACTAGAAATACCAGTATTTTAATGTTACAATACTGGTAATACCAGTATCGTACATATACAATACTGGATGTACCAGTATCGTGCATTTACAATACTGGAATACCAGAATCGTTGATTTATACACAATACCGGAAGCTCCAGTATTCTTCATCCACCAATACTGGTAATACTAGTATTGTAAAACACACGATACTGGAAGCTCCAGTATTCTTCATCCAACAATACTGGTAATACTAGTATTGTAAAGCACACAATACTGATAATACTAGTATTGTAAAACACACAATACTGGAAGCTCCAGTATTCTTCATCCAGCAATACTGGTAATACTAGTATTGTAAAACACGCAATACTGGAAACTCTAGTATCTGGTAATTTGACACGAGTGGGCAGAGCCTAATTCTAACTGTAAATCACAGCTCATTGTATTTACCGTTAGTATTAGGCTCCGCCCAGTCATGTCAAATTACCTTACCAATATATATCAAACTCTATGGGACCATACAAAATATTTTGACATTACAGGGCTTTTGCCTCTTATGTTATGTACAGCAGAAATGACGTATGAGTATGAATTATATTCAATTCTTTTAGTATAATGTAGACATAAAAACCCTGGTTAACCGGAATTCTACCTAATCTTCCAATATCTGCAATACTGGTATAACCAGTATTTTCCAGAATCTTCCAGTATCTGCAATACTGGTATTACCAGTATTTTCCAGAATCTTCCAGTATCTGCAATACTGGTATTACCAGTATTTTCCAGAATATTCCAGTATCTGCAATACTGGTATTACCAGTATTTCCCAGAATCTTCCGGTATCTACAATACTCATATTTTGGCAATGACCAGTATCTTCTAGTATTGCAGATACTGGAAGATACTGGTAAAATGCTGGTATTACCAGTATTGTGTACCAGTATTGTAATACCAGTATCGCGGCCGGCTGCTTCATATTATTCTATTTTATTTTTAAAAGTCTACCCTTTTCAACCTCTAGATGGTGTACACCAACTCTAAACTTAGTTAGAACATTTTTAGGATAATATGAAGCAGCGGCTGCGATACTGGTACTACAATACTGGTACACAATACTGGTAATACCAGTATCTTCCAGTATCTGCAATACTGGTACAGATACTGGTAAATACTAGTATCCCAGTATCTTCCAGAATTTTCCAGTATCTGCAATACTAGAAGATACTGGTCATTGCCAAAATATGAGTATTGTAGATACCGGAAGATTCTGGGAAATACTGGTAATACCAGTATTGCAGATACTGGAAGATTCTGAAAAATACTGGTAATACCAGTATTGCAGATACTGGAAGATTCTGGAAAATACTGGTTATACCGATATTGCAGATATTGGAAGATTAGGGAGAATTCCGGTTAACCCGAGTTTTTATATCTACATTATACTAAAAGAATTGAATATATATAATTCATACTCATACGTCATTTCTGCTGTACATAACATAAGAGGCAAAAGCCCTGTAATGTCAAAATATTTTGCATGGTCCCTTAGAGTTTGATATATATACTGGTAAGGTAATTTGACATGACTGGGCGAAGCCTAATAATAACGGTAAATACAATGAGTTGTGATTTACAGTTAGAATTAGGCTCTACCCACTCGTGTCAACTTGCCAGATACTAGAGTTTCCAGTATTGTGTGTCTTACAATACTAATATTACCAGTATTGCTGGATGAAGAATACTGGAGCTTCCAGTATTGTGTGTTTTACAATACTAGTATTACCAATATTGCTGGATGAAGAATACTAGAGTTTCCAGTATTGTGTGCTTTACAATACTAGTATTACCAGTATTGTTGGATGAAGAATACTGGAGCTTCCAGTATCGTGTGTTTTACAATACTAGTATTACCAGTATTGTTGGATGAAGAATACTGGAGCTTCCGGTATTGTGTATAGATCAACGATTCTGGTATTCCAGTATTGTAAATGCACGATACTGGTACATCCAGTATTGTAAATGCACGATACTGGTACATCCAGTATTGTATATGTACGAGACTGGTATTACCACTATTGAAACATTACAATACTGGTATTTCTAGTATTGTACAGTGTTACAATACTGGTATTACCAGTATTGTAATATTTACAATATTGGTATTTCCAGTATTGTGAATATTATAATACTGGTAATACCAGTATTGTAAATATTACAATACTGGTAATACCAGTATCGCGGCCGGCTGCTTCATACTATGAACATTTTCCATATTTAAATATGGTTCAAATCTAAAATTGGGTTTAAATAAACGATATATCCTCAATTTATTTTTCTGATTTGTGTCCTTGCGATTATCATTGAATAATTTCTTTTTCCAACATAGGGAATATTTAAAACATAATTTACTTAAGTTAATATAACCTTTTTAATGTTAGTCTTTTTATTTAGTACTTGTTGAGCACTAAAGCCCAAAAACTCTAATATACTATAGATATTGCTTTTAGACCCCGGTGCATTCCGATGCATATTGGCATGGAGGAATTGTGTCAGATCAATTGCAGGTATGTTCTGACATATAATAAGACATATTTTCTAGTTCAAATCTGCAATAATAATGATAATTTCTTACCGTTTTTAGGCGTTAATATCCATAAAAAATAAATTAAGTTCGAATTGTTAGCCATCTTGCAACCTAATTAAAAATGATCACGTGATCAATTTTATGACGTTTTTTTTAATCCCTAAAGTCCGTTTCTCCATGTTACCTTTACTAAATCTGACATCGAAACGGACTGTACCAAAACACGTCATGAAATTTATCACGTGATCATTTTTAATTAGGTTGCAAAATGGTTGACAATTCGAACTAAATTTATTTGTTCTGGATCTTTAACTACTAAATACGGTAAGAGCTTATCATTATTTTGCAGATTAGAACTAGAAAATGTGGCTATGTATCAAGACTTACCTGCACTTCGTCTGACACAATCCGTTCATGCCAAAATATGCATAGGAATGCACCGGAGGGGATCAGATATTAAATTTCCAGAATACCTTTGATAATTTTGCATTTTTGTCAGTTGTGGAATGTTCGCCACCTATTTCTGGGAAAGTGACTTGGAACACGATTCGTTGTTGACCAGTAATGATTGATACATACAATTCTATAGAAAAAATAAACTGCAGGTTTCAATGACAACGTCATATGTCGTGGTCTTTTTGTGTTCAGTGAGTTCAGTTAAGATGAAAGGAGATGATTTGTTGATATTGGTGAAATTGATGATCATCACTGTTTAAACTTTCTTTTCATAATGAAAGTGAAAACACTACAAAAACTTCCTTGTAAATAGTATGTAGTTATATCCGAAAATCGAACTATTCAACAAGTATTACCTTAATTAGGGGAAACTTTGTTTCTATCAAGACAGTTTATCAGATAACTGATGACAAACGTTCTAATTTTTCAGTTTTTCTATCCTGATGGATTCGAATTTCCTGCATCTATTAGCAATAGTCTATGAACCAGGACTTTGTGCTGTTCGTACACATTTTGATAATTGTTTTCCTCCGAAGCTTCTTAATCATCAGCTTACAACTGTTCTTAAAACAAAATTAGACGAACTCAAAAAGAAAAAAGTGATAAATACTGCCCAGTGGAAAATTTTGTTTCCAACACAAGGTATGTAACATAGGTGGAATATATTGAACGGAATATTGTTTGTCTGTTTGTTGGTGTTTAACGCCACTTTCAACAATATTTCAGTTATATCGAGGCAGTAAGTTCTGTTGATGGAGGAAACCGGAGGGCCCGGTGAAAACCATCGACCTCTCGCAAGTCACCGACAAACTTTATCACATATTGCTGTACTCGCGAGTCGAACCCATAACATCAGTGGTGACAGACACTGATTGCGTTGATAGTTGTAAATCCAACTACCATACGATCACGGCCACGACAGCACCTCGTGAACAGAACATGTTCTGAGGAATCTTCCATGGTTATATACACTTTCATATTCACCAATTTGTCACTGACATGTCATATATTTATGCTGTTTGCACCTGTTGTTATATTTAAGGACATGCAGAACGTTACTATATATATTCTGTATGTGTGTTCTTTAATTTTAAAAAGATATATGCATATCTTTCTAAAGTTAAGGAACATACACATCTAATCTTAGGAACCGTAATGTGATATATTTTCCCGCATCAAAATAAACAAAAATGTCTTTTAAATTGTACATTTTTTTTTATCATACTAAGCCATACTGTGTAAATGTTGTGTAAATGTTGTATGATTAATGTACTGTATATTTTAATGACATTATATTCATTTTCCTATGATATCTAGGTGAGGCATCATCTTCCAGTTTTGATGTTACTCTGATGGTTTGCCTTCTTAGGCATTTTATAATCAAGAAGCCACCAGTTTCTGGGTTTGATGTCCTTCCACCAGAACATGATACCACGCCAGCTGACGATCTCGCAAGGATAAAATACTATCGAAACTATGTGACACATTCACACGATGGTCAAATTGATGATGTCAGTTTCAAATCTATTTGGAATGAGCTGTGTGCGGTATGTTATTAATTGTTATTATAGTGATATCATATGTTAACAACAATGCTGATTCTATAAACAAGTGTGTAAGATTTATTTGTACATATTGAATGCTAATTAATATTTGGTGTGTATTGCTGTTTGGTTATTAGAAGAGTTTGAAGAAACCAAAGGTGTAATCAGAATCCGTATATCGAAGAAGAACAGACAACACAATGGCCAAAAGAAAAAGTGCAAAAGGACAATAACGATCTACGAAACATACATTAAAACTAAAGATCGAGTAACACGAACCCGAAGGGTAAACAGTTCCTGCTCTACTAGTGGCACACGTCATCGTACGCTAGTTATACACCCGGTGATGAATGAGTCATGAATGAAGAAAGGATGGGAAGTTCTTACGACAAGTGAAACATAACCGTGGTCATTTGTGACAGATATTCCCTAACGATTAACCAAGTCATGATGGCGACCCTAAAACGTTCGAAGTGATGACTTTAACTTAACCATTAGGAACCATTGGTTTTGTAACTTTCCTGTTAGCAGCAGCCCTCCAGCAAGAACTTGATCGGCTATATTGCTCAAAAGCTAGTATTATTCTAATTCAGGCCATCGAAAGACTTGGTGGTCCTGCACTTAAAGAACAATGTGACCATTTGGGACGGACTGATTTGAACTTGGACTACAAATCACTATGTGAAGACTTGTTGCAGAATTTAAAACGTCAAGATGAGGTACTGGAAACTCGTCAGGAGGAATTTGCTGAGGAGTTATCCCAACAAGTGACAATTGCAAGACAAAATGAGATTATAATAAGACAAATAATAACTGACCTTAACGACAAACAAGACAAAATCAATACAGAATTCATGGATAAGACCGAGGCATTGTCAAATCAATTAGCACAAATGTCAAAGAATATGGAAGACCAGAGTCCAATACCTCCCAACATAAAACGTAAGTCGTTTGGTAAAAGATTTGGCAATATATAGAGCAATATGATTGAATTATGTGAGCATGCAGGTGTATATTCTTTTCTTCAAGATGAAAAAAATCTTATAATAAAAAAACAAACTAAGAAGGGATGTTGTGCCCATAAAACTAGTTTAGCGAAGCCTCTGTTATTGAAGTTACTGTTCCAAGCAGGTGAAGTACGCTGTCATGTATTTGTTGGTATGGGCATCCATTTTCCTTTTTGTAACAAATTTTTGATTGAATTATGGAGTCGTCTGACAGTGTGGTATTTTCCGTTTTTCATCTTATTTATTTATAGCTATAGAATACCTAGGAGAGAAGTGATTGTTTCTTAACAATTATCAAAATAGATGCCTGCAAGTACCACAATATTGATACCACATTCTAAGAGTTTAACATTCAAATACGCAAGAACAAAAGAGAAAACCGTGGATTCTTAAACATAATCAACTGTCCGAATAATAGTGTGACATCAGAAATATAATTTTATATACCGGTTTACTCTGCTTCACCTTTCAGTTTATTGTTTTTTTCCAGAGTGTCGTGAACATTTATGAAAGGGTTATTGCAAGGATAGCCTACACAGAACAAAAAAACGTTATTATATTTACGCATTAGAAATAATTATATGAAAAACAAATAAGCTCCGAGTTGTCCTTGAGTGTAAAATACTTCGGCGGTCAGGTTTCTATTCCAGACATCCCTCTACTTCGGTGTATAGCTATGAACTTTTAAATAATTTAAAGGCCAATTACAACAAACAAAACACAATAACACAACACACCTCAGAAAACTAAACATGACCCCACTACAAACCTGGGGTGAATCCAGGGGCTCACGAAGGATCAGCAGTTTCTGCTTCATGAATAAGATACCCGTCGTGTCACTCTATATTTGTTATTATATTTCCAGGAATGCATCTACGTGCAATTAAGACCTGGATTGAAGAGGACAAAAAATATATCAGCATAAAAGCCACTGAAAAAGTGTTGTCACTAGTGACGACAGAAGATTGTGTAACAGTGACGGGTAATGCTGGAACAGGTAAAACTGCCCTAATCCGACATATCGCCCATGAGTTACTTTGTCAGAGGTATGAAATTGTACCAGTTAATGACCCTCAAGAGATTGAGAAATATTACGATGACAATGTTAAACAAGTATTTATTATAGATGATGCATGTGGAGTTCACACAGTTGATGATAGCAAGAGAATCAAATGGAAGGACTATAGTCAAATAATTGAGAACATCCTG
Source organism: Bathymodiolus brooksi (assembly GCA_963680875.1). Lineage (NCBI taxonomy): Eukaryota > Metazoa > Mollusca > Bivalvia > Mytilida > Modiolidae > Bathymodiolus > Bathymodiolus brooksi. The sequence continues at coordinate 90,904,155 of OY804577.1, forward strand.
AGGCATTCTAAGGCTAAGTTACTCGTCACAGCTAGACTCCTTGTTTCTAATGACAAACAATTTCAAGATATTGGTTTATTGTGCAAAAATATTGTAAATTTGAGCGCTCAATCATATAGCTTATTGGAAGAAGATCGTGTTAAAATCTTTCACTCTCATTTTGAAAAGAGTTATAGTGACCTAGGTATCTCTAAACAATCCCTCAATGCCCACAGTCACTTCCCCTTGTTGTGTCGCTTAGCATGCCATCAGTTTGATCTAAGTAAAAAATTGAAACAAACACCAGGTTTAAATTTATCTGAATATTTTCTGGCACCAATTGATTTCTATAAAAATGAAATACGGTCACTTCAATTAGAGTCACCACTGAGCTATTGTGTTTTAGTTCTTTGCATACTTTGTAACGGGAAGCTACCCAAGAGTATACTTAGTACTTCTAGACAATATGCGGATCTTGTTAAGGATTGCTGTGAGTCGTGTGGTCTGAATAGAGGAACATCAAGAATAAAACTATTGGAAAAGGTTGCAAGTTTGGAAAATGTGTATTTGAGTCAGAACGAAGATGAGATTGTATTCGTACATGATTTTCTAATGGATATTGTTTCAAAATACACTTGCGATGATTCTCCATCTCTTATAATTACTCATTCATCTGCTGAGTTTATACGAGATAGAGTAAAATTATCATTCCCCAGTGAACCACAGAAATTTGCAGGAGAACATGTCATTTTTTTGGATGAACGATATCATATTGCATTTTTCGATAGACTGTATCAAGATATCAACAATGGCCAAGCATATATAGTTTTTGGTCATAGTCAAATCAAAGTATCGTGTTTTCAAAAAGCAATGTCGGAATTTCTAGAATCGAAGGCATCAAAGGAGTTGAAACATATCCTTTTCAATATTCAAGATAATGCTACGAATCGTAATATTTTGAATTTGATTGATCTGTACATACTGTTTTTACAGCATAAACCTATTAAAATAGATGTGCACGATTTTCTACGGTGCTTCGCTCAAAATGCCTTTGACTGGATTTTAGGAAAAGGCTTACACGTACTACTACATAGTGTGTACAAGCATTTAGAATGCTTCATAAAGGATGAAATTATGGCGCAAAAAGATTTTTATCGATACTTGATTATATTAGGTGGAAGCGTTGATATTTATTCGTGGTATCTGCAAATTCGACACGCACCTGTCACGAGGCGTGTGAGAGCTTTGTTTGATTGCTGTAGTGAAGCGGAGTATGTCAAAATGGACGTTCAATTGACCATCCTAACTGGGAACGAATCGTTATTGTCTTTCATATTAAATTATTATCCATGTGCTAATACTCTAAAAGCTGATGCTACATACTATCGACTTCAAATTTTGAACCAGGTATTGCTTCGTAGTTCTGTTCGAGAAGCTAAGTGGAGTGTTTTTCTAGGCATGATTTACAACAAGGTCTACAGCTATACTGAACCCTCTTCAACGCATTGGAACATTTCAGATGAGAGAAAGATGATGCTACTTGAGGTCCTAATTACAGATGACGAACAAATAAACAGAGTTTTAGTGAAGAGATACGAGTCAGAGTTACTGCCTTTATTACAAAGAGAGAAGGAACATCTAGAATCAATATTTAAGGATTTGTACTACACACCAACGATATATGATATAATTAGATACCAATTTAATACGACACGTTCCTATTTGGAAATAGCATCAGAGCTCGGATATGAATTATTAGTAAAACTACTGTTGACCACTACAGATGTAAATTATAAGTGCACTCAGACAAATTTCCTATCAAAGCATTATAGTAGTTATTCTATCGTTATGGCAGCAATGAAAGGACGAACAACAATAGTAGATATTCTTCTACGGAATGGCGCAAATAAAAACGCACGCAGTGAGTCTGGTTGTTCCTGCTTACTGCTTGCATCAAGCTATGGTCATTTAGACACAGTTAATTTATTATTGGATAGAAAGGTCAAAGTCAATGTGCAAAATTTTTTATTAAGCACAGCTCTTATTTATGCCTCGCGGAAGGGACATAAAGAAATAGTTGTCTCCCTTTTAAGCAACGGAAGCGACCCAAATATCAAAGGACAGAATGGGAATACTGCCTTAATGGAAGCATCAGCAAACGGACATCTTCAAATTGTTGAAATATTGTTAAATAAAAATGCATCTATTGATATTGTTAATGGGATAGGCGTCACTGCTTTAATGAAAGCAACACAAAATAAATACCCTCAGATTGTTAAATTATTGACAACAAGGAACGCGTCAGCGAGTTTACATACAAATAATGGGAAAACCGCACTCGTTTTTGCTGCAGAAAATGGATGTCTGGAGTCTTTGACCATACTACTAGACAGTACAAAGTGCACAAGTATTCATGTTGATGAAACGGTGATGGTACTTCCACACTTGACAGAAGAACATAGGAACAGGAATAATTTGATTCAATTGCCGTTTAATTCCTTCGGAACAATTCCTTTCATCGATGAAGCTCTCGTAACTGCTGTGGAAAAAAGACGTATTGACGTAATGAAAGTCTTACTTTGTAATGGCGCCGATGTAAACTCCCGAGACAAGTCAAACGAAACAGTCATGAATAAAGCAATAAACTATGGACACAGTTCAATTGTGCGTTTGTTGTGTCAACATAATGCAGACGTTAATCTCCAAGGAGAATGTGGAGTCACGCCACTGATATTAGCTGCAGAATATGATCGCGTGGAAATAACAAAGATTCTTTTGGAAACTGGAGCAAATGTAAATACTATATCATACTATGTGCGAATTAGCAGCAGAAAGAGGTGCATATGTGGTGATGGAAACCCGTGTTCAGCTTTATTTGTAGCCACAATTCATAGACATTTAAGTATCGCTAAACTATTACTTAGAGATAAAAGAATAAATGTTAATTCGCGAACAAAAAATGGTTTAACAGCTTTGATAATGGCCGTTCTGACTAAGCAAATAGAATTGGTTCAATTATTGATACAAAAGGGTGCAAATGTTAACATGGGAACACAATTTGGGTATACGGCTCTAGAGGTAGCAATAGATAAAAACTATTTTCAAATTGCAAAATTGCTCATCGAGAATAATGCCAGCACACGTTTTTCTAAAACAAATAGAGCAAAATATAAAGGATTAATACTACCAATGCCACTTGAAATGCTTAGATTACGTATGGTTCAAGATTTCTTAAAAAGTTACGAAAGACTCAGTATAATTGTAAATAAGATTTGGCATTCTGTGTTTGGTTGGATAATCTTGTTTTATCTATTGTTTCTTTACTTTCTTGACCTTCAAAGGGCATATATATGACATTGTCAGCTTTTACATTTATAATCTAGTAAAACTAGAAGCAAGAAACAGTTGACGATACCACAGGTGTATCAGAATCTGTCAATGGAAAAAGGGGCAGACAACACAATAGCCAACAGAATAAGGACAAAAAGACAAACAATGATGTACAAAACACTACACAGAAGACTAAACATGGAACACCATGAACCCCTCTAAAGACCGCGGGTGGACACAGATCCTCCGGTAGGGTAAGCAGTTCCTGTTACAATAGTTACACCCTTAAAGACAGAGTAAAAAATCCACTAACAGAAGAACACTGTGATGTTAAAATAAATTGTGTAGTGATTTGGTACTTCAATATAATTATGTTAGAATGTGAAACGGAAATTTATCAACATTCTATGAAGTTTCGTTTTACTTTCTAAAAATTGCTTTGAATTTTAACAAACGAAACACGACGCGCATGATTGACACCAGTGTGTAACTGATATTAAACAAACTACCATTTCTAATATGTTAATGGGTCAATATGCATTTCATATATATGATGGTGGTACAAGTGCATCTGTGTGATGTTAATGAAATCTTTTAAACTTGCATTTAACTGATATGTATAATATGTAATATTTATACCACGGTTTTCCGAGTTAAACAATCCAACGCTAAACGTGAGATTATTTAACGGTTTAACAGAAAACCGTTGTATAATTGATTTGTACAATGAAACCATGCAATATCACATCTAGGGTAGTTGATTATTGCACAGCTCTCTGAGAGTAATAAACCTACAGCCCAGATTTGAAAGTGTGCAATATCTCCTATCTGCGTGTATTATTCAATCCCTGGAAGTCCAACCTTTACTTTTTTTCTATAAAAACTGGAGGAATTCTATCAGGAAAACATTCAAACTGATCTGAAAAATGAGAAAAATAAAAATTCAGATAAACTTCTATTTCATAGGAAAAATTTGGAAAAGTCAAGAAATATCTAGAATTTAACCTTCCCTGTTCACTCGAGTTCAGAATTAACAAACAAAAATAGAATCAGTGCTAACAACTGCGGATCAGCGTTTTTGTAAATATTGATAAATTTAAGTAGAAGATGAAATTAATTTTATATTAGTTTGCCAAAGGTGTATGCAAACTATTTTTGGTATTTTAGAGGTTGACAATATTGATCAGACTAAACATATTAACAATCTTAATAATCCTCGGCCCTTTATGGATTCAAAATCTTTGTGTTCTTTTATAAAAGAAGTCCTTATATTAGAGGACATCATATTGCTCAAGTGTTATTGTAACCTATATAACTACCTAAATTGGACATATTTATTATTGACTGAATGTATGTCTTCTATTGTTATTTATAGTATAAAACCATATCATGTTATATATCATATATTGCTAAAATTGTGTAGTATTTTGTCTGTGCTTGGATCATGCCTAGCATTTGTGCTATTTCAAATGGAATAATTTGAATTTTTTATGCAAGTCTCTATTGCTGATAATGTCATCTCGAGATTGTTTGATAAAGGATTAGGATTATAGTGATTAACGCCACTATCAACAATATTTCAGTTACATCGTGGCAGTCAGTTTTATTGGTGGAGGGAACAGAAGTACCCGGAGGAAAACCACCGATCCTTCCGCAAGTCACTGCCAAGCTTTGTCACATAATGTTGTTATGATAAGAAATGTAACTGACTGGTATAACTGTTTCAGCTTTGAAAGTTCTCTATCTGATAGAGGTGGAAACAAACTCCGAATGTATTAACTTTTTATTAGTTTTTAACAATAGGTTTGAAACATAAATGTATTGCAAAATAGCTTTGACAATTTCATACAAGAAGAGTGCCTTTGCCAAATTTAAATGTGAAGTTGCACCGCTCAGAATAAGAAACGGGTCGTTTTGAAAATTTACTAGTTGAAAACCGAATTTATTGTTTTTGTCTTGATTTTATAGAGGATGAAACACATGTAATTTCAAACTCTCCATTTTGTGATTATCTTTTGGAAAATGTATTTAATGTTGCAAAGCATTATATGGTTGATTTTATGTCTTTTAATAATGAAGAGAAAATAATGTTTTTATTCTCAAATGAAAATATGATTAGAATATGTGCCAAAACATGTTTCCTAATTTTCTAAGACATAGAAATAGTTTTGTACTTGTAAATTGTTTTTCTTATATATGTACATAAATTTTGGCTTTTATGATATTATGAAGTTATTTAAATGTATAGAGTCTCTTATAATTTTAATATTATATGTGTATGTATTTTTAATATTTTGTATTGTACAAAAATATTATAGTTAAGAGATGAGACTTCTATGTTTTCTTTGTTAACAATTGATTATAATATTGTGTACAGTAACATATCGAAAATGTGTTTGAAATACATATATTCTTTTTAAGTATATTAATGACTGTTTAACTATTGTTTATGCAATTATTTACATACTTGTCGTATTGTTAGCATACAATATGTCATACCAATCTTGACCCCCCCCCCCCCCACAAAGGAATCCCAGGGCAATAGGACCTAGTTTCTCTGCTGCATGTTCATCGTCGGTAACACACAACTCATCACGCTCAGATTGCTCTCCATTCGGAAGTAATCAGAGCGTGACCAGCCGTGGGTTACCGACGATGTTGGTTGTGTAGAATGAATCAAATAAACAACTGCTTTGTAAAGCGATATGTAAAGGAATGCCTTGTGGGTAGACAAAAGACAAACCGCTTCCAATGAATAAAATTCAGAGTGGTTTTTGTACAATTTCCAAGCCCTGTCCATCACCCCCACCCCGAATTATATTTTTTTTCTCACACCAAACAAAAATCAAATTATTATTTTCATTCTTCAAATTTCACCACAATTTCTTGTTCAAAAGTGCAGGGTCAGATTTTTTTTTTGCATCTTTCAGTTCAAAATATGTTTTTTTATAAAATTTGACGACAGCAAATTGAAAAAACCAACAGACCACCCCTTAAATGTTCGTTCGCTTACAATTATTCGAGATAGATTAAGCTACAGCCTTTCACAAATTGATGACATTGTTCACTTGGAGTTATCCAGAGCAACGACTTGTCAGAGTACAATATAACATGGTGTTACATATATTTTATCAGTTAGTTATCAGTTAGGAACATTGTATTTCTAATGACGGCTCTTCCATTGAGTAAATAAAAAGGGAACAAAGAACTTTGTCGTGGGGGTTCTCACAATGTACATGTATATAGATATTGAATTGATCTTCGAGACTTATAGCTACGCTTTAATAAATTATTTGTGTTATTTTACATGAAACAGAAAATGAATAAATCATGATTATTTTTTATGAATTATCTTTTAGTTTTAATATTCAAGTAAAAAAAGTTTGAAGGTAACAAAGAGGTAATCGGGAGCAGTAAATAAAGGAAAGACAAACAATACAATGGTCAGAATATTATTGTAAAGACAAACAATGATATACAAAACACTACACAGAAAACTAAAGATTGAGCAACACTAACCCCACACAAATCCGGAGTGGTGCCGAATGCTCTAACAGGGTACGCAGTTCCTACTCTACTAGTGGCACCTGTCGTGTTATTGCTAAAATATGTAATTAAAAAACAAATGTTTTTAGTTGATTAGATTAAAAAAATGTGAAAGTAAACTTGTATGACAGAAAGATCTCTGTTAAAACAGAGAACAGCAGTTTTTTTAATTGTTGTTCTTTAACTCACAGTCAAATCTACAACGACAAGAAAAGTATGAAGTTACCAAAGGGGTAATTGTGTTTAACAATGCGACTTATCCCCTAGTAGAGGATAAAAGTGGTATGGTTTGTGTTAAGTTCACATGACCCCAATATAGACTATTGTTATCATTTTAAGTCAATTGGTCTAACCTCTCCACTTTTCATTAAAGTACATGTACCAGTACCAAGCCAGGTCTACCATCTCCACTTTTCATTAAAGTACATGTACCAGTACCTGGCTTGGTACTGGGCTAGATAAAATATGAACCTTATGTAGATCATGGTTGAGGAAAGAAGCTGTACATCTAATTTGTGTTAGGATCACGTTTAACTTTCTAGGGCCATAGTAATAAAGTTTGGGAACTGAGATCTTATATGATTGGCTGTTAAGACGAATAACGTTTTTGAATTTGGATAATGAATCTAATTTTCTGATTGCAATGTCAAGTTTATTCCATTCTTTAACTGTGGAAGGAATAAATGACGAATATCCCGTGCTTCTTGTAACATCAATGACTACTACATTGGCTTCAACTATAAATAAGGCCTATGATTGTATATCATCTACACAAACGTTTGGTTTGTTACTGCCAAAAAGTACTGGGGATTCTATAGATAATGCTGCAACCTGGACCAAGTCACTCACAAACTTTCATAAAAGTCCGAAGACTTTTATTTGTTTGTGAGTGAATTGGTCCAGGTTATACATAAATAAACTCCGGAAAAAATGCGTTTAATCCTATAAATGTTAGCGATAAAACATTTACAATTTAGTCAGATGGGAAAACAATTAACGTGACGTGTTTACTCTTGTCTAGGTCACAATATTTTGTATCTCATAATTTGTTTATTTATATATATGTATAGAAAATATATAAACAGATATAATTACATAAGTCTGAGAAACTTAGTATCTCAATAGATAACAAATATAAAGGTTTTCATAAAAATAAACTTAACATGCCACCAATAAATAAATTTTACCCAATAGAAATTGAACACGTCTTGATTTTTGTAGTTTTGCCAACTATCAGCAATACCAACCCAATACTAGTAATGGGAATATTATCAGTCGGCCGCAAGTGTCTTGCATATACATATACCTGAGTTATTATTTGGGATGTTGTTTGGAGATACTAATTAGCAGCTTTTGACAGAAATTATAATTGCATATTAATTAGTTTACAATGCCAGGCCAGGTGATGTACAGGGGCTTGGGTGATGTACATTTACTTTTTGTGGTGATTTTATGGGACACTTGCACTAGAAAATATGTCAATATATCTTTCGAAAAGACAATGAAAAGGAAAACAAAATCAATGGGTATTATTAAAAGAGAAGCGGTTTCTTCGGTCGGGCCTCAGACCTGGGTAATATTTTGGCATATTAGTGGACAAGACCACATTATTATATAAATGTACATTTGTTTGTTTGTTTGATGGTGTTAACGCCTCTTTCAACAATATTTCAGGTATATCGTGGCGGTCAGTCTTATTGGTGGAGCAAACAGGAGTACCCGGAGAAAACCACCGACCTGTCGCAAGTCACAGACAAATTTTATCACATAATGTTGTACAACTCGCCCTGATCGAGATTCGAACTCCCAACATGAACATAAGTGGTGGTAGGCACTGATTGCATAGGTAGTTGTAAATCCAACTACCATACGATCATAGCCACGACGGCCCCTATCAATGTAAATAGAATATGTTATAATTAAATTAACTTTACATGCCGTTTATTAGAGTTTCAATAAATGTACATATTAAATCTGTGTCTGTTATCTGTTCTATATATATACTATTATTGTCCTGTGAGGTTTATTAAAGCAGTAGTTCGTGTTATTGTATATATGTGTATGAAAAAAGGGGGGTATGTATGATCGACAATTACCATTTAACATTTTAATCATTATTGCTATGCAACAATCACACATTACCTGTTTTTCAATACCTTTATTGCTTTGCCTTTTATCCCTATGTTGTAATCATGCACGCGGTATCTAACTGTAATTAAACAGACATGAATATATATATATATATATTATGTTTTGTATTTTTGCTACTAGAGGCGCACTTCAAATCTTATCAAGTCCTGTGTTACAACAGCTTGCACGCTTTGCTTGTTTTTATCTACAGCATATTTATAATTAGATACGGGAAATTCCTATTCTGTTTTTAGATGCTATGCATGTACATGCCTAATTGTTTCCATAAAATGTTTAATCAATTGACAACATTTGGACATTGTTTCTTGCTACAAAGAAAAAAAACGAAAAAAAAAACGAGCACTAAATCGCTATAAGTCATTTTCATAACAAAATGTGTAATTCTCAGCGGATTACTCACACGAGCGGACATTTGGTGGAATTATACGAGTTATCATTCTTAATATGTAAACTAAATAGAATTAATCATTTGCTTTCACATTGAATAATAATTCAGCGAAAAGTGAATATGCGAATCAGGGATATTGCTAAAGTAAGAATTCTAAAGAAAATAAATCGCTTCATTCTAACGGCAGTCGGACATGGTGATCCAACAACATCAAAATGACTTGAGAACAAATTAGAGTTTCTCAGGTTTTAAGAATAAGTTGTTTTTATATATACATGTATACAGTCTTTTCTATCTAGTTACGATATCTTAATTCGTGTCACTTGGAGATGACTTTAAAAACCAACTCAACAACATTCTTAATTGTCCCTAATGGTTTGTTTTCCCCCTTTGGATCATCATCTGTTGTTTTTATCACGACGGGTTCCCACGTGTGGAACAGGAACTGCTTAACATTCCGGAGCACCTTGTTTTTTGTGGGGTTCGTATAATGTCGGTTAGATTACTTAGACTTCCGAAGAAATTTTCTGCTCTATATCTCCAGTCTAATTTCGTCACAAGACCTATCAAAGGTAATCTGGAAATTTAAAATCTGACCCGGTGTATTCCGATGCATATTTTGGCATGGACGGATTGTGTCAGACCAAATGCAGGTATGATATATAATAAGACATATTTTCTAGTTCAAATCTGCAAAAATAATGATAATTTCTTATCGTTTTTAGTCGTTAATATACATAAAAATAAATTTAGTTCGAATTGTTAGCCTTCTTGCGACTTGATCACGTGATCAATTTCATGACGTTTTTTTATATATATATATTAAAAACGTCATGGAATTGATCACTAAAGTCCCTTTCTCGATATCAATAATTGGGAAAATTATTCAATACCTTTGATAAATCTGACACCGAGAAACGGATTATGCCAAAAAAAAAAAAAAAAAACGTCATGAAATTGATCAGGTGATCATATTTAATTAGGTTGCAAGATGGCTGACAATTTGAACTAAATAAATTTTTTATGGATCTTTAAAGGCATACAGGCTGTCAGAATTGATTTTTTTTATATTAAAAGTTGCCAATATTCGATGCTTTATACTGATTGCAGTTGAAATTTTTCATAATATCATACGTAAATAGCATAGAACGAAGGAAATACGTCACTGTTTGATTCTCTTGTATCCAGTAAAGTTTCAATGTTGACACGCGCAATATTCATACGACCTGACGGTGAACTCATTCGGGAAAGCGTTTGCGCATGTGCGAATTTGTTAAATTGTTTGTTGATTGAAGAACACGTGCTCAAATCGAATCGTGGAAGCACAAAAACATTGACGGATTCTACACGAAAACGACACAAAAAGGAGGATTTAGCAAGCTTTGTGTAAAAATTTAAAAAAGATGTTATACCGACCTACTCCATTTTTCAACACGTATACGGTTAGCATAATTTGGTATCTTTTTACGGCCGAATCGTATTTTGACAGTATAATCGCATCGTAGTTTTTTTTTATATATTCTTTTTTTTTCAGGAGAAAACGCTAGGTGATATCTCTTTTAAATTAGAAACTAAAATAATAAACTTCATGTCTTTTTTTTTCGAAAAAAATATAATCAAACCAACTCAAGTGTTGTCAATAATATGCAATACAATTTGTTTACAATTTTCCCTTTATCGGGCCACTTTGCAGAGTTTAGGTTTGTTTTTATTGATTTCATCACGTATTTCCGATTTTAAGCGTCATTCTTACTAAATACCATTATATAATATTAACTGATTACCCCGGGATCCAATTTCATAGATATATTTCTTAAATTACATTAATTCTAACGAATTTACATGCAAGATGCTTCCTGGTTATTAATAGCAGTTATCAGTGTCCGGCAAACTTCGGAAAAGCAGCCGACTTATAATTAGGTGTGTTAATGGCGATTTCACCAACAGACATTCGAATTCTTTTCACTAATTACGACATTATAACATATTTTTAAAACCTGGCTTTATGTTTAGAACATTTTATTAGTATAAAACATCGAATATTGGCAACTTTTAATATAAACAAAAAAATTCAATTATACCTTTAACTACCAAAAACGGTAAGAGGTTATCATTATTGTTGCAGATTTGAACTAGAAAATGTGTCTATGTATCAAGACTTACCTGCACTTCGTCTGACACAATCCGTTGATGCGAAAATAGACATAGGAATGCACCGGAAAAGGGAGGGGTCAGATCTTAAATTTCTAGTATACCTTTGGTAACTTTGCATTTATGTCAGTTGTGGAATGTTCGCCACCTATTTCCGGGAAAGTTACGTAGAACACGATTTTTTGTTGACCATTGACTCTTATCAAGGGTGCACATAAAAGAATAACTTATAACTTTATTTAAGCACAATTTCCACCCTAATCAGGGTCAATGGCTACATTGAATAGTCGACTATACATAAACATACAATGTACAACATATAAACAAATTCAATATACAATACAACAAATGGAATCATGTGCCCCCTGTCCTCAGTTCCAATGACTGTTTAATGAAGAAGCCTAAAGATTTCACCTGCTTGATGTTAGTCGGATTTAAAATAATTTCAAGTAGATTTGTATTATTAGTATTGTCAAAGTCACTGAGAAAAGCTTTTCTTGAATGTTCATTTAGCTTACAATTTAAAAAGAAATGGGTTTCGTCATCAAGAGTTTCACATTTGTTGCACGTTCGTAAATGCCGAGGTATTTTCTTATATTGTCCCGTTTCAAGTGCCAGAGAGTGGTCACTTAGTCTAAATTTACACATTAATCTTCTTATTTCAAAATCTGGATATTTCAAGTAAAATTCCGACTTATTTTCAGACGTCAATGCTTTGAATAGAAAGAGTTTACTGTTATTATCTATCGATGATTGATACACACAATTCTATAAGAGTCCCTATTAAGTGATAAACGAAACAGAAACGAAACACAACAAAACGAAACGAAACGAAACACGACGAAACGAAACAAAATCTGTAAACTGAGAAACGATACGAAACAGAATATGTAAAGTGAGAAACGAAACGAAACGAAACGAGATCATACAATGCATTTTAAAAATCCTCAAAAATCATATCTCCACGTCCGCGTCCACTAAAGCTACAAGTTAGAGTATATCTAAGAAACTTTACTTTGTAATCGATGATGTATTTTACATTTACACTATGTATTTTATTGGACAAAGTGAGTGAGTGAGTGATTGTTGGTTAACGTCAATTCAGCAATTTTGTAGCTATATCGTTGCGAGAACAAGTTAATGTTCAATGAAATGATGATCATTAGGTCCGCTTTGTTCTAGACCAACACGCTGACTTGGATTTTTATAGTGCTAGCTCAATGAAACAACAGACCGCGGTTAGACATGTCGCTCCACTCGGACACATTATTCTGATTCCGAGGCAACCAGTCTTTGCTCTTTCTCCTTAATGCTGCGTGCTTAGCGGAGAAGCAACAAATACCAATTTTATAGTCTTTGGTTTTACCCGACCGATGCTCGAACCCACGATCTACCGAACTCCAGGCAGGCACGCTAACCATTACACCACCGATGCAGTTACAAAAGTCGTATACATTGCCGAATAAAATTAAACATTGCCCGATACCTTATAAATGTATAATGAACATATTCAATTTTAGGATGATTTATGGACATATTAAAATATTAATTTGGCATTGTAAATTGACGAAATACTCCATTTGAGTTCATTAAAAAGTTCAGAATGACACACATACATACAACATTTCTGTCATTCGTGTATATTCTAGATGTGAGTAGATAAACACGCAAATTTGCATGATCCGAAGCAGAATTCCCTTTAAATTAGAATAGATCAGGAGAACACGTGTCCAATGAAGAATCTAGGGCCTAACAAAAAATATAGTTTGTATAGGGTAACCCGACCCTACCTCAAATTTAGTGCCTACAATAGTTTTTTTTTATATTATATTTCTCAACAAGCACTAGTAACATATCTCACACAAGTTTAGTAATGTAATGCAACTATTCGCTAATCTAATCTTATAAAAATTATCAAAGGTAAATGTGAACATCTTGAGCTAAAATTGTGAAACGTAAACGGACGAACGCGTAGTGACGGTGTGAGATTGTTCATTAACCTACCATAAATTCATACAGAAACCATATTACCATATTATAGCATTTTGAAAATATCCCAATTTAAGATTTAAGAAAATGGAAAAGCAACCCAACACTGCAATGTAAACATACCACGCTATTTTGTATCACTGGACAAGATAGCAATTTTTTTTAAATCTGTATAGTTAATACAAAAATATGCAAATAGTAAAAAACGCAGGTGGTAAAATGCTATCTTCGTGCGACGTGTTTGGAGGTTCTTTCTTTTATTTCACGTGTTTCATTACAAGAGGGGCTTTATTCTCCGTGTCTCATGCAAATTGGTAATAATGCAACGTGCAAGCAAAATTTTTATTTTTCGTTCATCAAATATGCTGATGCTGAATTTCCAAAAAAATATTTTTATTTTGCTTCCTAAAGATTTAAAGTTAACATGATTATTTAAAGGGGCATTATCTGCCAAAATCGTAAATTTTTGTTACCCATAAAAACTATCAGATATGATTGATGCCTTAATAAAACGTGTTTCTGTAACTTATAAATGTTATGAAATGTACGTGCATCTGGGAAAAAAGGTGCAACTGCTAGTGTTTTGAGATCGATCAAGAAATGGACGCCATCTTATTAATTATCGGCATTGTTTACGGAGTTTCCCGAATCTTCATTAAATCAGTAAATTTCTGTGAATCTGCTTTTAGTCGGCGTTAATTACGGACAAAGAACCATGCAAGTTTGCAGTTAATAAGCAACAAAATACAAATTATTCGTTTTTACCTGTCACTAGTAAGGTCAGTTGCATACCGAGAAAGCGAGGTCAAATTATTTGCTTGCAAGGAAATAATAAATCGAAGGTAATTTTCGTTCTCAAAAGGCGAAAAGTTGTACGATAAACTGTTTAATGTGAAATATTTACCTTTATTTCATCATTTTAAAGCTATTTACCAATTTCCAAAACATATAATTTATTTGGTCAAAATCATAGCTAATGCCTCTTTAAGTTTTCAATAAACAAAACTTAAAAAATTACCAATTAAATCGACAAAAGCTGCTGCTTTCGAATCGTGTTGTAGGTTTAAAGATGAGAAAATATAAATTTATTGAATATGTTCCCATCACGCTCCCGTTCGTTGATTGATGCTTTCAACTTTAAAACACTTTAAACACTGACCTGAGCTGTGACGTTCTTTTATAAACTAATCAATTATTGTATAGCTGTCATTTATGATACTTTACTTTCGAAATAATTAACTCGTTATACTTCTTTGGGTACTACCGCTTCAAATTTTGGAACATAAAAATTTTAGGTGGGAGAGGATACTTTGCCGCCTCATTTCGTGAAAAGACTGTTGTTTCGCCTAAAATGGTGACATTTTTAACATTAAAAAAAGCATTACTCAGTTCCAAGAATAGGTGAATAATTGTAATTTTTAGATTTTTTTTTACTGTCACATCAAATTTACAGCAAAGTGGAGATTTGACCACCAAACCAAAAATAAACTGGAAACCGGTATGCCCCCTCCGGGATTTTGTCAGAAAGTATATATAGTGTGTCTGTTTGATAGAAATCAAAATCTGTTATTATGCACACCTTTAGTATACATGAATAAACAGGGATCCTATCAAACATTAAAGCTCTACCTAAGAAAACTGTAAAAGATGTTAGCCTTCATATATTTTGATGGACGGATGGATAGGGGTAAACTTTTCGTTGCCAAAGGGGGAAGAAAAATCCAAGAGCTAAAGATCAATGCGGAGTGACCGATATAGATATATTTTCTCAAATATTAATTAATACCTTAAGCGTATACCTATATTTTTCACTTTCACGTATTCGCCAACACAGATTCAATTAATTTCCCGGGGGTCGTTTGAGCGGATTTTGAAAATGTGTAAACTTAATTGATACTTTTCCATTAAGCCTACAAACATAATTGTAGGTTTAGGCTAACATTGTGAAAAAAGCTTAGTTAGGGTACGGTGGGTAGGATTTTTTTTTTAAATAGGATATAGTGGGCAGATGTTCTGACTTTAATAGTGCTTGGTTGAGAAAATGTAACAAAAAAACTATTGTAGGCACTAAATGTTAGTTAAGATCGGTTACTCTATACAAACTATATTTTTTGTTAGGCCCTAGATGGTTCATTGGGCACGTTTTCGCCTGATCTATACTAATTTAAAAGAAATTCTGCATCGGATGATGTAAATGTGCGTGATTATCTACACACATCTAGCATATACACGAATGACAGAAATGTTGTATGTATGTATGTATGTCATTCCTAACTTTTTAATGAACCCAAATGGAGTATTTCGTCAATTTACAATGCCGAATTAATATTTTAATTTGTCCATCTATCATCCTAAAATTGAATTTGTTAATTATACATGCATAAGGTATCGGGCAATGTTTATTTTTATTTGGCAATGCACACGACTTTTGCCCAATAAAATACATAGCGTAAATGTAACATACATCATCGATTACAAAGTACAGTTTCCTAGATATATTCGAATTTATAAATTAAGCGAACGCGGACATGGAGATATGATTTTTAGAATTCATTGTGTGATCTCGTTTCGTTTCGTTTCGTTTCGTTTCTCAGTTTATATATTATGTTTCGTTTCGTTTCTCAGTTGACAGATTTTGTTTCGTTTCGTCGGGTTTCGTTTCGCGTTGTTTCGTTTCTGTTTCGTTTCTCACTTTACAGGGACCCATTCTATAACAGAGAGAAAAGTAAACTGAATGTTGCAATGACAACGTCACATGTCGTGGTCTTGAAATTAGTTAAGATGAGATGTGATTGTTCGCTTTGTTGATATTGGTGAAATTTATGATGAAAGTGAAAACACTGTAAAGACTTGAACCATGTCCATAGTGTGCAGTTATATCCCGAAAATCAAAATATTAAAAAAAATATTACCTTGATTAGGGGAAACTTTCTATCATGACAATTTATCAGATAACTGATGACAAACGTTCTAATTTTTCAGTTTTTCTATCCTGATGGATTCCAATTTCCTCCACCTAGTAGCAATAGTCTATGGACCAGGACCTTGTGCTGTTCGTACACATTTTGATAATTGTTTTCCTCCGAAGCTTCTTAATATGCAGGTTACAACCGTTCATAAGACAAAATTAGACGAACTCAAACAGAAAAATGTGATAAATACTGCTCAGTGGAAAATTTTGTTTCCAACACAAGGTATGTAACATAAGTGGAATTTACAATGTAGGTTGATTATATTGAACGGAGTAGGTTCTGGGGAATCTTCCATGGTTATGTAGACTTTTATTCTTCATCATTTTGTCACTGTCACGTCATATTTTAATTATGTTTGCTGATAGCGGCTGTTGTTATTAGAACATGCAGAATGCTACTGTAGATATATATATATATATATATATATCTTTCTAAAGTTAAAAAACCACATACATCTAATTTTAAGAACCTTAATTTGATTATGTTTTTCCGCATCAAAATAAACAAAAATATCTTTCAAATTGTACAATTGTTATCATACTAAACCATATTGTGTAAATGTTGTATGGTATAGATTTCTGAAACCTTCTTTGAAACGATAGTGATGGTTGATTTCCACAGGTGTGCCACAGGCTAAAACAAGTTTAAAGATACGAAAGTGGTGATCAGAAGCCGTACATTGAAGGACAGACAATACATTGTCCAAAAGAAAAAGGACAAAGAGGACATACAGTGATCTACAAACTACATAGATTGAGCGAAAATATTATATAATTATTGCAGGAAATGAAGTGCTGTAATTGTTTTATTACATTTAACATACCAAGTTCATTTTGGTGTATCTGGATCGATTTTTAGAGATTATTTGTTGTTTTTTTAATTCAAATTCTAAAGCACCTGAGCTGATCTATTTAATAGTATATAACTTTTGCACAAATTCAGTGTGTACAAATTTATATTTGTATTCTGTTGCATTTGTATAACTTCTTTCGTTTGTCATCTTGATAGACCCGCTCTCATTCTCGTCTGCCATGTTTGTGTTACGTCATTGCACCGGATATAGAAAACGATTGGCTGGCAAGAAATAAATCAGATACCGTTCAATATGAAAATATGCCGTGCAATATGACGATTAATCACAAAAAACGAATTCTATGGTTTTATAATACTGTATATATACAATACTTGTGCACTGTCGAAGCATATAGGTAATATGTGTATGAGGCTTAGAAACGGGGGAAAAGGCGAGGCTTTGCCGAGCCTTTTCCCGCGTTTCGCGCCGAATACACATATTTACCTATATGCTTCGATAGTGCACATGATATGTTTATAACTGGATGCATGATTTAACATTTCATTGAACTAATATTGTAGTAAACAGATAATATGTAGCCATATAAACGATATTTGTCACTAGTTGAGCTATACACAGTCACATGTTGATGTACCTTATCTTTTGTATATGCAATACTTGTGCACTGTCGAAGCATATAGGTCATATGTGTATGAGGCTTAGCAACGGGGGAAAGGGCGAGGCTTCGCCGAGCCATTTCCCGCGTTTCGCGCCGAATACACATATTTACCTATATGCTTCGACAGTGCACATGTATTGTATTTATCCTGCAATTTTAAATCGTAAATAAACGTTTACTGGACGATGATAAAAGTATTTGAAATAATTTTGTGTATGTATTTGAAAACAATATCCCCCGATGTGCCCCGATGTGGGTGGAGCTTACATTTGTATGTTCTATTTATAACTGACCAATATCAAAAAAATATTGGGCAGGCTATATTGGTCGGTAAATGCTGTCATTGCAGGATAAAATGATTTATGTACTGTATAGTTTAATGACATTATATTCCTTTATATAATATCCAGGTGAAACATCATCTTCTAATTTTGATGTCACTCTAATGGTTTGCCTTCTTAGGCATTTTATAATCAAGAAGCCACCAGTTTCTGGGTTTGACGTCCTTCCACCAGAACATAATACAACGCCAGCTGACGATCTCGCAAGGATAAAATACTATCGAAACTACGTGTCACATTTACACGATGGTCAAATTGATGATGTCAATTTCAAATCCATTTGGAATGAGCTGTGTGCGGTATGTAATAAATTTATATTGTTACAGAGTGCTATGTTATGTTAACAACAATGCTGATTCTATAAACAAGTGTGCACGATTTATTTGTACATACTGAATGCTAATTCATATTTGGTGTGTATTGCTGTTTGGTTATTAGAAAGTTTCCTTTCATAAAACATCTTTTGATCCCTTCCCTTTCGTAGGAAGTCAACGTTATAATACAAATCTCTGCAAAGACAATCTGTTCATTTCGATTTGTCGTAATCCCGTAAGTGTGGTTAGTATCGTTCATAGCGGATGGCCGAAGAATCCAAAGCTACGAGATAAGTTCACATAACCTTTGAACAGATAAGTTAAAAAAGACAACTAGAGTCTGCTTTTAGATATTGGATAAACACTTAAGCTTGTAGTATACATAAACACTTGTATTTTGATGTGAAGGGGAAATAGGGTAAATTTGAAAATCATACTGCATAATCAAAAGAAATAAGAGGAAAAAAAGAAAGAATGCCATTTTGAATTGGCATGATACATCATCCACAATAATCTCATTTCTATTTATAATGCAACGTGTCAAGATTTGACTTTTATGTAAAAGAACATGCAGCCAATTTAATTATGATAAATTCCGAGCAGGAACCCGTTAAAATGGACAAAGACACGAACAAAGTGGTTTGCTCCTTTACAAGAAGAAGAGTTTGAAGATAGCAAAGGGATAATCAGAATCTGTAAATCGAAGAAGGATCTCGACAACACAATGGCCAAAAGAAAAAGAACAAAACGACAAACAACGGTCTACACAACACTACACAGAAAAGATCGATCAATACGAACTCCACTAAAACCTGGGAATGAACTCAGGTTCTCCAGAAGGATAAGCAGTTCCTGTCTCGCTAGTGGCACCCGTCGTGTTACTTTAGTTATCCGGTGATAAGCAATGATTGAGAAAAGGACCTGGAAGTGCTAACGACCACTGGAACATATCCATGGTCATTTGTGACACGTGTGATATTCCGTACTGGTTAAGCAAATCATGGTGGCGCCCGTACAACTTTCGAATTGATGACTATAACTTAGTCATTAGGAACCATTGGTTTAGTAACTTTTCTGTTAGCAGCAACCCTTCACCAAGAATTTGATCGGATTTATTGCTCAAAAGCTAGTGTTATTCTATTTCAGGCCATCGAAAGACTTGGTGGTCCTGTGCTTAAAGAACAATGTGACCATTTGGGACGCACTGACTTGAATTTTGCCTACAAATCACTATGTGAAGACTTGTTGCAGAATTTTAAACGTCAAGAGGTACTGGAAATTCGCCAGAAGGAATTTGACGAGGAGCTATCCAAACAAGTGACAATTGCAAGACAAAATGAGAATATAATAAGACAAATAATAACTGACCTTAACGACAAACAAGACAAAATCAATACAGAACTCATGGTTAAGACCCAGGCATTGTCAAATCAATTAGCACAAATGTCAAAGAATATGGAAAATCAGAGCCCAATACCTCCCAACATAAAACGTAAGTCTTTTGGTTGAAGATCTGGTAATATATAGAGCAATATGATTGAATTATGTGATCATACAGGTGTATATGGCTTTTCAAGATGAAAAAATCATATGATAAAAAATAAAACTAAGAGGTGCTGTTGTGCCCATAATACTAGTTTAACCCAGCCACTTTCCATTGAAGTGACTATATCAAGCAAGTGCAGTGAACAGTCATGTATTTGTGTGTAATGGGTATCTGTTTTCTTTTTTGTAATAATTTTTCGATTGAATTATGGAGTCTGACAGTGTGGTATTTTTCCGTTTTTCATCTTATTTATTTATAGCTCTAAATTTAATTGGTTTGTTGGTTTAGGTTTATGGTGCTTAACGCCACTTTCAACAATATTTTAATAATATCGTGGCGGTCAGTTTCATTGGTGGAGGAAACTGGATCGGAGTACCAGAAGAAAACCACCGACCTGTCGTAAGTCACTGACACTTTATCACATAATGTTGTATCGAGTACACCTCGCCATGAACGAGGTTTGAATTCACAACTTTAGTGGGAATAGGCACTTATTGCATACAATCACGACCACTACGACCCCTCTAAATTTGAATAATTCTGTATATATTGTGTGGTTACATAACAAATGGACAAAACTAGAATACCTAGGAGAGAAGGGATTGTTTCTAAACAATGTAATTATTATCAAAACAGATGTCCGCAAATACCAAAATATGGATACCACATTTTTTAGACTTGAACGTTCAAAAACGCAAGAACAAAAGAGAAATTCATGGATTCTTAAAAATAATCAACTGTCCGAATAATAGTGTGATCGTAGAGAAATGTATTAATTTTATATACCGGATTACTTGGCGTTCACCTTTCAGTTTATTGTTGTTTTCAGAGTGTCGTGAAAATGTATGATAGGATTAGTGTACGGATAGCCTACATAGAAAAACAATTTAACATATTTACGGATTTAAAAAGGAATTATTAGATGGCAAAAAATAAGCTCTGATAACGTTTGTTTGTCCTTGAGTGTAAAATAGTTCGACGTCTGGGTTTCTATTCCAGACATCCCTCTACTTCGGTGTATAGCTATGAACTTTAAATAATTTAAATGACAATTAATTAAACTGTACTCAAACTGAAGAAACAAGAGAGCATTATTCATCAGTCTATGTATATGTGTTTGAGAAAACCGAAGTGGCAATCAACAATGGACAATACCGAGACACTGGCAATATTGGGTACAGAAGACACAGGACGAAGACAAACAAAACACAACACAGAAAACAAAAAAGATGAACAACACGGACCCCACCAAAAACAGACGGTGAACCCAGGTGCTCGCGAAAGATCAACAATTCCTGCTACTTATGAGACACTGCGTGTTACTCTATATTTGTTATTATATTTCCAGGAATGCATCTACGTGCGATTAAGACCTGGATTGAAGAGGACAAAAAATATATCAGCATAAAAGCCACTGAAAAGGTGTTGTCACTAGTGAAGACAGAAGATTGTGTAACAGTGACGGGAAATGCTGGAACAGGAAAAACTGCCCTAATCCGACATGTCGCCCTTGAGTTACTTTGTCAGAGGTATGAAATTGTACCAGTAAATGACCCTCAAGAGATTGAGAAATATTACGATGACAATGTTAAACAAGTATTCATTATAGATGATGCATGTGGAGTTCATACTGTTGATGATAACAAGAGAATCAAATGGAAGGACTATAGTCGAATAATTGAGAACAGCCTGAGGCATTCTAAGGCTAAGTTACTCGTCTCAGCTAGACTTCTTGTTTCTAATGACAAACAATTTCAAGATATTGGTTTATTGTGCAAAAATATTGTAAATTTGAGCGCTCAAACGTATAGCTTAGTACAGGAAGATCGTGTTAAAATCTTTCATTCTCATTTTGAAAATAATCATAGTGAACTAGGTATCTCTGAGCAATCCCTCAATGCCCACAGTCACTTCCCCTTGTTGTGTCGCTTAGCATGCCATCAATTTGATCTTAGCAAAAAATTGACGCAAACACCAGGTTTAAATTTATCTGCATATTTTCTGGATCCAATTGATTTCTACAAAAATGAAATACGGTCACTTCAATTAGAGTCACCACTGAGCTATTGTGTTTTAGTTCTTTGCACACTTTTTAACGGGAAGCTGCCCAAGAGTATACTTAGTACTTCTAGACAATATGCGGATCTTGTTAAGGATTGCTGTGAGTCGTGTGGTCTGAATAGAGGAACATCAAGAATAAAACTATTGGAAAAGGTTGCAGGTTTGGAAAATGTGTATTTGAGCCAGAACGAAGATGAGATTGTATTCGTACATGATTTTCTAATGGATATTGTTTCAAAATACACTTGTGATGATTCACCATCTCTTATAATTACTCATTCGTCTTGTGAGTTTATACGTGATAGAGTACAATTATCATTCCCCGGTGAACCGCAAGAAGATGCAAGAGAACATGCCATTTTTTTGGATGAACGATATCATACTGCATTTTTCGATAGACTGTATCAAGATATCAACAATGGCCAATCATATATAGTTTTTGGTCATAGTCAAATCAAAGCAACATGTTTTCAAAAAGCAATGTCGGAATTTCTAGAATCGAAGGCAGCAAACGAATTAAAACATACCCTTTTTAATATTCCAGATAATGCTACAAATCGTCATATTTTGAATTTGATTGATCCTTTCATACAGTTTATACAGAATAAACCTATTAAAATAGATGTGCACGATTTATTACGGTGCTTCGCTCAAAATGCCTTTGATTGGATTGTAGGAAAAGGCTTACATGTAATACTACACACTGTGTACAAGCATTTAGAACGCTTCATAAAGGGTGAAATCATGGCGCAAAACGATTTTTATCGCTACTTGATTATATTAGGTGGAAGTGTTGATATTTATTCGTGGTATCTGCAAATTCGACACGAATCTATCGCATGGCGTTTGGGAGCCTTGTTCGATTGCTGTAGTGAAACGGAGTATGTCAAATTAGACTTTCAATTGACCGTCCTGACTGGGAACGAATCGTTATTGTCTTTCATATTAAATCATTATCCATGTGCTAAAACTCTAAAAGCAGATGCTACATACTATCGATATCTAATGTTGTATTTCGTGTTGCTATGTGGCAGTTCTATTCGGAAAGCGAAGCTAGGACTTTTTTGTGTAAAATTATTTAGCTATATGGCCAACTATACTGGACCGTCTCTAACACTTCAAAACTCTTCACATTGGGTAAAGATGGGGATATATCAGTACCTACCTACAGATGACGAACAAATGAACAGAGTTCTAGTGAAGCTATACGAGTCACAGTTACTGCCTTTATTACAAAGAGGGAGGGAACGTCTAGAATCAAAATTTAATGATTTAACTATGTACGATATAGCTAGATCTCAATTAGATACGACACGTTCCTATTTGGAAATAACATCAGAGCTCGGATATGAATCATTAGTAAAACTACTGTTGACCAATACAGATGTAAATTATACGTGTACTCAGACAAATGTCCTATCAAAGCATTATAGTAGTTATTCTATCGTTATGGCCGCAAAGAAAGGACACACAACAATCGTAGATCTTCTTCTACGACATGGTGCAAATAAAGACGCACGCAATGAGTCCGGTTGTTCCTCTTTAATGCTTGCATCAAGCTATGGTCATTTAGACACAGTTGATTTATTATTGGATAGAAAGGTAAAAGTCAATGTGCAAAATTCTCGATTAAGCACAGCTCTTATATATGCCTCAGAAAAAGGACATACAGAAATAGTTGTCTCCCTTTTAAGGAACGGAAGCGACCCAAATATTAGAGGACAGAATGGGAAAACTGCCTTAATAGAAGTATCAGCAAACGGACATCTTCAAATTGGTGAAATATTGTTAAATGAAAATGCATTAATTGATATTGCTGATGGGGTAGGCGTCACTGCTTTAATGAAAGCAGCACAAAATAAATACCATCAGATTGTTAAATTGTTGACCACAAGGAACGCATCGGCGAGTTTACGTACAACTAATGGACAAACCGCACTCGTTTTTGCTGCAGAAAGTGGATGTCTGGAATCTTTAACCATACTACTAGACAGTACAAAGTGCACAAGTTTTGATGTTGATGAAACGGTGATGGTACTTCCACACTTGACAGAAGAACATAGCAACAGGAATAATTTGATTCATTTGCCGTTTAATTCCTTCGGAACAATTCCTTTTATCGATGAAGCTCTTGTAGCTGCTGTAGAAAAAGGACGTATGGACGTAATGAAAGCTTTACTTTGTAATGGAGCCGATGTAAACTCCCGAGACAAGTCAAACACAACAGTCATGAATAAAGCAATAATAAATGGACACAGTTCAATTGTGCGTTTGTTGTGTCAGCATAACGCAGACGTTAATCTCCAAGGAGAATGTGGAGTCACGCCACTGATATTAGCTGCAGAATATGGTGACGTGGAAATAACCAATATTCTTTTGGAAAATGGAGCAAATGTAAATACTAGATCTTTCTATTTGCAAATTAGCAGCAAAGACAGGTGGATACGTGATGATGAAAACCAGTGTTCAGCTTTAATTGTAGCCACAATGTATGGACATTTAAGTATCGCTAAACTATTACTGAAAGATAAAAGAATAAATGTTAATTCTCGAACACAAAATGGCTTCACAGCTATGATAATGGCCGCTCGGACTGAACAAATCGAATTGGTTCGATTATTGATACAAAATGGTGCAAATGTTAACATGGAAACAAAATCTAGGCATACGGCTCTAGAGATAGCAATAGATGAAGTGTATTTTCCAATTGTAAAATTACTCATCGAGAATAATGCAAGCACACGTTTTTCTAAAACAAGTACAACTAAATATATAGGATCACTACTACCAGTGCCACTTGAAGTACTTAGATTATTTATGGTTCAAGATTTTTCAAAAAATTACGAAAGAAGACGTAGAATTATCGATAAGTATTTGTGTTTTGTATTTTACTGGTTAATCTTGCTTTGTGGATTTCTTCTTTACTTTCTTGAATTGCAAATGGTATATATATGTGGCTGTGATGGCATAATCTAGTAAAACTGGAAGTAAGAAGAGTTTGACACAAATGGGTAACCAGAAGCCGTAAAAATATGGCGTAACAGGAGCCCCAATAAAAACCGTTGATGAACCTAGATGCTATGATTGGATAGTCAGCTTCAACTCTACTAGTGGCACCCTTAAAGACAGCGTCAAATGATTTGGCTAATTCCACCAACAAGAAAGACAAAGAACACTGAGATGTTAAAATAAAGTGTGAAGTGATTTGGTATTATTATGATATAATAAATCACAATTACAGTACTTCAATATAATTATTTTAGAAAGTGAAACGGAAATTATTAACAAAGTTTAAAGTTTCGTTTTATTTTCTAAAAATTACTTTGAATTTAACAAACGAAATGCTCATGATTGACACTGTTAAATTAAATAAGACTGTGTGTAAGTGATATCAAACAAACTACAGCCAGCTGAGCTACGAGTGATTTCAATCTAATAAATATTTCCTGGTTGGGGAGTCTGAATTAGCTTTTTTATTAAATGACGCCATCGTATGTAACTTTATTTCTACTTATTAAAGGGATATTGTCTACCAGCTGCGTAATTTTTTCATACCCAAAAATATTGTCGATTTCCGTACTGACCTTCATAAAATGAAGATTAACACCGAGTTATGCTGCAAAAGATACGATTTTTTGACAAAAAAGACCCAAAACTATAGTTGTCAGAATTATTGTCTGGATGACAATATTCAAATCTATTCATATGGCCTTCTATGTGAACACGTCTTGAGCATGCGCACTGTTTAGAAACAATAAACAACATGTGGTTCTTGGGCAAAAGAGAAACTGTCAACGCGTGGAAGAAAGCGGACTTTGACGAATTCAGAGATAAAGAGGAATAGAAGTGAAGTATCTTCCAAATGGAACAAATGCAGGATATATGTAGGGGATCAGTTGGACCGTTTCCGTTGGATGGAGCGAACTCAAGGAAGTGCTACGCGTCAAATCTCACGCAGAAGTGGCAAAGATTTTGCTTGATTATTGTTGATAGGCAAGCCGAGCATGTTGCCTTCTTTTCTCAATCGTTTTTCATATTTTATGAATTGATGATGATACCTATGATCATTTTCGGTAGATATTAATCAATATATGTAATTTTGCACCTGGCAACAACAAATTATTGTCAATGAGTAGCATAAAACGGCCGTATTTGCGAGGTAAACAAACACAAATTTTAAGAGGCCAGCAAAGGGGAAATGGGAGTGCAAAAATGATATCAATGGCAATGCAGTTTATTATTATCACTTTAAAAAAAAATATCGAATCAATTCATTTTTAATGCAAGAATTAAAACTGTACATGGCTTAATGAAAACCCTATAAAGTTCTTTTTATTCAAGCAAATTTATTTCTTTGATATACAACATATAATTAGGCTTTTAATTTTATCAAATTTCAACAACTTGGACATGAAACTTAGTTTTGGGAACCAAAAGTCTATACCTTACTTTCTGCGAATTATCACTATAAAGGAAAATCAGTATGTATTTTTCAAATAAAAGCTTTCTATTAAAAGAAGCTTCATTTCAATTGCACTTTTAGTTTGGATCCTGTAAGTATAATATATAATTATAAACAAGGTTTTGAAGAAATGATATGAATATCCATTGACATTTTCAAGTTTCAGAACTTTTTTTATATATGACTACAAAATTTTACTGAAAATTTCAGAAATGTCCTAAAATGCATATTTTAGACCATGGCTAAATGAAAATCATTTTCAATTCCTTTATGCAAACAAGTTTATATCTTGGGTACTGGAAATACATTACATAAATAAGGTTAAAAGTACTTTTCAGCAAGTTTGAACATAAAACTTTGTTATGGGAGCCAAAATTATATCTTCCTGTCTGAATTATCACCATAGTGGAAAATCAGTATGTATCTTTTATATAAAAAGCTTTCCATTTAAATAAGTGTCATTTCAGTAGCATTTTTTGTTTGGATCCTGTAAGTATGATACATAAACTAGGTTTTAAAAAATAATATGAAGATCCATAGAAATTTGCAAGTTTCAGAAACTTTTCTATATATGCCACTATAAGATTTTACTAAAATGTCCTGAACTGCATATTTTAGACTATGACTAAATGAAAATCGTTTTCAATTTCCTTATGCAAACCAAGTTTATTTCTTGACTATTCTAAAAACATTACATTAACTAGTTTTTTACCACATTTCAACAATTTTGGACATAATTTTTAGTTCAGGGAGCCAAAATTATACTTTACTATCTTAGAATTATCAACATAGACATGATAGAGGGAAATCAATATGTATTTTTCATATAAAGGCTTTCTATTTAAAGAATTGTCATTTGAACTGCTTTTTATTCCCTCGCCAACGAAGTTGCGAAGGGATATAGTAACGCTACCGTCCGTCCGTCACATCTTTGTGAACACTCTAGAATCAACATCCTTCAATGGATTTTGACCAAACTTGGTACATACTTAGTCCTTAAGAGAATTTGAAACCCTATTGATTTTCAAGGTCAAAGGTCAAGGTCACAGGGTCAAATTTTTACTGCGTAACATCCTTGTGAACACTCTAGAATCAACATCCTTCAATGGATTTTGACCAAACTTGGTACATACTTAGTCCTTACGAGAATCTGGAACCCTATTGATTTTCAAAGTCAAAGGTCAACGTAACTGGGTCAAATTTTTAGGCAAGGGGATATGCCACGCTTTGCCCTTGTTTAGTTTGGATCTTGTAAGTATGATTTATGAACAAGATTTTTAAGAAATAATGTGAAGATCCATAGCAATTTGCATGTTTCACAGTGTGTGAATTCAACAGTAGACCGATGGCCCATGTCTGTGTTAAAATCATGCAGGTTTTTGTAAAATTATCTTATTTTTTTAGGCAAATTACTACAAAAACTGGTAATTTCAGACAAATGTGATTTTGTAGTGATTGATATTTGTACTTTTGATTTAGATATTCTGACCAAGGTATTTCTAGTGTAGCAGAAATGAGCAGCCATCACATTTCAACGAAACGAATGAAACTGGAGAATTCGAGTTCATTTGTGAACCCATTTGAGTATGTTCATTTTGTTAAAGATTAGACATATTCTACATTATGTTTATTGGTAACATTGTCAATATTGTTCAACACAGTCACTTGTATAACAGTTTCCTATTAATTATTGTGGCTTGCATAGTGATACTACTAGTAGCTATATTATATAGGGATCATGTTGGCTTCTGCGTCATCGTTACATTTTCATCAATCCACAAGCTGAAATGGCCAGTCCTCCTTAGCTACTTACGGGAATGAAACCAAACTGGGCCAGAATTGACGCACGTCTGGCGCACCAAATTTTTTCCTGGAACTTTGATGTAATTTTGTCTCTTTATATTGGGTTGTGTAGATGTGTGCTGGATACATGTTTATAGATTTAATATTATTTTGAAAAGCTTTTTTCGTTATACAGCTGCACATCAGAACCATATAAAAAAAATTGTTTCGATATTATACACATACACTGTAATAAACAATTATTTTTTATTCTTACAGTCTCTCAATAGATATTACTGAAGAGGGCAGTGATGTTGGTGATGATGAAGATTTTGAACCTAGCCTCAACTTCACTCTAAGGTTTGTCATGTTAATTTCATGTTTCAGTTGTAACTTACATACTTGAAATTTTGTCCTAATAACAGAACCATGCATGATCATATGTCATAGGAGCTTTATTATACCCCCGCTCCACTGGAAGGGGGGGGGGGGGGGAGGGTATACTGTTTTACCTCTGTCCGTCCGTTTGCCCCAAGATGTTCATAACATTTTTCTCAGTAATTATTTATGGCAGCAATCTGATATTTGATCATAGGCTTCAGAAGGGACAATCGAAAGTCGCAAACCCGCTGCGTTGTCCATGGTCAAGTCCGGTAGAAGTCCCATCCGATGAAGGGAAAGACATCAACAAATGAAGATCAGTTCTGATTTGGGTAACAGACACCCTGTAACCATTGACCAGCTCGTGATGCCTGCCGTAGAACTTCTTGAGGGATGACCACAACCTATAATCTGTCTACAAATCACTCAAATCCTTCATAAAGTGGACTTGTAATGATATGTTTAGTTGCTCATTCACTATACATTCGAGATATTCATCTTGAATTGAAAGTTAGGGCTCCATAGATCATAATCTCAATTCTATTGTTTTATTCTTGTGAATTACATTGTATGTATTTTTCTACTTCAGGTGGCAGAGAAGTTACAACAAAAAGACAGCTAGATGGTCTGTGCAGCCTGTTAAAGCTGACAAGTCATATTCCTATGTTCCAAGACTATTAAGAGTCATCATTTGTATGAGACTGCAAGATAATGAAGGAATGAATTAAAGTGTGCAGTTGGAAGTAGATGATCCCAGAATAATCTCGGTCCATATTGCACCAATTCCACAACCTCCAACTCGGGATAATATTGTAGCATCTCAGAAATCCAGATTTGAAGACCAAGAAACGCAATTGACTATATTGTCGCATAAAATAAATTTAGATTGTCACTCTTTGTTTTTCCTGGTCTAACAACAGTTCTGCAAGTCAGGATAATGGGCATTACAAATTGTCCAATGCACAATAATGATAGCACTCAGTGTGTTGGTCTAGTTAGTACAAACCAGGACAACTTTTTAGGACCTCACAAGAAACATCTCTGCCAAGTTTGGTTAAATTCTGTTCGGCTGTTCTCAAGAAGAAGATGAAAATGTTGTTTCCCATAGGGTTTCATTGCAAGGACAATCCGATCAAGGTCCTGTAATAAAGACAAGAGATTTAATAAAAACAGAGTAAAGACAGATGGTTATACATTCATCTAGAAAAATGAGCTTTATTTAAAAAAGAAATATAATTCATTATAAGTCAAATAGTTTGCACAAATTCAGTTTAGAGAAATAAAAAAAGTCTTATTTTGGAAGGAAACATTTTCTCGTGGGACTTTCTTATGACCAGTTTTATTTCGTTTTTTTGTTGGTATATGGGAGAACCATTTTGGTCTTGCAATTTTTTTTTATCAATTTACCCCTCGAGCTATTCAATTTTAACTTTGTTTTTTTTCCTAAAAAAAAATTTTGATTCTGAATCTTGAAGAAAAAAAATTGGTTGGACAGGAGAAAAAAATATATTCCGACTTGACATTTTCACAGTATAATCGTATACTTGCCATTTTCACAGTATAATCATATACAAAATTTTGAAGAAAAAAAATTATTCCAGCCTTTCGCCAATCTAATTAAAATTAGATCTACGCACTTGCTCCCTATTTTAGATCTAATTATACCCCCGCTCCCCGAAGGGGGAGGGGGGTATACTGTTTTACCTCTGTCCGTCCGTCCTTCCAAAATATTTTTCGTCACATTTTTCGCAGCAACTATTGATGGCAGAAATCTGATATTTGGTCACAAGCTTCACATAGGTATGCCATATCGTGGGAAGTGGCAGGGGTATCATAAGTGAGCATTAGATCACAGTTCACCTTGTTTTAATTAGATTGGCACTTCGCCGGAAAATAAGAAAATATGATTTCTGTGGCGTCTGAAAAATACATTTTTACGGCGAAAAAACGTGACATAGCTCCCTTCAAGTTAAATGGTCAGTCCCATATTATTTTGCAGCAACTGTCTTGTGGAACTAGAAGTAAGGTCTCTTTTGTTTCTAATCCAGCCCAAATTTCTCTGAAACATTCCAGTCAATTAACAAATAAAACAACACTGGCTACGTCATTCGTTTTCATCAGACATGTATTTCACTGTGTTCTACATGTATGTCTCTGTTTTCATATTGTCGGTAAAACTGGCTAAAATAAATTAATTTATCACGTGTATCAAAATCTCGGGGAACAACTTCATAACTTATAAGAAGAAAAAAACTAATTTAGTTATTTTTAACGCCGGCAAAAATTTCCGATCGAAAATACGTAGTTGAACTTGTCCCCATGGGGTGCCTCCTGGCATGTTTTCAATGGTTATCGTGGAAATATCGGCTGAATCTGTTAAGGCATGTAATTTTCATCAAAGAAAATCTATTCCTGATACAGAAATTATTTATTCTACGTCTTTTAGATACAATCGGTTCGCAAATAGCTTTTTTCCTCAACTTTTATAGAAACTTACCTCAATATCCATGCTGCAGCATCCGGGCTACTGACATAAAAATAGATAAATAAATAGAGTTGGCCTCGCCCAGGTCAGTGCATAATTAATTAGCTTCCGGTAACGATGGTCAGCTTTTTTAGTCGAAAAAACAACGTTTCGGAACATATTCATCAATAATTCGGTGTTTAATCTTCATTTTAAGAAGGTCAGTACGGAAATCGACAATAATTTTGGGTATGAAAAAATTACGCAGCTGGTAGACAATAGCCCTTTAACATTTCAACAGTTGGTATACAGCGAGGGGTTAAAATCAATACATTTCTAAAATGTTAATGGATGAATATGCATTTCATATATGATGGTGGGACAAGTGCACATGTGTGGTGTTAATGAATTCTTTTTATATTACGTAATTATTTATTTTTTAAACTTGCATTTATCTGATATGAGAACAAACAGCATGTATAATATGCAATGAATTATACCACGGTTTTCCGAGTTAATAAGGGTAATAACAAAATTACCGAACTCCGAACAATCTTACAAAGGGAAAGTCAAAACTCATAAGTCTATAAACAGACAAAATCAGTCAACAACCGGAAAACTGTGAAAACCGTAATGACCCTGACTTGGTACAGGCATTTCTAAAGAAATGGTGGGTTGAATCAGATTTTAAACGGTTAAACACTCCAACGCTAAACATGAGATTATTTAACGGGTTAACTCGGAAAACCGCTGTATAAATGATTTGTAACATGAAGCCATGCAATATCACATCTACATGTAGGTCAGTTGAATATTGCACAGCTCTCTGAGAGTAATAAACATACAGCCCAGATTTAAAAGTGTGCAATATCTCCTATCTGTGTGTATTTATTATTTAATCCCTGGAAGTCCAACCTTTACTTTTTTTTCTATAAAAACTGGAGGAATTCTATCGGGCAAACATTCAAACTGATCAGAAAAATTAGAAAGATAATAATTTTTTAGGTTAACTTTGATTTTATAGGAAAATTTCGGAAAAGTCAAGAAATATCTAGAATTTATTTTCCCCTGATCACTTGAGTTCAGAATTAACAAACAAAAAATAGAATCAGTGCTAACACCTGCGGTTCAGCGTTTTTGTAAGCATTGATAAATTTAAGTAGAAGATGAAATTAATTTTATATTAGTTTGCCAAAGATGTATGCAAAATATTTTTAGTATTTTAGAGTTTGACAATATTGATAAGACTAAACATATTAAAAATCTTATTCTAATATGACGTCTCTAATACGGTACACATGTTAATACTCAACAACTCTATATTTAGCGCAAGTGCAGTACACAACAAATCTGGCTGTTCCGATGTGACTCCCGCTGTGAATTTACCGTGACGACCGAGTGTAAACAAACAAAGCACCGGTATATAACGTATTTGTAAAGTCCTTAAAATACAAATTCCCCCTCAGTTATAAATAAATATTCTGTAACTAAGTATTTTTTTGTCATTTGTTTTGAAAATTTACATTTGGGGATCAGATATGTGTCGGCCATGAATAACAAAATGCACTAACTTACTGACTAACCTTGTTTTCTTACGTATACATTGATAACTAGACGGTGATGTAATTAAGTTACTGATATTTTCCAATTTGATGGCATTTTGAATTTTGCTACTCAAACTAGTAAAATGCTCACAAAATCGTAAAATAAATCAGTAACCAGCTTGTGTCAATCAGCGTCCCTTGTAAACAACGTCACAGGATGACGATGTATTACAAGTCAAAGTCGATAGATGGTTGTCTTAAGTATTTTTTCCGGATTTTTTTTTTATGTCAACAATACAAGCTTTTTTTTTCATTGGTATTTATTTCTGTATTTCATATCTAACAATAATTGTCGATTATTAACAACTGTTCAAGTGTTCGATATTATGCTTGACGACTCCGCTCCGCCATCTTGTTAGCACTTGAAAGGATGAACGAATGATCTCCGACTTTTTTTTTTTTAATATTTTTACGCAGGAATTGTTCAATCGAATCTATGTTGGAAAATACACAATAAATATGTTTTTCATGTTAACATCCATATCTTTGTTTTAAAATATCTCGTTCAAAAACAAATAATTCAAAATCAATTCAAAATTTCCGAAGGAGGTAAATGGAACAGCCACCAAATGCGTGTGTATACAGTTCACGAAAAGTTAAAAATGACCGTA
This sequence comes from Bathymodiolus brooksi, assembly GCA_963680875.1. Taxonomy (NCBI): domain Eukaryota; kingdom Metazoa; phylum Mollusca; class Bivalvia; order Mytilida; family Modiolidae; genus Bathymodiolus; species Bathymodiolus brooksi. The sequence continues at coordinate 90,937,699 of OY804577.1, forward strand.
TTTGTCCTATTAGAATCGAAATAATTCATGGCAGGCATAGAGTTGTGCAAATTTACACATGGGCTGGGCCTTTATATTCTTAGATTTTACCCCTCGCTACCGCTCAGGGTAAAATTCGAATATAAAGGCCCAGCCCATGTGTAAATTTGCACAACTCTATGCCTGCCATGAATTATTTCTTAATTAATCCCCGGCTCTTTTTGGATTCAAATCCTTTGTGCTCTTTTATAAAAGAAGTTCTTAATATTAGGGGAAATCAGACTGGGCAAGTGTTAATTTAAAAAAGTAACCCAACTACCTTAAATATGTATCATTGACTGAATGTATGTCTTCTATTGTTATTTATAGTATGAAACCATATCATATCATGTTATATATCATATATTGTCAAAATTGTGTAGTAGTTTGTCTGTACTTGGATCAGGCCTACCATATGTGCTATTTCAAATGGACTACTTTGAATTTTTATGTAAGTCTCTATTGTTAATAATGTCATCTCGAGATCGTTTGACAAAGGATTATGATTATGGTGTTTAACTCCACTTTCAACAATATTTCAGTTAAATCGTGACAGTCAGTTTTATTGATGGAGGAAACCGGAGTACCCGGAGGACAATCTCCGACCTTCCGCAAGTCACTGCCAAACTTTGTCACATAATGTTGTATGATAAAAAATGTAACTGACTGGTATAACTGTTTAAGCTTTGACAGTTCTCTCTCTGATAGAGGTGGAAACAAACTCCGAATGTATTAACTTTTTATTAGTTTTTAACAATAGGTTTGAAACATAAATTTATTGCAAACTAGCATTGACATTTTCATACAAGAAGAGTGCTTTTGCCAAATTTAAATGTGAAGTTGCACCGCTCAGAATAAGAAACAGGTCGTTTTGAAAATTTACCAGTTGAAAACCGAATTTATTGTTTTTGTCTTGATTTTATAGAGGATGAAACACATGTAATTTTAAACTATTCATTTTGTGATTATCTTTTAGAAAATTTATTTAATGTTGCAAAGCATTATATGGTTGATTTTTATGTCTTTTAATAATGAAGAGAAAATAATATTTTTATTCTCAAATGAAAATATGATTAGAATATGTGCTAAACATGTTTCCTAATTTTATAAGACATAGAAATAGTTTTGTAATTGTAAATTGTTTTTCTTATATATGTTCATAAATTTTGGCTTTTATGATATTATGAAGTTATTTAAATGTATAGAGTCTCTTATAATTTTAATATTATATGTGTATGTATTTTTAATATTTTGTATTGTACAAAAAATATTATAGTTAAGAGATGAGACTTCTATGTTTTCTTTGTTAACAATTGATTTTAATATTGTGTACAGTAACATATCGATAATGTGCTTTAAATACATATTTTCTTTTTAAGTATATTAATGACTGTTTAACTATTGTTTATGCAATTATTTACATACTTGTCGTATTCTTAGCATACAATATGTCATACCAAACTTGAACCCCCCCCAAAAAAAAGAATCCCGGGGCAATAGGGCCTAGTTTCTCTGCTGCATGTGCATCGTAGGTAGCACACGCTCAGATTGGTCTCCACTCGAAAGTAATCGGAGCGTGACCAGCTGTGGGTTACCGACGATGTTGGTTGTGTAGAAAGAATCAAATAAACAAATGCTTTGTAAGGCGATGTGTAAAAGAATGCCTTGTGGGTAGACAAAAGACATAAAACCGCTTCCAATGAACAACTTTCAGAGTGGTTTTTGGTGGTAAGGTTGCAATGTACAATTTCCAAGTCCTGTCCATCATCCCTCTCCCCCCCCCCCCTCTCTAATTATATTATTTTTCTCACACCAAACAAAAATCAAATTATTATTTTTATTCTTCAAATTTCAACACAATTTCTTGTTGAAAAGTGCAGGGTCAGATTAATTGTTTTTGCATCTTTCAGTTCAAAATATGTTTTTTCTATAAAATTTGACGACAGCAAATTAAAGCAAAAAACAACAGAGTAAATGTTCGTTCGCTTAGAATTATTCCAGATAAATTAAGCTACAGTCTTTCACAAATTGATGACATTGTTCACTTGATGACAAAGACTTGTCAGAGTACAAGATAACATGATGTTACATATATATTATCAATTAGGAACATTGTATTTCTAATGACGGCTCTTCCATTGAGTAAATAAAAAGGAAACGAAGAACTTTGTCGTGGGGGTTCTCACAATGTACATGTATATAGTTATTGAATTGATCTTCGAGACTTATAGCTATGCTTTCATCAATTATTTGTGTTATTTTCCACGAAAAAGAAAATGAATAAATCATGATTTTTTTTTATGAATTATCTTTTAATTTTAATATTCAAGTAAACAAAGTTTAAAGGTAACAAAGAGGTAATCGGGAGCAGTAAATAAAGGAAAGACAATACAATACAATGATAAAAATAATATTGTAAAGACAAACAATACAATGATAAAAATAATATTGTAAAGACAAACAATGATATACAAAACACTACACAGAAAACTAAAGATTGAGAAACACGAGCCCCACAAAAACCGTGAGTGGTCCCGAGTGCTCCAACAGGATAAGCAGTTCCTACTATACTAGTGGCACCTGTCGTGTTATTGCTAAAATTTGTAATTAAAAAACAAATGTTTTTAGTTGATTAGATTAAAAAAATATGAAAGTAAACTTGTATGACAGAAAGATCTCTGTTAAAACAGAGAACAGCAGTTTTTTTAATTGTTGTTCTTTAACTCACAGTCAAGTCTACAACGACAAGAAAAGTATGAAGATACCAAAGGGGTAATTGTGTTTAACAATGTGACTTATCCCCTAGTAGAGGATAACAGTGGTATGGTTTGTGTTAAGTTCACATGACCCCAATAAAGACTATTGTTATCATTTTAAGTCAATTGGTCTAACCTCTCCACTTTTCATTAAAGTACATGTACCAGTACCAAGCCAGGTCTAACCTCGCCACCTTTCATTAAAGTACATGTACCAGTACCAAGCCAGGTCTAACCTCTCCACTTTTGATTAAAGTATATGTACCAGTTCCAAGCCAGGTCTAACCTCTCCACCTTTCATTAAAATACATGTACCAGTACCAAGCCAGGTCTAACCTCTCCACTTTTCATTAAAGTAAATGTACCAGTACCATGTCAGGTCTAACCTCTCCACTTTTCATTAAAGTACATGTACCAGTATCAAACCAGGTATATGCTCTCCACTTTTCATTAAAGTACATGTACCAGTACCAAACCAGGTCTAACCTCTCCACTTTTCATTAAAGTACATGTACCAGTACCATGTCAGGTCTAACCTCTCTACCTTTCATTAAAGTACATATATCAGTACCAAGTCAAGTCTAACCTCTCCACTTTTCATTAAAGTATATGTACCAGTACCATGTCAGGTCTAACCTCTCCACTTTTCATTAAAGTACATGTACCAGTACCAAGCCAGATCTAACCTCTGCACCTTTCATTAAAGTACATGTACCAGTACCAAGTCAGGTCTAACCTCTCCTCTTTTCATTAAAGTACATGTACCAGTACCATGTCAGGTCTAACCTCTCCTCTTTTCATTAAAGTACATGTACCAGTACCAAGCCAGGTCTAACCTCTCCACTTTTCATTAAAGTACATGTACCAGTACCAAGCCAGGTCTAACCTCTCCACTTTTTATTAAAGTACATGTAACAGTACCAAACCAGGCCTAACCTCTCCACTTTTCATTAAAGTACATGTACCAGTACCAAGCCAGGTCTAACCTCTCCACTTTTCATTAAAGTACATGTACCAGTACCAAGCCAGATCTAACCTCTCCTCCTTTCATTAAAGTACATGTACCAGTACCAATCCAGGTCTAACCTCGCCACTTTTCATTAAAGTACATGTACCAGTACCAAGCCAGGTCTAACCTCCCCACTTTTCATTAAAGTACATGTACCAGTACCATGTCAGGTCTAACCTCTCTACTTTTCATTAAAGTACATGTATCAGTACCAGGTCAGGTCTAACCTCTCCTCTTTTGCATTAAAGTACATGTACCAGTACCATGTCAGGTCTAACCTCTCCTCTTTTGCATTAAAGTACATGTACCAGTACCATGTCAGGTCTAACCTCTCCTCTTTTCATTAAAATACATGTTCCAGTACCAAGCCAGGTCTAACCTCTCCACTTTTCATTAAAGTACATGTACCAGTACTAGGCCAGGTCTAACCTCTCCACATTTCATTAAAGTACATGTACCAGTACCAAACCAGGTCTAACCTCTCCACTTTTCATTAAAGTACATGTACCAGTACCAAGCCAGGTCTAACCTGTCCACTTTTCATTAAAGTACATGTACCAGTACCAAGCCAGGTCTAACCTCTCCACCTTTCATTAAAGTACATGTACCAGTACCAAGCCAGGTCTAACCGCTCCACTTTTCATTAAAGTACATGTACAAGTACCAAGTCAGGTATAACCTCTCCTCTTTTCTTTAAAGTACACGTACCAGTACCAAGCCAGGTCTAACCTCTCCACTTTTCATTAAAGTACATGTACCAGTACCAAGCCAGGTCTAACCTCGCCACCTTTCATTAAAGTACATGTACCAGTACCAAGCCAGGTCTAACATCGCCACCTTTCATTAAAGTACATGTACCAGTACCAAGCCAGGTCTAACCTCTCCACTTTTGATTAAAGTATATGTACCAGTTCCAAGCCAGGTCTAACCTCTCCACCTTTCATTAAAGTACATGTACCAGTACCAAGCCAGGTCTAACCTCTCCACCTTTCATTAAAGTACATGTACCAGTACCATGTCAGGTCTAACCTCTCCACTTTTCATTAAAGTACATGTACCAGTACCAAACCAGGTATATGCTCTCCACTTTTCATTAAAGTACATGTACCAGTACCAAACCAGGTCTAACCTCTCCACTTTTCATTAAAGTACATGTACCAGTACCATGTCAGGTCTAACCTCTCTACTTTTCATTAAAGTACATGTATCAGTACCAAGTCAGGTCTAACCTCTCCACTTTTCATTAAAGTATATGTACCAGTACCAAGTCAGGTCTAACCTCTCTACTTTTCATTAAAGTACATGTACCAGTACCAAGCCAGATCTAACCTCTCCACCTTTCATTAAAGTACATGTACCAGTACCAAGTCAGATCTAACCTCTCCTCTTTTCATTAAAGTACATGTACCAGTACCATGTCAGGTCTAACCTCTCCTCTTTTCATTAAAGTACACGTACCATTACCAAGCCAGGTCTAACCTCTCCACTTTTCATTAAAGTACATGTACCAGTACGAGGCCAGGTCTAACCTCTCCACTTTTTTATTAAAGTACATGTACCAGTACCAAACCAGGCCTAACCTCTCCACTTTTCATTAAAGTACATGTACCAGTACCAAGCCAGGTCTAACCTGTCAACTTTTCATTAAAGTACATGTACCAGTACCATGTCAGATCTAACCTCTCTACTTTTCATTAAAGTACATGTACCTGTACCAAGCCAGATCTAACCACTCCACCTTTCATTAAAGTACATGTACCAGTACCAAACCAGGCCTAACCTCTCCACTTTTCATTAAAGTACATGTACCAGTACCAAGCCAGGTCTAACCTGTCAACTTTTCATTAAAGTACATGTACCAGTACCAAGCCAGGTCTAACCTCTCCTCCTTTCATTAAAGTACATGTACCAGTACCAAGCCAGGTCTAACCTCTCCACTTTTCATTAAAGTACATGTACCAGTACCAAGCCAGGTCTAACCTCCCCACTTTTCATTAAAGTACATGTACCAGTACCATGTCAGGTCTAACCTCTCTACTTTTCATTAAAGTACATGTATCAGTACCAAGTCAGGTCTAACCTCTCCTCTTTTGCATTAAAGTACATGTACCAGTACCATGTCAGGTCTAACCTCTCCTCTTTTGCATTAAAGTACATGTACCAGTACCATGTCAGGTCTAACCTCTCTACTTTTCATTAAAGTACATGTACCAGTACCAAGCCAGATCTAACCTCTCCACCTTTCATTAAAGTACATGTACCAGTACCAAGTCAGGTCTAACCTCTCCTCTTTTCATTAAAGTACATGTACCAGTACCAAGTCAGGTCTAACCTCTCCTCTTTTCATTAAAGTACATGTACCAGTAGCAAGCCAGGTCTAACCTCTCCACTTTTCATTAAAGTACATTTACCAGTACCAAACCAGGCCTAACCTCTCCACTTTTCATTAAAGTACATGTACCAGTACCAGGTCAGGTCTAACCTCTCCTCTTTTGCATTAAAGTACATGTACCAGTACCATGTCAGGTCTAACCTCTCCTCTTTTGCATTAAAGTACATGTAACAGTACCATGTCAGGTCTAACCTCTCCTCTTTTCATTAAAATACATGTTCCAGTACCAAGCCAGGTCTAACCTCTCCACTTTTCATTAAAGTACATGTACCAGTCCTAGGCCAGGTCTAACCTCTCCACGTTTCATTAAAGTACATGTACCAGTACCAAACCAGGTCTAACCTCTCCACTTTTCATTAAAGTACATGTACCAGTACCAAACCAGGTCTAACCTGTCCACTTTTCATTAAAGTACATGTACCAGTACCAAGCCAGGTCTAACCTCTCCACCTTTCATTAAAGTACATGTACCAGTACCAAGCCAGGTCTAACCGCTCCACTTTTGATTAAAGTATATGTACCAGTTCCAAGCCAGGTCTAACCTCTCCACCTTTCATTAAAGTACATGTACCAGTACCAAGCCAGGTCTAACCTCTCCACTTTTCATTAAAGTACATGTACCAGTACCATGTCAGGTCTAACCTCTCCACTTTTCATTAAAGTACATGTACCAGTACCAAACCAGGTATATGCTCTCCACTTTTCATTAAAGTACATGTACCAGTACCAAACCAGGTCTAACCTCTCCACTTTTCATTAAAGTACATGTACCAGTACCATGTCAGGTCTAACCTCTCTACTTTTCATTAAAGTACATGTATCAGTACCAAGTCAGGTCTAACCTCTCCACTTTTCATTAAAGTACATGTACCAGTACCAAGCCAGATCTAACCTCTCCACCTTTCATTAAAGTACATGTACCAGTACCAAGTCAGATCTAACCTCTCCTCTTTTCATTAAAGTACATGTACCAGTACCATGTCAGGTCTAACCTCTCCTCTTTTCATTAAAGTACATGTACCAGTACCAAGCCAGGTCTAACCTCTCCACTTTTCATTAAAGTACATGTACCAGTACGAGGCCAGGTCTAACCTCTCCACTTTTTATTAAAGTACATGTACCAGTACCAAACCAGGCCTAACCTCTCCACTTTTCATTAAAGTACATGTACCAGTACCAAGCCAGGTCTAACCTGTCAACTTTTCATTAAAGTACATGTACCAGTACCATGTCAGGTCTAACCTCTCTACTTTTCATTAAAGTACATGTACCAGTACCAAGCCAGATCTAACCTCTTCACCTTTCATTAAAGTACATGTACCAGTACCAAGTCAGATCTAACCTCTCCTCTTTTCATTAAGGTACATGTACCAGTACCATGTCAGGTCTAACCTCTCCTCTTTTCATTAAAGTACATGTACCAGTACGAGGCCAGGTCTAACCTCTCCACTTTTTATTAAAGTACATGTACCAGTACCAAACCAGGCCTAACCTCTCCACTTTTCATTAAAGTACATATACCAGTACCAAGCCAGGTCTAACATGTCAACTTTTCATTAAAGTACATGTACCAGTACCAAGCCAGGTCTAACCTCTCCTCCTTTCATTAAAGTACATGTACCAGTACCAAGCCAGGTCTAACCTCTCCACTTTTCATTAAAGTACATGTACCAGTACCAAGCCAGGTCTAACCTCCCCACTTTTCATTAAAGTACATGTACCAGTACCATGTCAGGTCTAACCTCTCTACTTTTCATTAAAGTACATGTATCAGTACCAAGTCAGGTCTAACCTCTCCTCTTTTGCATTAAAGTACATGTACCAGTACCATGTCAGGTCTAACCTCTCCTCTTTTGCATTAAAGAACATGTACCAGTACCATGTCAGGTCTAACCTCTCTACTTTTCATTAAAGTACATGTACCAGTACCAAGCCAGATCTAACCTCTCCACCTTTCATTAAAGTACATGTACCAGTACCAAGTCAGGTCTAACCTCTCCTCTTTTCATTAAAGTACATGTACCAGTACCAAGTCAGGTCTAACCTCTCCTCTTTTCATTAAAGTACATGTACCAGTAGCAAGCCAGGTCTAACCTCTCCACTTTTCATTAAAGTACATTTACCAGTACCAAACCAGGCCTAACCTCTCCACTTTTCATTAAAGTACATGTACCAGTACCAAGTCAGATCTAACCTCTCCTCTTTTCATTAAAGTACATGTACCAGTACCATGTCAGGTCTAACCTCTCCTCTTTTCATTAAAGTACACGTACCATTACCAAGCCAGGTCTAACCTCTCCACTTTTCATTAAAGTACATGTACCAGTACGAGGCCAGGTCTAACCTCTCCACTTTTTTATTAAAGTACATGTACCAGTACCAAACCAGGCCTAACCTCTCCACTTTTCATTAAAGTACATGTACCAGTACCAAGCCAGGTCTAACCTGTCAACTTTTCATTAAAGTACATGTACCAGTACCATGTCAGATCTAACCTCTCTACTTTTCATTAAAGTACATGTACCTGTACCAAGCCAGATCTAACCTCTCCACCTTTCATTAAAGTACATGTACCAGTACCAAACCAGGCCTAACCTCTCCACTTTTCATTAAAGTACATGTACTAGTACCAAGCCAGGTCTAACCTGTCAACTTTTCATTAAAGTACATGTACCAGTACCAAGCCAGGTCTAACCTCTCCTCCTTTCATTAAAGTACATGTACCAGTACCAAGCCAGGTCTAACCTCTCCACTTTTCATTAAAGTACATGTACCAGTACCAAGCCAGGTCTAACCTCCCCACTTTTCATTAAAGTACATGTACCAGTACCATGTCAGGTCTAACCTCTCTACTTTTCATTAAAGTACATGTATCAGTACCAAGTCAGGTCTAACCTCTCCTCTTTTGCATTAAAGTACATGTACCAGTACCATGTCAGGTCTAACCTCTCCTCTTTTGCATTAAAGTACATGTACCAGTACCATGTCAGGTCTAACCTCTCTACTTTTCATTAAAGTACATGTACCAGTACCAAGCCAGATCTAACCTCTCCACCTTTCATTAAAGTACATGTACCAGTACCAAGTCAGGTCTAACCTCTCCTCTTTTCATTAAAGTACATGTACCAGTACCAAGTCAGGTCTAACCTCTCCTCTTTTCATTAAAGTACATGTACCAGTAGCAAGCCAGGTCTAACCTCTCCACTTTTCATTAAAGTACATTTACCAGTACCAAACCAGGCCTAACCTCTCCACTTTTCATTAAAGTACATGTACCAGTACCAGGTCAGGTCTAACCTCTCCTCTTTTGCATTAAAGTACATGTACCAGTACCATGTCAGGTCTAACCTCTCCTCTTTTGCATTAAAGTACATGTAACAGTACCATGTCAGGTCTAACCTCTCCTCTTTTCATTAAAATACATGTTCCAGTACCAAGCCAGGTCTAACCTCTCCACTTTTCATTAAAGTACATGTACCAGTCCTAGGCCAGGTCTAACCTCTCCACGTTTCATTAAAGTACATGTACCAGTACCAAACCAGGTCTAACCTCTCCACTTTTCATTAAAGTACATGTACCAGTACCAAACCAGGTCTAACCTGTCCACTTTTCATTAAAGTACATGTACCAGTACCAAGCCAGGTCTAACCTCTCCACCTTTCATTAAAGTACATGTACCAGTACCAAGCCAGGTCTAACCGCTCCACTTTTGATTAAAGTATATGTACCAGTTCCAAGCCAGGTCTAACCTCTCCACCTTTCATTAAAGTACATGTACCAGTACCAAGCCAGGTCTAACCTCTCCACTTTTCATTAAAGTACATGTACCAGTACCATGTCAGGTCTAACCTCTCCACTTTTCATTAAAGTACATGTACCAGTACCAAACCAGGTATATGCTCTCCACTTTTCATTAAAGTACATGTACCAGTACCAAACCAGGTCTAACCTCTCCACTTTTCATTAAAGTACATGTACCAGTACCATGTCAGGTCTAACCTCTCTACTTTTCATTAAAGTACATGTATCAGTACCAAGTCAGGTCTAACCTCTCCACTTTTCATTAAAGTACATGTACCAGTACCAAGCCAGATCTAACCTCTCCACCTTTCATTAAAGTACATGTACCAGTACCAAGTCAGATCTAACCTCTCCTCTTTTCATTAAAGTACATGTACCAGTACCATGTCAGGTCTAACCTCTCCTCTTTTCATTAAAGTACATGTACCAGTACCAAGCCAGGTCTAACCTCTCCACTTTTCATTAAAGTACATGTACCAGTACGAGGCCAGGTCTAACCTCTCCACTTTTTATTAAAGTACATGTACCAGTACCAAACCAGGCCTAACCTCTCCACTTTTCATTAAAGTACATGTACCAGTACCAAGCCAGGTCTAACCTGTCAACTTTTCATTAAAGTACATGTACCAGTACCATGTCAGGTCTAACCTCTCTACTTTTCATTAAAGTACATGTACCAGTACCAAGCCAGATCTAACCTCTTCACCTTTCATTAAAGTACATGTACCAGTACCAAGTCAGATCTAACCTCTCCTCTTTTCATTAAGGTACATGTACCAGTACCATGTCAGGTCTAACCTCTCCTCTTTTCATTAAAGTACATGTACCAGTACGAGGCCAGGTCTAACCTCTCCACTTTTTATTAAAGTACATGTACCAGTACCAAACCAGGCCTAACCTCTCCACTTTTCATTAAAGTACATATACCAGTACCAAGCCAGGTCTAACATGTCAACTTTTCATTAAAGTACATGTACCAGTACCAAGCCAGGTCTAACCTCTCCTCCTTTCATTAAAGTACATGTACCAGTACCAAGCCAGGTCTAACCTCTCCACTTTTCATTAAAGTACATGTACCAGTACCAAGCCAGGTCTAACCTCCCCACTTTTCATTAAAGTACATGTACCAGTACCATGTCAGGTCTAACCTCTCTACTTTTCATTAAAGTACATGTATCAGTACCAAGTCAGGTCTAACCTCTCCTCTTTTGCATTAAAGTACATGTACCAGTACCATGTCAGGTCTAACCTCTCCTCTTTTGCATTAAAGAACATGTACCAGTACCATGTCAGGTCTAACCTCTCTACTTTTCATTAAAGTACATGTACCAGTACCAAGCCAGATCTAACCTCTCCACCTTTCATTAAAGTACATGTACCAGTACCAAGTCAGGTCTAACCTCTCCTCTTTTCATTAAAGTACATGTACCAGTACCAAGTCAGGTCTAACCTCTCCTCTTTTCATTAAAGTACATGTACCAGTAGCAAGCCAGGTCTAACCTCTCCACTTTTCATTAAAGTACATTTACCAGTACCAAACCAGGCCTAACCTCTCCACTTTTCATTAAAGTACATGTACCAGTACCAAGCCAGGTCTAACCTGTCCACTTTTCATTAAAGTACATGTACCAGTACCAAGCCAGGTCTAACCTCGCCACTTTTCATTAAAGTACATGTACCAGTACCAAGCCAGGTCTAACCTCCCCACTTTTCATTAAAGTACATGTACCAGAACCATGCCAGGTCTAACCTCTGTACTTTTCATTAAAGTACATGTATCAGTACCAAGTCAGGTCTAACCTCTCCTCTTTTGCATTAAAGTACATGTACCAGTACCATGTCAGGTCTAACCTCTCCTCTTTTGCATTAAAGTACATGTACCAGTACCAAACCAGGTCTAACCTCTCCACTTTTCATTAAAGTACATGTACCAGTACCATGTCAGGTCTAACCTCTCCACGTTTCATTAAAGTACATGTACCAGTACCAAACCAGGTCTAACCTCTCCACTTTTCATTAAAGTACATGTACCAGTACCAAGCCAGGTCTAACCTGTCCACTTTTCATTAAAGTACATGTACCAGTACCAAGCCAGGTCTAACCTCTCCACCTTTCATTAAAGTACATGTACCAGTACCAAGCCAGGTCTAACCGCTCCACTTTTCATTAAAGTACATATACCAGTACCAAGTCAGGTATAACCTCTCCTCTTTTCATTAAAGTACACGTACCAGTACCAAGCCAGGTCTAACCTCTCCACTTTTCATTAAAGTACATGTACCAGTACCAAGCCAGGTCTAACCTCGGCACCTTTCATTAAAGTACATGTACCAGTACCAAGCCAGGTCTAACCTCGCCACCTTTCATTAAAGTACATGTACCAGTACCAAGCCAGGTCTAACCTCTCCACTTTTGATTAAAGTATATGTACCAGTTCCAAGCCAGGTCTAACCTCTCCACCTTTCATTAAAGTACATGTACCAGTACCAAGCCAGGTCTAACCTCTCCACTTTTCATTAAAGTACATGTACCAGTACCATGTCAGGTCTAACCTCTCCACTTTTCATTAAAGTACATGTACCAGTACCAAACCAGGTATATGCTCTCCACTTTTCATTAAAGTACATGTACCAGTACCAAACCAGGTCTAACCTCTCCACTTTTCATTAAAGTACATGTACCAGTACCATGTCAGGTCTAACCTCTCTACTTTTCATTAAAGTACATGTATCAGTACCAAGTCAGGTCTAACCTCTCCACTTTTCATTAAAGTACATGTACCAGTACTAAGCCAGATCTAACCTCTCCACCTTTCATTAAAGTACATGTACCAGTACCAAGTCAGATCTAACCTCTCCTCTTTTCATTAAAGTACATGTACCAGTACCATGTCAGGTCTAACCTCTCCTCTTTTCATTAAAGTACATGTACCAGTACCAAGCCAGGTCTAACCTCTCCACTTTTCATTAAAGTACATGTACCAGTACGAGGCCAGGTCTAACCTCTCTACTTTTTATTAAAGTACATGTACCAGTACCAAACCAGGCCTAACCTCTCCACTTTTCATTAAAGTACATGTACCAGTACCAAGCCAGGTCTAACCTGTCAACTTTTCATTAAAGTACATGTACCAGTACCATGTCAGGTCTAACCTCTCTACTTTTCATTAAAGTACATGTACCAGTACCAAGCCAGATCTAACCTCTTCACCTTTCATTAAAGTACATGTACCAGTACCAAGTCAGATCTAACCTCTCCTCTTTTCATTAAGGTACATGTACCAGTACCATGTCAGGTCTAACCTCTCCTCTTTTCATTAAAGTACATGTACCAGTACGAGGCCAGGTCTAACCTCTCCACTTTTTATTAAAGTACATGTACCAGTACCAAACCAGGCCTAACCTCTCCACTTTTCATTAAAGTACATATACCAGTACCAAGCCAGGTCTAACCTGTCAACCTTTCATTAAAGTACATGTACCAGTACCAAGCCAGGTCTAACCTCTCCTCCTTTCATTAAAGTACATGTACCAGTACCAAGCCAGGTCTAACCTCTCCACTTTTCATTAAAGTACATGTACCAGTACCAAGCCAGGTCTAACCTCCCCACTTTTCATTAAAGTACATGTACCAGTACCATGTCAGGTCTAACCTCTCTACTTTTCATTAAAGTACATGTATCAGTACCAAGTCAGGTCTAACCTCTCCTCTTTTGCATTAAAGTACATGTACCAGTACCATGTCAGGTCTAACCTCTCCTCTTTTGCATTAAAGAACATGTACCAGTACCATGTCAGGTCTAACCTCTCTACTTTTCATTAAAGTACATGTACCAGTACCAAGCCAGATCTAACCTCTCCACCTTTCATTAAAGTACATGTACCAGTACCAAGTCAGGTCTAACCTCTCCTCTTTTCATTAAAGTACATGTACCAGTACCAAGTCAGGTCTAACCTCTCCTCTTTTCATTAAAGTACATGTACCAGTAGCAAGCCAGGTCTAACCTCTCCACTTTTCATTAAAGTACATTTACCAGTACCAAACCAGGCCTAACCTCTCCACTTTTCATTAAAGTACATGTACCAGTACCAAGCCAGGTCTAACCTGTCCACTTTTCATTAAAGTACATGTACCAGTACCAAGCCAGGTCTAACCTCGCCACTTTTCATTAAAGTACATGTACCAGTACCAAGCCAGGTCTAACCTCCCCACTTTTCATTAAAGTACATGTACCAGAACCATGCCAGGTCTAACCTCTGTACTTTTCATTAAAGTACATGTATCAGTACCAAGTCAGGTCTAACCTCTCCTCTTTTGCATTAAAGTACATGTACCAGTACCATGTCAGGTCTAACCTCTCCTCTTTTGCATTAAAGTACATGTACCAGTTCCATGTCAAGTCTAACCTCTCCACTTTTCATTAAAGTACATGTACCAGTACCATGCCAGGTCTAACCTGTCCACTTTTCATTAAAGTACATGTACCAGTACCAAGCCAGGTCTAACCTCTCCACTTTTCATTAAAGTACATGTACCAGTACCATGTCAGGTCTAACCTCTCCACTTTTCATTAAAGTACATGTACCAGTACCAAACCAGGTATATGCTCTCCACTTTTCATTAAAGTACATGTACCAGTACCAAACCAGGTCTAACCTCTCCACTTTTCATTAAAGTACATGTACCAGTACCATGTCAGGTCTAACCTCTCTACTTTTCATTAAAGTACATATATCAGTACCAAGTCAGGTCTAACCTCTCCACTTTTCATTAAAGTATATGTACCAGTACCATGTCAGGTCTAACCTCTCTACTTTTCATTAAAGTACATGTACCAGTACCAAGCCAGATCTAACCTCTCCACCTTTCATTAAAGTACATGTACCAGTACCAAGTCAGGTCTAACCTCTCCTCTTTTCATTAAAGTACATGTACCAGTACCATGTCAGGTCTAACCTCTCCTCTTTTCATTAAAGTACATGTACCAGTACCAAGCCAGGTCTAACCTCTCCACTTTTCATTAAAGTACATGTACCAGTACCAGGCCAGGTCTAACCTCTCCACTTTTTATTAAAGTACATGTACCAGTACCAAACCACGCCTAACCTCTCCACTTTTCATTAAAGTACATGTGCCAGTACCAAGCCAGGCCTAACCTGTCAACTTTTCATTAAAGTACATGTACCAGTACCAAGCCAGGTCTAACCTCTCCTCCTTTCATTAAAGTACATGTACCAGTACCAAGCCAGGTCTAACCTCGCCACTTTTCATTAAAGTACATGTACCAGTACCAAGCCAGGTCTAACCTCCCCACTTTTCATTAAAGTACATGTATCAGTACAAAGTCAGGTCTAACCTCTCCTCTTTTGCATTAAAGTACATGTATCAGTACCAAGTCAGGTCTAACCTCTCCACTTTTCATTAAAGTACATGTACCAGTACCAAGCCAGATCTAACCTCTCCACCTTTCATTAAAGTACATGTACCAGTACCAAGTCAGATCTAACCTCTCCTCTTTTCATTAAAGTACATGTACCAGTACCATGTCAGGTCTAACCTCTCCTCTTTTCATTAAAGTACATGTACCAGTACCAAGCCAGGTCTAACCTCTCCACTTTTCATTAAAGTACATGTACCAGTACGAGGCCAGGTCTAACCTCTCCACTTTTTATTAAAGTACATGTACCAGTACCAAACCAGGCCTAACCTCTCCACTTTTCATTAAAGTACATGTACCAGTACCAAGCCAGGTCTAACCTGTCAACTTTTCATTAAAGTACATGTACCAGTACCATGTCAGGTCTAACCTCTCTACTTTTCATTAAAGTACATGTACCAGTACCAACACAGATCTAACCTCTTCACCTTTCATTAAAGTACATGTACCAGTACCAAGTCAGATCTAACCTCTCCTCTTTTCATTAAGGTACATGTACCAGTACCATGTCAGGTCTAACCTCTCCTCTTTTCATTAAAGTACATGTACCAGTACGAGGCCAGGTCTAACCTCTCCACTTTTTATTAAAGTACATGTACCAGTACCAAACCAGGCCTAACCTCTCCACTTTTCATTAAAGTACATATACCAGTACCAAGCCAGGTCTAACCTGTCAACTTTTCATTAAAGTACATGTACCAGTACCAAGCCAGGTCTAACCTCTCCTCCTTTCATTAAAGTACATGTACCAGTACCAAGCCAGGTCTAACCTCTCCACTTTTCATTAAAGTACATGTACCAGTACCAAGCCAGGTCTAACCTCCCCACTTTTAATTAAAGTACATGTACCAGTACCATGTCAGGTCTAACCTCTCTACTTTTCATTAAAGTACATGTATCTGTACCAAGTCAGGTCTAACCTCTCCTCTTTTGCATTAAAGTACATGTACCAGTACCATGTCAGGTCTAACCTCTCCTCTTTTGCATTAAAGAACATGTACCAGTACCATGTCAGGTCTAACCTCTCTACTTTTCATTAAAGTACATGTACCAGTACCAAGCCAGATCTAACCTCTCCACCTTTCATTAAAGTACATGTACCAGTACCAAGTCAGGTCTAACCTCTCCTCTTTTCATTAAAGTACATGTACCAGTACCAAGTCAGGTCTAACCTCTCCTCTTTTCATTAAAGTACATGTACCAGTAGCAAGCCAGGTCTAACCTCTCCACTTTTCATTAAAGTACATTTAACAGTACCAAACCAGGCCTAACCTCTCCACTTTTCATTAAAGTACATGTACCAGTACCAAGCCAGGTCTAACCTGTCCACTTTTCATTAAAGTACATGTACCAGTACCAAGCCAGGTCTAACCTCGCCACTTTTCATTAAAGTACATGTACCAGTACCAAGCCAGGTCTAACCTCCCCACTTTTCATTAAAGTACATGTACCAGAACCATGCCAGGTCTAACCTCTGTACTTTTCATTAAAGTACATGTACCAGTACCATGTCAGGTCTAACCTCTCCACTTTTCATTAAAGTACATGTACCAGTACCATGTCAGGTCTAACCTCTCCACTTTTCATTAAAGTACATGTACCAGTACCAAACCAGGTATATGCTCTCCACTTTTCATTAAAGTACATGTACCAGTACCAAACCAGGTCTAACCTCTCCACTTTTCATTAAAGTACATGTACCAGTACCATGTCAATTCTAACCTCTCCTCTTTTGCATTAAAGTACATGTACCAGTTCCATGTCAAGTCTAACCTCTCCACTTTTCATTAAAGTACATGTACCAGTACCATGCCAGGTCTAACCTGTCCACTTTTCATTAAAGTACATGTACCAGTACCAGGCCAGGTCTAACCTCTCCACTTTTCATTAAAGTACATGTACCAGTACCATGTCAGGTCTAACCTCTCCACTTTTCATTAAAGTACATGTACCAGTACCAAACCAGGTATATGCTCTCCACTTTTCATTAAAGTACATGTACCAGTACCAAACCAGGTCTAACCTCTCCACTTTTCATTAAAGTACATGTACCAGTACCATGTCAGGTCTAACCTCTCTACTTTTCATTAAAGTACATATATCAGTACCAAGTCAGGTCTAACCTCTCCACTTTTCATTAAAGTATATGTACCAGTACCATGTCAGGTCTAACATCTCTACTTTTCATTAAAGTACATGTACCAGTACCAAGCCAGATCTAACCTCTCCACCTTTCATTAAAGTACATGTACCAGTACCAAGTCAGGTCTAACCTCTCCTCTTTTCATTAAAGTACATGTACCAGTACCATGTCAGGTCTAACCTCTCCTCTTTTCATTAAAGTACATGTACCAGTACCAAGCCAGGTCTAACCTCTCCACTTTTCATTAAAGTACATGTACCAGTACCAGGCCAGGTCTAACCTCTCCACTTTTTATTAAAGTACATGTACCAGTACCAAACCAGGCCTAACCTCTCCACTTTTCATTAAAGTACATGTGCCAGTACCAAGCCAGGCCTAACCTGTCAACTTTTCATTAAAGTACATGTACCAGTACCAAGCCAGGTCTAACCTCTCCTCCTTTCATTAAAGTACATGTACCAGTACCAAGCCAGGTCTAACCTCCCCACTTTTCATTAAAGTACATGTACCAGTACCAAGCCAGGTCTAACCTCCCCACTTTTCATTAAAGTACATGTATCAGTACAAAGTCAGGTCTAACCTCTCCTCTTTTGCATTAAAGTACATGTACCAGTACCATGTCAGGTCTAACCTCTCCTCTTTTGCATTAAAGTACATGTACCAGTACCATGTCAGGTCTAACCTCTCCTCTTTTCATTAAAATACATGTTCCAGTACCAAGCCAGGTCTAACCTCTCCACTTTTCATTAAATTACATGTACCAGTACTAGGCCAGGTCTAACCTCTCCACGTTTCATTAAAGTACATGTACCAGTACCAAACCAGGTCTAACCTCTCCACTTTTCATTAAAGTACATGTACCAGTACCAAGCCAGGTCTAACCTGTCCACTTTTCATTAAAGTACATGTACCAGTACCAAGCCAGGTCTAACCTCTCCACCTTTCATTAAAGTACATGTACCAGTACCAAGCCAGGTCTAACCTCTCCACTTTTCAGTAAAGTACATATACCAGTACCAAGTCAGGTATAACCTCTCCTCTTTTCATTAAAGTACACGTACCAGTACCAAGCCAGGTCTAACCTCTCCACTTTTCATTAAAGTACATTTACCAGTACCAAGCCAGGTCTAACCTCGCCACCTTTCATTAAAGTACATGTACCAGTACCAAGCCAGGTCTAACCTCGCCACCTTTCATTAAAATACATGTACCAGTACCAAGCCAGGTCTAACCTCTCCACTTTTGATTAAAGTATATGTACCAGTTCCAAGCCAGGTCTAACCTCTCCACCTTTCATTAAAGTACATGTACCAGTACCAAGCCAGGTCTAACCTCTCCACTTTTCATTAAAGTACATGTACCAGTACCATGTCAGGTCTAACCTCTCCACTTTTCATTAAAGTACCAGTACCAGTACCAAACCAGGTATATGCTCTCCACTTTTCATTAAAGTACATGTACCAGTACCAAACCAGGTCTAACCTCTCCACTTTTCATTAAAGTACATGTACCAGTACCATGTCAGGTCTAACCTCTCTACTTTTCATTAAAGTAAATGTATCAGTACCAAGTCAGGTCTAACCTCTCCACTTTTCATTAAAGTATATGTACCAGTACCATGTCAGGTCTAACCTCTCTACTTTTCATTAAAGTACATGAACCAGTACCAAGCCAGATCTAACCTCTCCACCTTTCATTAAAGTACATGTACCAGTACCAAGTCAGGTCTAACCTCTCCTCTTTTCATTAAAGTACATGTACCAGTACCATGTCAGGTCTAACCTCTCCTCTTTTCATTAAAGTACATGTACCAGTACCAAGCCACGTCTAACCTCTCTACTTTTCATTAAAGTACATGTACCAGTACCAGGCCAGGTCTAACCTCTCCACTTTTTATTAAAGTACATGTACCAGTACCAAACCAGGCCTAACCTCTCCACTTTTCATTAAAGTACATGTACCAGTACCAAGCCAGGTCTAACCTCTCCACTTTTCATTAAAGTACATGTACCAGTACCAAGCCAGGTCTAACCTCTCCTCCTTTCATTAAAGTACATGTACCAGTACCAAGCCAGGTCTAACCTCGCCACTTTTCATTAAAGTACATGTACCAGTACCAAGCCAGGTCTAACCTGTCAACTTTTCATTAAAGTACATGTACCAGTACCAAGCCAGGTCTAACCTCTCCTCCTTTCATTAAAGTACATGTACCAGTACCAAGCCAAGTCTAACCTCGCCACTTTTCATTAAAGTACATGTACCAGTACCAAGTCAGGTCTAACCTCCCCACTTTTCATTAAAGTACATGTATCAGTACAAAGTCAGGTCTAACCTCTCCTCTTTTGCATTAAAGTACATGTACCAGTACCATGTCAGGTCTAACCTCTCCTCTCTTGCATTAAAGTACATGTACCAGTACCATGTTAGGTCTAACCTCTCCTCTTTTCATTAAAATACATGTTCCAGTACCAAGCCAGGTCTAACCTCTCCACTTTTCATTAAAGTACATGTACCAGTACTAGGCCAGGTCTAACCTCTCCACGTTTCATTAAAGTACATGTACCAGTACCAAACCAGGTCTAACCTCTCCACTTTTCATTAAAGTACATGTACCAGTACCAAGCCAGGTCTAACCTCTCCACTTTTCATTAAAGTACATGTACCAGTACCAGGCCAGGTCTAACCTCTCCACTTTTTATTAAAGTACATGTACCAGTACCAAACCAGGCCTAACCTCTCCACTTTTCATTAAAGTACATGTACCAGTACCAAGCCAGGTCTAACCTGTCAACTTTTCATTAAAGTACATGTACCAGTACCAAGCCAGATCTAACCTCTCCTCCTTTCATTAAAGTACATGTACCAGTACCAAGCCAGGTCTAACCTCTCCACTTTTCATTAAAGTACATGTACCAGTACCAAGCCAGATCTAACCTCCCCACTTTTCATTAAAGTACATGTACCAGTACCAAGTCAGGTCTAACCTCTCTACTTTTCATTAAAGTACATGTATCAGTACCAAGTCAGGTCTAACCTCTCCTATTTTGCATTAAAGTACATGTACCAGTACCATGTCAGGTCTAACCTCTCCTCTTTTGCATTAAAGTACATGTACCAGTACCATGTCAGGTCTAACCTCTCTACTTTTCATTAAAGTACATGTACCAGTACCAAGCCAGATCTAAACTCTCCACCTTTCATTAAAGTACATGTACCAGTACCAAGTCAGGTCTAACCTCTCCTCTTTTCATTAAAGTACATGTACCAGTACCTAGTCTGGTCTAACCTCTCCTCTTTTCATTAAAGTACATGTACCAGTACCAAGCCAGGTCTAACCTCTCCACTTTTCATTAAAGTACATGTACCAGTACCAAAGCAGGCCTAACCTCTCCACTTTTCATTAAAGTACATGTACCAGTACTAAGCCAGGTCTAACCTGTCAACTTTTTTCATTAAAGTACATGTACCAGTACCATGTCAGGTCTAACCTCTCCTCCTTTCATTAAAGTACATGTACCAGTACCAAGCCAGGTCTAACCTCGCCACTTTTCATTAAAGTACATGTACCAGTACCAAGCCAGGTCTAACCTCCCCACATTTCATTAAAGTACATGTACCAGAACCATGTCAGGTCTAACCTCTCTACTTTTCATTAAAGTACATGTATCAGTACCAAGTCAGGTCTAACCTCTCCTCTTTTGCATTAAAGTACATGTACCAGTACCATGTCAGGTCTAACCTCTCCTCTTTTGAATTAAAGTACATGTACCAGTTCCATGTCAGGTCTAACCTCTCCACTTTTCATTAAAGTACATGTACCAGTAACAGGCCAGGTCTTAACTGTCCACTTTTCATTAAAGTACATGTACCAGTACCAAGCCAGGTCTAATCTCTCCACTTTTGATTAAAGTATATGTACCAGTACCAAGCCAGGTCTAACCTCTCCACTTTTTATTAAAGTACCTGTACCAGTACCAAGTCAGGTATAACCTCTCCTCTTTTCATTAAAGTACACGTACCAGTACCAAGCCAGGTCTAACCTCTCCACTTTTCATTAAAGTACATGTACCAGTACCAAGCCAGGTCTAACCTCGCCACCTTTCATTAAAGTACATGTACCAGTACCAAGCCAGGTCTAACCTCGCCACCTTTCATTAAAGTACATGTACCAGTACCACGCCAGGTCTAACCTCTCCACTTTTGATTAAAGTATATGTACCAGTTCCAAGCCAGGTCTAACGTCTCCGCCTTTCATTAAAGTACATGTACCAGTACCATGTCAGGTCTAACCTCTCCACTTTTCATTAAAGTACATGTACCAGTACCAAACCAGGTCTAACCTCTCTACCTTTCATTAAAGTACATGTACCAGTACCATGTCAGGTCTAACCTCTCCACTTTTCATTAAAGTACATGTACCAGTACCAAACCAGGTCTAACCTCTCTACCTTTCATTAAAGTACATGTACCAGTACCAAACCAGGTCTAACCTCTCTACTTTTCATTAAAGTACATGCATCAGTACCAAGTCAGGTCTAACCTCTCCACTTTTCATTAAAGTATATGTACCAGTACCATGTCAGGTCTAACCTCTCTACTTTTCATTAAAGTACATGTACCAGTACCAAGCTAGATCTAACCTCTCCACTTTTCATTAAAGTACATGTACCAGTACCAAGCCAGGTCTAACCTGTCCACTTTTCATTAAAGTACATGTACCAGTACCATGTCAGGTCTAACCTCTCCTCTTTTCATTAAAGTACATGTACCAGTACCAAACCAGGTATATGCTCTCCACTTTTCATTAAAGTACATGTACCAGTACCAAACCAGGTCTAACCTCTCCACTTTTCATTAAAGTACATGTACCAGTACCATGTCAGGTCTAACCTCTCTACTTTTCATTAAAGTACATATATCAGTACCAAGTCAGGTCTAACCTCTCCACTTTTCATTAAAGTATATGTACCAGTACCATGTCAGGTCTAACCTCTCTACTTTTCATTAAAGTATATGTACCAGTACCAAGCCAGATCTAACCTCTCCACCTTTCATTAAAGTACATGTACCAGTACCAAGTCAGGTCTAACCTCTCCTCTTTTCATTAAAGTACATGTACCAGTACCATGTCAGGTCTAACCTCTCCTCTTTTCATTAAAGTACATGTACCAGTACCAAGCCAGGTCTAACCTCTCCACTTTTCATTAAAGTACATGTACCAGTACCAGGCCAGGTCTAACCTCTCCACTTTTTATTAAAGTACATGTACCAGTACCAAACCAGGCCTAACCTCTCCACTTTTCATTAAAGTACATGTGCCAGTACCAAGCCAGGCCTAACCTGTCAACTTTTCATTAAAGTACATGTACCAGTACCAAGCCAGGTCTAACCTCTCCTCCTTTCATTAAAGTACATGTACCAGTACCAAGCCAGGTCTAACCTCGCCACTTTTCATTAAAGTACAGTACCAGTACCAAGCCAGGTCTAACCTCCCCACTTTTCATTAAAGTACATGTATCAGTACAAAGTCAGGTCTAACCTCTCCTCTTTTGCATTAAAGTACATGTACCAGTACCATGTCAGGTCTAACCTCTCCTCTTTTGCATTAAAGTACATGTACCAGTACCATGTTAGGTCTAACCTCTCCTCTTTTCATTAAAATACATGTTCCAGTACCAAGCCAGGTCTAACCTCTCCACTTTTCATTAAAGTACATGTACCAGTACTAGGCCAGGTCTAACCTCTCCACGTTTCATTAAAGTACATGTACCAGTACCAAACCAGGTCTAACCTCTCCACTTTTCATTAAAGTACATTTACCAGTACCAAGCCAGGTCTAACCTGTCCACTTTTCATTAAAGTACATGTACCAGTACCAAGCAAGGTCTAACCTCTCCACCTTTCATTAAAGTACATGTACCAGTACCAAGCCAGGTCTAACCTCTCCACTTTTCATTAAAGTACATATACCAGTACCAAGTCAGGTATAACCTCTCCTCTTTTCATTAAAGTACACGTACCAGTACCAAGCCAGGTCTAACCTCTCCACTTTTCATTAAAGTACATTTACCAGTACCAAGCCAGGTCTAACCTCGCCACCTTTCATTAAAGTACATGTACCAGTACCAAGCCAGGTCTAACCTCGCCACCTTTCATTAAAGTACATGTACCATTACCAAGCCAGGTCTAACCTCTCCACTTTTGATTAAAGTATATGTACCAGTTCCAAGCCAGGTCTAACCTCTCCACTTTTCATTAAAGTACATGTACCAGTACCAAGCCAGGTCTAACCTCTCCACTTTTCATTAAAGTACATGTACCAGTACCATGTCAGGTCTAACCTCTCCACTTTTCATTAAAGTACCAGTACCAGTACCAAACCAGGTATATGCTCTCCACTTTTCATTAAAGTACATGTACCAGTACCAAACCAGGTCTAACCTCTCCACTTTTCATTAAAGTACATGTACCAGTACCATGTCAGGTCTAACCTCTCTACTTTTCATTAAAGTACATGTATCAGTACCAAGTCAGGTCTAACCTCTCCACTTTTCATTAAAGTATATGTACCAGTACCATGTCAGGTCTAACCTCTCTACTTTTCATTAAAGTACATGAACCAGTACCAAGCCAGATCTAACCTCTCCACCTTTCATTAAAGTACATGTACCAGTACCAAGTCAGGTCTAACCTCTCCTCTTTTCATTAAAGTACATGTACCAGTACCATGTCAGGTCTAACCTCTCCTCTTTTCATTAAAGTACATGTACCAGTACCAAGCCAGGTCTAACCTCTCTACTTTTCATTAAAGTACATGTACCAGTACCAGGCCAGGTCTAACCTCTCCACTTTTTATTAAAGTACATGTACCAGTACCAAACCAGGCCTAACCTCTCCACTTTTCATTAAAGTACATGTACCAGTACCAAGCCAGGTCTAACCTCTCCACTTTTCATTAAAGTACATGTACCAGTACCAAGCCAGGTCTAACCTCTCCTCCTTTCATTAAAGTACATGTACCAGTACCAAGCCAGGTCTAACCTCGCCACTTTTCATTAAAGTACATGTACCAGTACCAAGCCAGGTCTAACCTGTCAACTTTTCATTAAAGTACATGTACCAGTACCAAGCCAGGTCTAACCTCTCCTCCTTTCATTAAAGTACATGTACCAGTACCAAGCCAGGTCTAACCTCGCCACTTTTCATTAAAGTACATGTACCAGTACCAAGCTAGGTCTAACCTCCCCACTTTTCATTAAAATACATGTATCAGTACAAAGTCAGGTCTAACCTCTCCTCTTTTGCATTAAAGTACATGTACCAGTACCATGTCAGGTCTAACCTCTCCTCTCTTGCATTAAAGTACATGTACCAGTACCATGTCAGGTCTAACCTCTCCTCTTTTCATTAAAATACATGTTCCAGTACCAAGCCAGGTCTAACCTCTCCACTTTTCATTAAAGTACATGTACCAGTACTAGGCCAGGTCTAACCTCTCCACCTTTCATTAAAGTACATGTACCAGTACCAAACCAGGTCTAACCTCTCCACTTTTCATTAAAGTACATGTACCAGTACCAAGCCAGGTCTAACCTGTCCACTTTTCATTAAAGTACATGTACCAGTACCAAGCCAGGTCTAACCTCTCCACCTTTCATTAAAGTACATGTACCAGTACCATGCCAGGTCTAACCTCTCCACTTTTCAGTAAAGTACATATACCAGTACCAAGTAAGGTATAACCTCTCCTCTTTTCATTAAAGTACACGTACCAGTACCAAGCCAGGTCTAACCTCTCCACTTTTCATTAAAGTACATTTACCAGTACCAAGCAAGGTCTAACCTCGCCACCTTTCATTAAAGTACATGTACCAGTACCAAGCCAGGTCTAACCTCGCCACCTTTCATTAAAGTACATGTACCAGTACCAAGCCAGGTCTAACCTCTCCACTTTTGATTAAAGTATATGTACCAGTTCCAAGCCAGGTCTAACCTCTCCACCTTTCATTAAAGTACATGTACCAGTACCAAGCCAGGTCTAACCTCTCCACTTTTCATTAAAGTACATGTACCAGTACCATGTCAGGTCTAACCTCTCCACTTTTCATTAAAGTACCAGTACCAGTACCAAACCAGGTATATGCTCTCCACTTTTCATTAAAGTACATGTACCAGTACCAAACCAGGTCTAACCTCTCCACTTTTCATTAAAGTACATGTACCAGTACCATGTCAGGTCTAACCTCTCTACTTTTCATTAAAGTACATGTATCAGTACCAAGTCAGGTCTAACCTCTCCACTTTTCATTAAAGTATATGTACCAGTACCATGTCAGGTCTAACCTCTCTACTTTTCATTAAAGTACATGAACCAGTACCAAGCCAGATCTAACCTCTCCACCTTTCATTAAAGTACATGTACCAGTACCAAGTCAGGTCTAACCTCTCCTCTTTTCATTAAAGTACATGTACCAGTACCAAGCCAGGTCTAACCTCTCCACTTTTCATTAAAGTACATGTACCAGTACCAGGCCAGGTCTAACCTCTCCACTTTTTATTAAAGTACATGTACCAGTACCAAACCAGGCTTAACCTCTCCACTTTTCATTAAAGTACATGTACGAGTACCAAGCCAGGTCTAACCTGTCAACTTTTCATTAAAGTACATGTACCAGTACCAAGCCAGGTCTAACCTCTCCTCCTTTCATTAAAGTACATGTACCAGTACCAAGCCAGGTCTAACCTCTCCACTTTTCATTAAAGTACATGTACCAGTACCAAGCCAGGTCTAACCTCCCCACTTTTCATTAAAGTACATGTACCAGTACCAAGTCAGGTCTAACCTCTCTACTTTTCATTAAAGTACATGCATCAGTACCAAGTCAGGTCTAACCTCTCCTATTTTGCATTAAAGTACATGTACCAGTACCATGTCAGGTCTAACCTCTCCTCTTTTGCATTAAAGTACATGTACCAGTACAATGTCAGGTCTAACCTCTCTACTTTTCATTAAAGTACATGTACCAGTACCAAGCCAGATCTAAACTCTCCACCTTTCATTAAAGTACATGTACCAGTACCAAGTCAGGTCTAACCTCTCCTCTTTTCATTAAAGTACATGTACCAGTACCAAGTCAGGTCTAACCTCTCCTCTTTTCATTAAAGTACATGTACCAGTACCAAGCCAGGTCTAACCTCTCCACTTTTCATTAAAGTACATGTACCAGTACCAAACCAGGCCTAACCTCTCCACTTTTCATTAAAGTACATGTACCAGTACTAAGCCAGGTCTAACCTGTCAACTTTTCATTAAAGTACATGTACCAGTACCAAGTCAGGTCTAACCTCTCCTCCTTTCATTAAAGTACATGTACCAGTACCAAGCCAGGTCTAACCTCGCCACTTTTCATTAAAGTACATGTACCAGTACCAAGCCAGGTCTAACCTCCCCACATTTCATTAAAGTACATGTACCAGAACCATGTCAGGTCTAACCTCTCTACTTTTCATTAAAGTACATGTATCAGTACCAAGTCAGGTCTAACCTCTCCTCTTTTGCATTAAAGTACATGTACCAGTACCATGTCAGGTCTAACCTCTCCTCTTTTGAATTAAAGTACATGTACCAGTTCCATGTCAGGTCTAACCTCTCCACTTTTCATTAAAGTACATGTACCAGTAACATGCCAGGTCTTACCTGTCCACTTTTCATTAAAGTACATGTACCAGTACCAAGCCAGGTCTAACCTCTCCACTTTTGATTAAAGTATATGTACCAGTACCAAGCCAGGTCTAACCTCTCCACTTTTTATTAAAGTACCTGTACCAGTACCAAGTCAGGTATAACCTCTCCTCTTTTCATTAAAGTACACGTACCAGTACCAAGCCAGGTCTAACCTCTCCACTTTTCATTAAAGTACATGTACCAGTACCAAGCCAGGTCTAACCTCGCCACCTTTCATTAAAGTACATGTACCAGTACCAAGCCAGGTCTAACCTCTCCACCTTTCATTAAAGTACATGTACCAGTACCACGCCAGGTCTAACCTCTCCACTTTTGATTAAAGTATATGTACCAGTTCCAAGCCAGGTCTAATGTCTCCGCCTTTCATTAAAGTACCTGTACCAGTACCATGTCAGGTCTAACCACTCCACTTTTCATTAAAGTACATGTACCAGTACCAAACCAGGTCTAACCTCTCTACCTTTCATTAAAGTACATGTACCAGTACCATGTCAGGTCTAACCTCTCCACTTTTCATTAAAGTACATGTACCAGTACCAAACCAGGTCTAACCTCTCTACCTTTCATTAAAGTACATGTACCAGTACCAAACCAGGTCTAACCTCTCTACTTTTCATTAAAGTACATGCATCAGTACCAAGTCAGGTCTAACCTCTCCACTTTTCATTAAAGTACATGTACCAGTACCAAACCAGGTCTAACCTCTCTACCTTTCATTAAAGTACATGTACCAGTACCAAACCAGGTCTAACCTCTCTACTTTTCATTAAAGTACATGTACCAGTACCAAGCCAGGTCTAACCTCTCCTCCTTTCATTAAAGTACATGTACCAGTACCAAGCCAGGTCTAACCTCGCCACTTTTCATTAAAGTACAGTACCAGTACCAAGCCAGGTCTAACCTCCCCACTTTTCATTAAAGTACATGTATCAGTACAAAGTCAGGTCTAACCTCTCCTCTTTTGCATTAAAGTACATGTACCAGTACCATGTCAGGTCTAACCTCTCCTCTTTTGCATTAAAGTACATGTACCAGTACCATGTTAGGTCTAACCTCTCCTCTTTTCATTAAAATACATGTTCCAGTACCAAGCCAGGTCTAACCTCTCCACTTTTCATTAAAGTACATGTACCAGTACTAGGCCAGGTCTAACCTCTCCACGTTTCATTAAAGTACATGTACCAGTACCAAACCAGGTCTAACCTCTCCACTTTTCATTAAAGTACATTTACCAGTACCAAGCCAGGTCTAACCTGTCCACTTTTCATTAAAGTACATGTACCAGTACCAAGCAAGGTCTAACCTCTCCACCTTTCATTAAAGTACATGTACCAGTACCAAGCCAGGTCTAACCTCTCCACTTTTCATTAAAGTACATATACCAGTACCAAGTCAGGTATAACCTCTCCTCTTTTCATTAAAGTACACGTACCAGTACCAAGCCAGGTCTAACCTCTCCACTTTTCATTAAAGTACATTTACCAGTACCAAGCCAGGTCTAACCTCGCCACCTTTCATTAAAGTACATGTACCAGTACCAAGCCAGGTCTAACCTCGCCACCTTTCATTAAAGTACATGTACCATTACCAAGCCAGGTCTAACCTCTCCACTTTTGATTAAAGTATATGTACCAGTTCCAAGCCAGGTCTAACCTCTCCACTTTTCATTAAAGTACATGTACCAGTACCAAGCCAGGTCTAACCTCTCCACTTTTCATTAAAGTACATGTACCAGTACCATGTCAGGTCTAACCTCTCCACTTTTCATTAAAGTACCAGTACCAGTACCAAACCAGGTATATGCTCTCCACTTTTCATTAAAGTACATGTACCAGTACCAAACCAGGTCTAACCTCTCCACTTTTCATTAAAGTACATGTACCAGTACCATGTCAGGTCTAACCTCTCTACTTTTCATTAAAGTACATGTATCAGTACCAAGTCAGGTCTAACCTCTCCACTTTTCATTAAAGTATATGTACCAGTACCATGTCAGGTCTAACCTCTCTACTTTTCATTAAAGTACATGAACCAGTACCAAGCCAGATCTAACCTCTCCACCTTTCATTAAAGTACATGTACCAGTACCAAGTCAGGTCTAACCTCTCCTCTTTTCATTAAAGTACATGTACCAGTACCATGTCAGGTCTAACCTCTCCTCTTTTCATTAAAGTACATGTACCAGTACCAAGCCAGGTCTAACCTCTCTACTTTTCATTAAAGTACATGTACCAGTACCAGGCCAGGTCTAACCTCTCCACTTTTTATTAAAGTACATGTACCAGTACCAAACCAGGCCTAACCTCTCCACTTTTCATTAAAGTACATGTACCAGTACCAAGCCAGGTCTAACCTCTCCACTTTTCATTAAAGTACATGTACCAGTACCAAGCCAGGTCTAACCTCTCCTCCTTTCATTAAAGTACATGTACCAGTACCAAGCCAGGTCTAACCTCGCCACTTTTCATTAAAGTACATGTACCAGTACCAAGCCAGGTCTAACCTGTCAACTTTTCATTAAAGTACATGTACCAGTACCAAGCCAGGTCTAACCTCTCCTCCTTTCATTAAAGTACATGTACCAGTACCAAGCCAGGTCTAACCTCGCCACTTTTCATTAAAGTACATGTACCAGTACCAAGCTAGGTCTAACCTCCCCACTTTTCATTAAAATACATGTATCAGTACAAAGTCAGGTCTAACCTCTCCTCTTTTGCATTAAAGTACATGTACCAGTACCATGTCAGGTCTAACCTCTCCTCTCTTGCATTAAAGTACATGTACCAGTACCATGTCAGGTCTAACCTCTCCTCTTTTCATTAAAATACATGTTCCAGTACCAAGCCAGGTCTAACCTCTCCACTTTTCATTAAAGTACATGTACCAGTACTAGGCCAGGTCTAACCTCTCCACCTTTCATTAAAGTACATGTACCAGTACCAAACCAGGTCTAACCTCTCCACTTTTCATTAAAGTACATGTACCAGTACCAAGCCAGGTCTAACCTGTCCACTTTTCATTAAAGTACATGTACCAGTACCAAGCCAGGTCTAACCTCTCCACCTTTCATTAAAGTACATGTACCAGTACCATGCCAGGTCTAACCTCTCCACTTTTCAGTAAAGTACATATACCAGTACCAAGTAAGGTATAACCTCTCCTCTTTTCATTAAAGTACACGTACCAGTACCAAGCCAGGTCTAACCTCTCCACTTTTCATTAAAGTACATTTACCAGTACCAAGCAAGGTCTAACCTCGCCACCTTTCATTAAAGTACATGTACCAGTACCAAGCCAGGTCTAACCTCGCCACCTTTCATTAAAGTACATGTACCAGTACCAAGCCAGGTCTAACCTCTCCACTTTTGATTAAAGTATATGTACCAGTTCCAAGCCAGGTCTAACCTCTCCACCTTTCATTAAAGTACATGTACCAGTACCAAGCCAGGTCTAACCTCTCCACTTTTCATTAAAGTACATGTACCAGTACCATGTCAGGTCTAACCTCTCCACTTTTCATTAAAGTACCAGTACCAGTACCAAACCAGGTATATGCTCTCCACTTTTCATTAAAGTACATGTACCAGTACCAAACCAGGTCTAACCTCTCCACTTTTCATTAAAGTACATGTACCAGTACCATGTCAGGTCTAACCTCTCTACTTTTCATTAAAGTACATGTATCAGTACCAAGTCAGGTCTAACCTCTCCACTTTTCATTAAAGTATATGTACCAGTACCATGTCAGGTCTAACCTCTCTACTTTTCATTAAAGTACATGAACCAGTACCAAGCCAGATCTAACCTCTCCACCTTTCATTAAAGTACATGTACCAGTACCAAGTCAGGTCTAACCTCTCCTCTTTTCATTAAAGTACATGTACCAGTACCAAGCCAGGTCTAACCTCTCCACTTTTCATTAAAGTACATGTACCAGTACCAGGCCAGGTCTAACCTCTCCACTTTTTATTAAAGTACATGTACCAGTACCAAACCAGGCTTAACCTCTCCACTTTTCATTAAAGTACATGTACGAGTACCAAGCCAGGTCTAACCTGTCAACTTTTCATTAAAGTACATGTACCAGTACCAAGCCAGGTCTAACCTCTCCTCCTTTCATTAAAGTACATGTACCAGTACCAAGCCAGGTCTAACCTCTCCACTTTTCATTAAAGTACATGTACCAGTACCAAGCCAGGTCTAACCTCCCCACTTTTCATTAAAGTACATGTACCAGTACCAAGTCAGGTCTAACCTCTCTACTTTTCATTAAAGTACATGCATCAGTACCAAGTCAGGTCTAACCTCTCCTATTTTGCATTAAAGTACATGTACCAGTACCATGTCAGGTCTAACCTCTCCTCTTTTGCATTAAAGTACATGTACCAGTACAATGTCAGGTCTAACCTCTCTACTTTTCATTAAAGTACATGTACCAGTACCAAGCCAGATCTAAACTCTCCACCTTTCATTAAAGTACATGTACCAGTACCAAGTCAGGTCTAACCTCTCCTCTTTTCATTAAAGTACATGTACCAGTACCAAGTCAGGTCTAACCTCTCCTCTTTTCATTAAAGTACATGTACCAGTACCAAGCCAGGTCTAACCTCTCCACTTTTCATTAAAGTACATGTACCAGTACCAAACCAGGCCTAACCTCTCCACTTTTCATTAAAGTACATGTACCAGTACTAAGCCAGGTCTAACCTGTCAACTTTTCATTAAAGTACATGTACCAGTACCAAGTCAGGTCTAACCTCTCCTCCTTTCATTAAAGTACATGTACCAGTACCAAGCCAGGTCTAACCTCGCCACTTTTCATTAAAGTACATGTACCAGTACCAAGCCAGGTCTAACCTCCCCACATTTCATTAAAGTACATGTACCAGAACCATGTCAGGTCTAACCTCTCTACTTTTCATTAAAGTACATGTATCAGTACCAAGTCAGGTCTAACCTCTCCTCTTTTGCATTAAAGTACATGTACCAGTACCATGTCAGGTCTAACCTCTCCTCTTTTGAATTAAAGTACATGTACCAGTTCCATGTCAGGTCTAACCTCTCCACTTTTCATTAAAGTACATGTACCAGTAACATGCCAGGTCTTACCTGTCCACTTTTCATTAAAGTACATGTACCAGTACCAAGCCAGGTCTAACCTCTCCACTTTTGATTAAAGTATATGTACCAGTACCAAGCCAGGTCTAACCTCTCCACTTTTTATTAAAGTACCTGTACCAGTACCAAGTCAGGTATAACCTCTCCTCTTTTCATTAAAGTACACGTACCAGTACCAAGCCAGGTCTAACCTCTCCACTTTTCATTAAAGTACATGTACCAGTACCAAGCCAGGTCTAACCTCGCCACCTTTCATTAAAGTACATGTACCAGTACCAAGCCAGGTCTAACCTCTCCACCTTTCATTAAAGTACATGTACCAGTACCACGCCAGGTCTAACCTCTCCACTTTTGATTAAAGTATATGTACCAGTTCCAAGCCAGGTCTAATGTCTCCGCCTTTCATTAAAGTACCTGTACCAGTACCATGTCAGGTCTAACCACTCCACTTTTCATTAAAGTACATGTACCAGTACCAAACCAGGTCTAACCTCTCTACCTTTCATTAAAGTACATGTACCAGTACCATGTCAGGTCTAACCTCTCCACTTTTCATTAAAGTACATGTACCAGTACCAAACCAGGTCTAACCTCTCTACCTTTCATTAAAGTACATGTACCAGTACCAAACCAGGTCTAACCTCTCTACTTTTCATTAAAGTACATGCATCAGTACCAAGTCAGGTCTAACCTCTCCACTTTTCATTAAAGTACATGTACCAGTACCAAACCAGGTCTAACCTCTCTACCTTTCATTAAAGTACATGTACCAGTACCAAACCAGGTCTAACCTCTCTACTTTTCATTAAAGTACATGCATCAGTACCAAGTCAGGTCTAACCTCTCCACTTTTCATTAAAGTATATGTACCAGTACCATGTCAGGTCTAACCTCTCTACTTTTCATTAAAGTACATGTACCAGTACCAAGCCAGATCTAACCTCTCCACTTTTCATTAAAGTACATGTACCAGTACCAAGCCAGGTCTAACCTGTCCACTTTTCATTAAAGTACATGTACCAGTACCAAGCCAGGTCTAATCTCTCCACTTTTCAGTAAAGTACATGTACCAGTACCAAGTCAGGTATAACCTCTCCTCTTTTCATTAAAGTACACGTACCAGTACCAAGTCAGGTCTAACCTCTCCTCTTTTCATTAAAGTACATGTACCAGTACCAAGCCAGGTCTAACCTCTCCACATTTCATTAAAGTACATGTACCAGTACCAAACCAGGCCTAACCTCTCCACTTTTCATTAAAGTACATGTACCAGTACTAAGCCAGGTCTAACCTGTCAACTTTTCATTAAAGTACATGTACCAGTACCAAGTCAGGTCTAATCTCTCCTCCTTTCATTAAAGTACATGTACCAGTACCAAGCCAGGTCTAACCTCGCCACTTTTCATTAAAGTACATGTACCAGAACCATGTCAGGTCTAACCTCTCTACTTTTCATTAAAGTACATGTATCAGTACCAAGTCAGGTCTAACCTCTCCTCTTTTGCATTAAAGTACATGTACCAGTACCATGTCAGGTCTAACCTCTCCTCTTTTGAATTAAAGTACATGTATCAGTTCCATGTCAGGTCTAACCTCTCCACTTTTCATTAAAGTACATGTACCAGTACCAGGCCAGGTCTTACCTGTCCACTTTCCATTAAAGTACATGTACCAGTACCAAGCCAGGTCTAACCTCTCCACCTTTCATTAAAGTATATGTACTAGTACCAAGCCAGGTCTAACCTCTCAACTTTTCAGTAAAGTACATGTACCAGTACCAAGCCAGGTCTAACCTCTCCACTTTTGATTAAAGTATATGTACCAGTACCAAGCCAGGTCTAACTTCTCCACTTTTTATTAAAGTACCTGTACCAGTACCAAGTCAGGTATAACCTCTCCTCTTTTCATTAAAGTACACGTACCAGTACCAAGCCAGGTCTAACCTCTCCACTTTTCATTAAAGTACATGTACCAGTACCAAGCCAGGTCTAACCTCGCCACCTTTCATTAAAGTACATGTACCAGTACCAAGCCAGGTCTAACCTCTCCACTTTTGATTAAAGTATATGTACCAGTTCCAAGCCAGGTCTAACGTCTCCGCCTTTCATTAAAGTACATGTACCAGTACCATGTCAGGTCTAACCTCTCCACTTTTCATTAAAGTACATGTACCAATACCAAACCAGGTCTAACCTCTCTACCTTTCATTAAAGTACATGTACCAGTATCATGTCAGGTCTAACCTCTCTACTTTTCATTAAAGTACATGCATCAGTACCAAGTCAGGTCTAACCTCTCCACTTTTCATTAAAGTATATGTACCAGTACCATGTCAGGTCTAACCTCTCTACTTTTCATTAAAGTACTTGTACCAGTACCAACCCAGATCTAAACTCTCCACCTTTCATTAAAGTACATGCACCAGTACCAAACCAGGTCTAACCTCTCCACCTTTCATTAAAGTATATGTACTAGTACCAAGCCAGGTCTAACCTCTCCACCTTTCAGTAAAGTACATGTACCAGTACCAAGCCAGGTCTAACCTCTCCACTTTTGATTAAAGTATATGTACCAGTACCAAGCCAGGTCTAACCTCTCCACTTTTTATTAAAGTACCTGTACCAGTACCAAGTCAGGTATAACCTCTCCTCTTTTCATTAAAGTACACGTACCAGTACCAAGCCAGGTCTAACCTCTCCACTTTTCATTAAAGTACATGTACCAGTACCAAGCCAGGTCTAACCTCGCCACCTTTCATTAAAGTACATGTACCAGTACCAAGCCAGGTCTAACCTCGCCACCTTTCATTAAAGTACATGTACCAGTACCAAGCCAGGTCTAACCTCTCCACTTTTGATTAAAGTATATGTACCAGTTCCAAGCCAGGTCTAACGTCCCCGCCTTTCATTAAAGTACATGTACCAGTACCATGTCAGGTCTAACCTCTCCACTTTTCATTAAAGTACATGTACCAATACCAAACCAGGTCTAACCTCTCTACCTTTCATTAAAGTACATGTACCAGTACCATGTCAGGTCTAACCTCTCTACTTTTCATTAAAGTACATGCATCAGTACCAAGTCAGGTCTAACCTCTCCACTTTTCATTAAAGTATATGTACCAGTACCATGTCAGGTCTAACCTCTCTACTTTTCATTAAAGTACATGTACCAGTACCAAGCCAGATCTAACCTCTCCACCTTTCATTAAAGTACATGAACCAGTACCAAAACAGGTCTAACCTCTCCACGTTTCATTAAAGTACATGTACCAGTACCAAGCCAGATCTAACCTGTCCACTTTTCATTAAAGTACATGTACCAGTACCAAGCCAGGACTAACCTCTCCACCTTTCATTAAAGTACATGTACCAGTACCAAGCCAGGTCTAACCTCTCCACTTTTCAGTAAAGTACATGTACCAGTACCAAGTCAGGTATAACCTCTCCTCTTTTCATTAAAGTACACGTACCAGTACCAAGCCAGGTCTAACCTCTCCACTTTTCATTAAAGTACATGTACCAGTACCAAGCCAGGTCTAACCTCGCCACCTTTCATTAAAGTACATGTACCAGTACCAAGCCAGGTCTAACCTCGCCACCTTTCATTAAAGTACATGTACCAGTACCAAGCCAGGTCTAACCTCTCCACTTTTGATTAAAGTATATGTACCAGTTCCAAGCCAGGTTTAACCTCTCCACCTTTCATTAAAGTACATGTACTAGTACCAAGCCAGGTCTAACCTCTCCACTTTTCATTAAAGTACATGTACCAGTACCATGTCAGGTCTAACCTCTCCACTTTTCATTAAAGTACATGTACCAGTACCAAACCAGGTATATACTCTCCACTTTTCATTAAAGTACATGTACCAGTACCATGTCAGGTCTAACCTCTCCACTTTTCATTAAAGTACATGTACCAGTACCAAACCAGGTATATGCTCTCCACTTTTCATTAAAGTACATGTACCAGTTCAAAACCAGGTCTAACCTCTCCACTTTTCATTAAAGTACATATACCAGTACCATGTCAGGTCTAACCTCTCTACTTTTCATTAAAGTACATGTATCAGTACCAAGTCAGGTCTAACCTCTCCACTTTTCATTAAAGTATATGTACCAGTACCATGTCAGGTCTAACCTCTCCACTTTTCATTAAAGTACATGAACCAGTACCAAGCCAGATCTAACCTCTCCACCTTTCATTAAAGTACATGTACCAGTACCAAGTCAGGTCTAACCTCTCCTCTTTTCATTAAAGTACATGTACCAGTACCATGTCAGGTCTAACCTCTCCTCTTTTCATTAAAGTACATGTACCAGTACCAAGCCAGGTCTAACCTCTCCACTTTTCATTAAAGTACATGTACCAGTACCAGGCCAGGTCTAACCTCTCCACTTTTTATTAAAGTACATGTACCAGTACCAAACCAGGCCTAACCTCTCCACTTTTCATTAAAGTACATGTACCAGTACCAAGCCAGGTCTAACCTGTCAACTTTTCATTAAAGTACATGTACCAGTACCAAGCCAGGTCTAACCTCTCCTCCTTTCATTAATGTACATGTACCAGTACCAAGCCAGGTCTAACCTCTCCACTTTTCATTAAAGTACATGTACCAGTACCAAGCCAGGTCTAACCTCCCCACTTTTCATTAAAGTACATGTACCAGTACCATCTCAGGTCTAACCTCTCTACTTGTCATTAAAGTACATGTATCAGTACCAAGTCAGGTCTAACCTCTCCTCTTTTGCATTAAAGTACATGTACCAGTACCATGTCAGGTTTAACCTCTCTACTTTTCATTAAAGTACATGTACCAGTACCAAGCCAGATCTAACCTCTCCACCTTTCATTAAAGTACATGTACCAGTACCAAGTCAGGTCTAACCTCTCCTCTTTTCATTAAAGTACATGTACCAGTACCAAGTCAGGTCTAACCTCTCCTCTTTTCATTAAAGTACATGTACCAGTACCAAGCCAGGTCTAACCTCTCCACATTTCATTAAAGTACATGTACCAGTACCAAACCAGGCCTAACCTCTCCACTTTTCATTAAAGTACATGTACCAGTACTAAGCCAGGTCTAACCTGTCAACTTTTCATTAAAGTACATGTACCAGTACCAAGTCAGGTCTAACCTCTCCTCCTTTCATTAAAGTACATGTACCAGTACCAAGCCAAGTCTAACCTCCCCACTTTTCATTAAAGTACATGTACCAGAACCATGTCAGGTCTAACCTCTCTACTTTTCATTAAAGTACATGTATCAGTACCAAGTCAGGTCTAACCTCTCCTCTTTTGCATTAAAGTATATGTACCAGTACCATGTCAGGTCTAACCTCTCCTCTTTTGCATTAAAGTACATGTACCAGTTCCATGTCAGGTCTAACCTCTCCACCTTTCATTAAAGTACATGTACCAGTACCAAGCCAGGTCTAACCTCTCCACTTTTGATTAAAGTATATGTACCAGTTCCAAGCCAGGTTTAACCTCTCCACCTTTCATTAAAGTACATGTACTAGTACCAAGCCAGGTCTAACCTCTCCACTTTTCATTAAAGTACATGTACCAGTACCATGTCAGGTCTAACCTCTCCACTTTTCATTAAAGTACATGTACCAGTACCAAACCAGGTATATACTCTCCACTTTTCATTAAAGTACATGTACCAGTACCATGTCAGGTCTAACCTCTCCACTTTTCATTAAAGTACATGTACCAGTACCAAACCAGGTATATGCTCTCCACTTTTCATTAAAGTACATGTACCAGTTCAAAACCAGGTCTAACCTCTCCACTTTTCATTAAAGTACATATACCAGTACCATGTCAGGTCTAACCTCTCTACTTTTCATTAAAGTACATGTATCAGTACCAAGTCAGGTCTAACCTCTCCACTTTTCATTAAAGTATATGTACCAGTACCATGTCAGGTCTAACCTCTCCACTTTTCATTAAAGTACATGAACCAGTACCAAGCCAGATCTAACCTCTCCACCTTTCATTAAAGTACATGTACCAGTACCAAGTCAGGTCTAACCTCTCCTCTTTTCATTAAAGTACATGTACCAGTACCATGTCAGGTCTAACCTCTCCTCTTTTCATTAAAGTACATGTACCAGTACCAAGTCAGGTCTAACCTCTCCACTTTTCATTAAAGTACATGTACCAGTACCAGGCCAGGTCTAACCTCTCCACTTTTTATTAAAGTACATGTACCAGTACCAAACCAGGCCTAACCTCTCCACTTTTCATTAAAGTACATGTACCAGTACCAAGCCAGGTCTAACCTGTCAACTTTTCATTAAAGTACATGTACCAGTACCAAGCCAGGTCTAACCTCTCCTCCTTTCATTAATGTACATGTACCAGTACCAAGCCAGGTCTAACCTCTCCACTTTTCATTAAAGTACATGTACCAGTACCAAGCCAGGTCTAACCTCCCCACTTTTCATTAAAGTACATGTACCAGTACCATCTCAGGTCTAACCTCTCTACTTGTCATTAAAGTACATGTATCAGTACCAAGTCAGGTCTAACCTCTCCTCTTTTGCATTAAAGTACATGTACCAGTACCATGTCAGGTTTAACCTCTCTACTTTTCATTAAAGTACATGTACCAGTACCAAGCCAGATCTAACCTCTCCACCTTTCATTAAAGTACATGTACCAGTACCAAGTCAGGTCTAACCTCTCCTCTTTTCATTAAAGTACATGTACCAGTACCAAGTCAGGTCTAACCTCTCC
Source organism: Bathymodiolus brooksi (assembly GCA_963680875.1). Taxonomy (NCBI): domain Eukaryota; kingdom Metazoa; phylum Mollusca; class Bivalvia; order Mytilida; family Modiolidae; genus Bathymodiolus; species Bathymodiolus brooksi. The sequence goes on from OY804577.1 coordinate 90,976,871, forward strand.
TCTTTTCATTAAAGTACATGTACCAGTACCAAGCCAGGTCTAACCTCTCCACATTTCATTAAAGTACATGTACCAGTACCAAACCAGGCCTAACCTCTCCACTTTTCATTAAAGTACATGTACCAGTACTAAACCAGGTCTAACCTGTCAACTTTTCATTAAAGTACATGTACCAGTACCAAGTCAGGTCTAACCTCTCCTCCTTTCATTAAAGTACATGTACCAGTACCAAGCCAAGTCTAACCTCCCCACTTTTCATTAAAGTACATGTACCAGAACCATGTCAGGTCTAACCTCTCTACTTTTCATTAAAGTACATGTATCAGTACCAAGTCAGGTCTAACCTCTCCTCTTTTGCATTAAAGTATATGTACCAGTACCATGTCAGGTCTAACCTCTCCTCTTTTGCATTAAAGTACATGTACCAGTTCCATGTCAGGTCTAACCTCTCCACCTTTCATTAAAGTACATGTACCAGTACCAAGCCAGGTCTAACCTCTCCACTTTTGATTAAAGTATATGTACCAGTTCCAAGCCAGGTTTAACCTCTCCACCTTTCATTAAAGTACATGTACTAGTACCAAGCCAGGTCTAACCTCTCCACTTTTCATTAAAGTACATGTACCAGTACAATGTCAGGTCTAACCTCTCCACTTTTCATTAAAGTACATGTACCAGTACCAAACCAGGTATATACTCTCCACTTTTCATTAAAGTACATGTACCAGTACCATGTCAGGTCTAACCTCTCCACTTTTCATTAAAGTACATGTACCAGTACCAAACCAGGTATATGCTCTCCACTTTTCATTAAAGTACATGTACCAGTTCAAAACCAGGTCTAACCTCTCCACTTTTCATTAAAGTACATATACCAGTACCATGTCAGGTCTAACCTCTCTACTTTTCATTAAAGTACATGTATCAGTACCAAGTCAGGTCTAACCTCTCCACTTTTCATTAAAGTATATGTACCAGTACCATGTCAGGTCTAACCTCTCCACTTTTCATTAAAGTACATGAACCAGTACCAAGCCAGATCTAACCTCTCCACCTTTCATTAAAGTACATGTACCAGTACCAAGTCAGGTCTAACCTCTCCTCTTTTCATTAAAGTACATGTACCAGTACCATGTCAGGTCTAACCTCTCCTCTTTTCATTAAAGTACATGTACCAGTACCAAGCCAGGTCTAACCTCTCCACTTTTCATTAAAGTACATGTACCAGTACCAGGCCAGGTCTAACCTCTCCACTTTTTATTAAAGTACATGTACCAGTACCAAACCAGGCCTAACCTCTCCACTTTTCATTAAAGTACATGTACCAGTACCAAGCCAGGTCTAACCTGTCAACTTTTCATTAAAGTACATGTACCAGTACCAAGCCAGGTCTAACCTCTCCTCCTTTCATTAATGTACATGTACCAGTACCAAGCCAGGTCTAACCTCTCCACTTTTCATTAAAGTACATGTACCAGTACCAAGCCAGGTCTAACCTCCCCACTTTTCATTAAAGTACATGTACCAGTACCATCTCAGGTCTAACCTCTCTACTTGTCATTAAAGTACATGTATCAGTACCAAGTCAGGTCTAACCTCTCCTCTTTTGCATTAAAGTACATGTACCAGTACCATGTCAGGTTTAACCTCTCTACTTTTCATTAAAGTACATGTACCAGTACCAAGCCAGATCTAACCTCTCCACCTTTCATTAAAGTACATGTACCAGTACCAAGTCAGGTCTAACCTCTCCTCTTTTCATTAAAGTACATGTACCAGTACCAAGTCAGGTCTAACCTCTCTTCTTTTCATTAAAGTACATATACCAGTACCAAGCCAGGTCTAACCTCTCCACATTTCATTAAAGTACATGTACCAGTACCAAACCAGGCCTAACCTCTCCACTTTTCATTAAAGTACATGTACCAGTACTAAGCCAGGTCTAACCTGTCAACTTTTCATTAAAGTACATGTACCAGTACCAAGTCAGGTCTAACCTCTCCTCCTTTCATTAAAGTACATGTACCAGTACCAAGCCAAGTCTAACCTCCCCACTTTTCATTAAAGTACATGTACCAGAACCATGTCAGGTCTAACCTCTCTACTTTTCATTAAAGTACATGTATCAGTACCAAGTCAGGTCTAACCTCTCCTCTTTTGCATTAAAGTATATGTACCAGTACCATGTCAGGTCTAACCTCTCCTCTTTTGCATTAAAGTACATGTACCAGTTCCATGTCAGGTCTAACCTCTCCACCTTTCATTAAAGTACATGTACCAGTACCAAGCCAGGTCTAACCTCTCCACTTTTGATTAAAGTATATGTACCAGTTCCAAGCCAGGTTTAACCTCTCCACCTTTCATTAAAGTACATGTACCAGTACCAAGCCAGGTCTAACCTCTCCACTTTTCATTAAAGTACATGTACCAGTACCTTGTCAGGTCTAACCTCTCCACTTTTCATTAAAGTACATGTACCAGTACCAAACCAGGTATATGCTCTCCACTTTTCATTAAAGTACATGTACCAGTACCAAACCAGGTCTAACCTCTCCACTTTTCGTTAAAGTACATGTACCAGTACCATGTCAGGTCTAACCTCTCTACTTTTCATTAAAGTACATGTATCAGTACCAAGCCAGGTCTAACCTCTCCTCCTTTCATTAATGTACATGTACCAGTACCAAGCCAGGTCTAACCTCTCCACTTTTCATTAAAGTACATGTACCAGTACCAAGCCAGGTCTAACCTCCCCACTTTTCATTAAAGTACATGTACCAGTACCATCTCAGGTCTAACCTCTCTACTTGTCATTAAAGTACATGTATCAGTACCAAGTCAGGTCTAACCTCTCCTCTTTTGCATTAAAGTACATGTACCAGTACCATCTCAGGTTTAACCTCTCTACTTTTCATTAAAGTACATGTACCAGTACCAAGCCAGATCTAACCTCTCCACCTTTCATTAAAGTACATGTACCAGTACCAAGTCAGGTCTAACCTCTCCTCTTTTCATTAAAGTACATGTACCAGTACCAAGTCAGGTCTAACCTCTCCTCTTTTCATTAAAGTATATGTACCAGTACCAAGCCAGGTTTAACCTCTCCACATTTCATTAAAGTACATGTACCAGTACCAAACCAGGCCTAACCTCTCCACTTTTCATTAAAGTACATGTACCAGTACTAAGCCAGGTCTAACCTGTCAACCTTTCATTAAAGTACATGTACCAGTACCAAGTCAGGTCTAACCTCTCCTCCTTTCATTAAAGTACATGTACCAGTACCAAGCCAAGCCTAACCTCCCCACTTTTCATTAAAGTACATGTACCAGAACCATGTCAGGTCTAACCTCTCTACTTTTCATTAAAGTACATGTATCAGTACCAAGTCAGGTCTAACCTCTCCTCTTTTGCATTAAAGTATATGTACCAGTACCATGTCAGGTCTAACCTCTCCTCTTTTGCATTAAAGTACATGTACCAGTTCCATGTCAGGTCTAACCTCTCCACCTTTCATTAAAGTACATGTACCAGTACCAAGCCAGGTCTAACCTCTCCACTTTTGATTAAAGTATATGTACCAGTTCCAAGCCAGTTTAACCTCTCCACCTTTCATTAAAGTACATGTACCAGTACCAAGCCAGGTCTAACGTCTCCACTTTTCATTAAAGTACATGTACCAGTACCTTGTCAGGTCTAACCTCTCCACTTTTCATTAAAGTACATGTACCAGTACCAAACCAGGTATATGCTCTCCACTTTTCATTAAGTACATGTACCAGTACCAAACTAGGTCTAACCTCTCCACTTTTCGTTAAAGTACATGTACAAGTACCATGTCAGGTCTAACCTCTCTACTTTTCATTAAAGTACATGTATCAGTACCAAGTCAGGTCTAACCTCTCCACTTTTCATTAAAGTATATGTACCAGTACCATGTCAGGTCTAACCTCTCCACTTTTCATTAAAGTACATGAACCAGTACCAAGCCAGATCTAACCTCTCCACCTTTCATTAAAGTACATGTACCAGTACCAAGTCAGGTCTAACCTCTCATTTTTTCATTAAAGTACATGTACCAGTACCATGTCAGGTCTAACCTCTCCTCTTTTCATTAAAGTACATGTACCAGTACCAAGCCAGGTCTAACCTCTCCACTTTTCATTAAAGTACATGTACCAGTACCAGGCCAGGTCTAACCTCTCCACTTTTTATTAAAGTACATGTACCAGTACCAAACCAGGCCTAACCTCTCCACTTTTCATTAGAGTACATGTACCAGTACCAAGCCAGGTCTAACCTGTCAACTTTTCATTAAAGTACATGTACCAGTACCAAGCCAGGTCTAACCTCTCCTCCTTTCATTAAAGTACATGTACCAGTACCAAGCCAGGTCTAACCTCTCCACTTTTCATTAAAGTACATGTACCAGTACCAAGCCAGGTCTAACCTCCCCACTTTTCATTAAAGTACATGTACCAGTACCATGTCAGGTCTAACCTCTCTACTTTTCATTAAAGTACATGTATCAGTACCAAGTCAGGTCTAACCTCTCCTCTTTTGCATTAAAGTACATGTACCAGTACCATGTCAGGTTTAACCTCTCCTCTTTTGCATTAAAGTACATGTACCAGTACCATGTCAGGTCTAACCTCTCTACTTTTCATTAAAGTACATGTACCAGTACCAAGCCAGATCTAACCTCTCCACCTTTCATTAAAGTACATGTACCAGTACCATGTCAGGTCTAACCTCTCCTCTTTTCATTAAAGTACATGTACCAGTACCAAGTCAGGTCTAACCTCTCCTCTTTTCATTAAAGTACATGTACCAGTACCAAGCCAGGTCTAACCTCCCCACTTTTCATTAAAGTACATGTACCAGTACCAAACCAGGCCTAACCTCTCCACTTTTCATTAAAGTACATGTACCAGTACTAAGCCAGATCTAACCTGTCAACTTTTCATTAAAGTACATGTACCAGTACCAAGTCAGGTCTAACCTCTCCTCCTTTCATTAAAGTACATGTACCAGTACCAAGCCAGGTCTAACCTCGCCACTTTTCATTAAAGTACATGTACCAGTACCAAGCCAGGTCTAACCTCCCCACTTTTCATTAAAGTACATGTACCAGAACCATGTCAGGTCTAACCTCTCTACTTTTCATTAAAGTACATGTATCAGTACCAAGTCAGGTCTAACCTCTCCTCTTTTGCATTAAAGTACATGTACCAGTACTATGTCAGGTCTAACCTCTCCTCTTTTGCATTAAAGTACATGTACCAGTTCCATGTCAGGTCTAACCTCTCCACTTTTCATTAAAGTACATGTACCAGTACCAAGCCAGGTCTAACCTCTCCACTTTTCATTAAAGTACATGTACCAGTACCAGGCCAGGTCTAACCTCTCCACTTTTTATTAAAGTACATGTACCAGTACCAAGCCAGGTCTAACCTCTCCACTTTTCATTAAAGTACATGTACCAGTACCAAGCCAGGTCTAACCTCTCCACTTTTCATTAAAGTACATGTACCAGTACCAAACCAGGCCTAACCTCTCCACTTTTCATTAAAGTACATGTACCAGTACTAAACCAGATCTAACCTGTCAACTTTTCATTAAAGTACATGTACCAGTACCAAGTCAGGTCTAACCTCTCCTCCTTTCATTAAAGTACATGTACCAGTACCAAGCCAGGTCTAACCTCGCCACTTTTCATTAAAGTACATGTACCAGTACCAAGCCAGGTCTAACCTCCCCACTTTTCATTAAAGTACATTTACCAGAACCATGTCAGGTCTAACCTCTCTACTTTTCATTAAAGTACATGTATCAGTACCAAGTCAGGTCTAACCTCTCCTCTTTTGCATTAAAGTACATGTACCAGTACTATGTCAGGTCTAACCTCTCCTCTTTTGCATTAAAGTACATGTACCAGTTCCATGTCAGGTCTAACCTCTCCACTTTTCATTAAAGTACATGTACCAGTACCAAGCCAGGTCTAACCTCTCCACTTTTCATTAAAGTACATGTACCAGTACCAGGCCAGGTCTAACCTCTCCACTTTTTATTAAAGTACATGTACCAGTACCAAACCAGGCCTAACCTCTCCACTTTTCATTAAAGTACATGTACCAGTACCAAGCCAGGTCTAACCTGTCAACTTTTCATTAAAGTACATGTACCAGTACCAAGCCAGGTCTAACCTCTCCTCCTTTCATTAAAGTACATGTACCAGTACCAAGCCAGGTCTAACCTCTCCACTTTTCATTAAAGTACATGTACCAGTACCAAGCCAGGTCTAACCTCCCCACTTTTCATTAAAGTACATGTACCAGTACCATGTCAGGTCTAACCTCTCTACTTTTCATTAAAGTACATGTATCAGTACCAAGTCAGGTCTAACTTCTCCTCTTTTGCATTAAAGTACATGTACCAGTACCATGTCAGATTTAACCTCTCCTCTTTTGCATTAAAGTACATGTACCAGTACCATGTCAGGTCTAACCTCTCTACTTTTCATTAAAGTACATGTACCAGTACCAAGCCAGATCTAACCTCTCCACCTTTCATTAAAGTACATGTACCAGTACCATGTCAGGTCTAACCTCTCCTCTTTTCATTAAAGTACATGTACCAGTACCAAGTCAGGTCTAACCTCTCCTCTTTTCATTAAAGTACATGTACCAGTACCAAGCCAGGTCTAACCTCTCCACTTTTCATTAAAGTACATGTACCAGTACCAAACCAGGCCTAACCTCTCCACTTTTCATTAAAGTACATGTACCAGTACTAAGCCAGATCTAACCTGTCAACTTTTCATTAAAGTACATGTACCAGTACCAAGTCAGATCTAACCTCTCCTCCTTTCATTAAAGTACATGTACCAGTACCAAGCCAGGTCTAACCTCGCCACTTTTCATTAAAGTACATGTACCAGTACCAAGCCAGGTCTAACCTCCCCACTTTTCATTAAAGTACATGTACCAGAACCATGTCAGGTCTAACCTCTCTACTTTTCATTAAAGTACATGTATCAGTACCAAGTCAGGTCTAACCTCTCCTCTTTTGCATTAAAGTACATGTTCCAGTACTATGTCAGGTCTAACCTCTCCTCTTTTGCATTAAAGTACATGTACCAGTTCCATGTCAGGTCTAACCTCTCCACTTTTCATTAAAGTACATGTACCAGTACCAGGCCAGGTCTAACCTGTCCACTTTTCATTAAAGTACATGTACCAGTACCAAGCCAGGTCTAACCTCTCCACCTTTCATTAAAGTACATGTACCAGTACCAAGCCAGGTCTATCCTCTCCACTTTTCAGTAAAGTATATGTACCAGTACCAAGTCAGGTCTAACCTCTCCTCTTTTCATTAAAGTACCTGTACCAGTACCAAGTCAGGTATAACCTCTCCTCTTTTCATTAAAGTACACGTACCAGTACCAAGCCAGGTCTAACCTCTCCACTTTTCATTAAAGTACATGTACCAGTACCAAGCCAGGTCTAACCTCGCCACCTTTCATTAAAGAACATGTACCAGTACCAAGCCAGGTCTAACCTCGCCACATTCATTAAAGTACATGTACCAGTACCAAGCCAGGTCTAACCTCTCCACTTTTGATTAAAGTATATGTACCTGTTCCAAGCCAGGTCTAACATCTCAGCCTTTCATTAAAGTACATGTACCAGTACCATGTCAGGTCTAACCTCTCCACTTTTTATTAAAGTACATGTACCAGTACCAAACCAGGTATATGCTCTCCACTTTTCATTAAAGTACATGTACCAGTACCAAACCAGGCCTAACCTCTCCACTTTTCATTAAAGTACATGTACCAGTACTAAACCAGATCTAACCTGTCAACTTTTCATTAAAGTACATGTACCAGTACCAAGTCAGGTCTAACCTCTCCTCCTTTCATTAAAGTACATGTACCAGTACCAAGCCAGGTCTAACCTCGCCACTTTTCATTAAAGTACATGTACCAGTACCAAGCCAGGTCTAACCTCCCCACTTTTCATTAAAGTACATTTACCAGAACCATGTCAGGTCTAACCTCTCTACTTTTCATTAAAGTACATGTATCAGTACCAAGTCAGGTCTAACCTCTCCTCTTTTGCATTAAAGTACATGTACCAGTACTATGTCAGGTCTAACCTCTCCTCTTTTGCATTAAAGTACATGTACCAGTTCCATGTCAGGTCTAACCTCTCCACTTTTCATTAAAGTACATGTACCAGTACCAAGCCAGGTCTAACCTCTCCACTTTTCATTAAAGTACATGTACCAGTACCAGGCCAGGTCTAACCTCTCCACTTTTTATTAAAGTACATGTACCAGTACCAAACCAGGCCTAAACTCTCCACTTTTCATTAAAGTACATGTACCAGTACCAAGCCAGGTCTAACCTGTCAACTTTTCATTAAAGTACATGTACCAGTACCAAGCCAGGTCTAACCTCTCCTCCTTTCATTAAAGTACATGTACCAGTACCAAGCCAGGTCTAACCTCTCCACTTTTCATTAAAGTACATGTACCAGTACCAAGCCAGGTCTAACCTCCCCACTTTTCATTAAAGTACATGTACCAGTACCATGTCAGGTCTAACCTCTCTACTTTTCATTAAAGTACATGTATCAGTACCAAGTCAGGTCTAACTTCTCCTCTTTTGCATTAAAGTACATGTACCAGTACCATGTCAGGTTTAACCTCTCCTCTTTTGCATTAAAGTACATGTACCAGTACCATGTCAGGTCTAACCTCTCTACTTTTCATTAAAGTACATGTACCAGTACCAAGCCAGATCTAACCTCTCCACCTTTCATTAAAGTACATGTACCAGTACCATGTCAGGTCTAACCTCTCCTCTTTTCATTAAAGTACATGTACCAGTACCAAGTCAGGTCTAACCTCTCCTCTTTTCATTAAAGTACATGTACCAGTACCAAGCCAGGTCTAACCTCTCCACTTTTCATTAAAGTACATGTACCAGTACCAAACCAGGCCTAACCTCTCCACTTTTCATTAAAGTACATGTACCAGTACTAAGCCAGATCTAACCTGTCAACTTTTCATTAAAGTACATGTACCAGTACCAAGTCAGGTCTAACCTCTCCTCCTTTCATTAAAGTACATGTACCAGTACCAAGCCAGGTCTAACCTCGCCACTTTTCATTAAAGTACATGTACCAGTACCAAGCCAGGTCTAACCTCCCCACTTTTCATTAAAGTACATGTACCAGAACCATGTCAGGTCTAACCTCTCTACTTTTCATTAAAGTACATGTATCAGTACCAAGTCAGGTCTAACCTCTCCTCTTTTGCATTAAAGTACATGTACCAGTACTATGTCAGGTCTAACCTCTCCTCTTTTGCATTAAAGTACATGTACCAGTTCCATGTCAGGTCTAACCTCTCCACTTTTCATTAAAGTACATGTACCAGTACCAGGCCAGGTCTAACCTGTCCACTTTTCATTAAAGTACATGTACCAGTACCAAGCCAGGTCTAACCTCTCCACCTTTCATTAAAGTACATGTACCAGTACCAAGCCAGGTCTATCCTCTCCACTTTTCAGTAAAGTATATGTACCAGTACCAAGTCAGGTCTAACCTCTCCTCTTTTCATTAAAGTACCTGTACCAGTACCAAGTCAGGTATAACCTCTCCTCTTTTCATTAAAGTACACGTACCAGTACCAAGCCAGGTCTAACCTCTCCACTTTTCATTAAAGTACATGTACCAGTACCAAGCCAGGTCTAACCTCGCCACCTTTCATTAAAGAACATGTACCAGTACCAAGCCAGGTCTAACCTCGCCACATTCATTAAAGTACATGTACCAGTACCAAGCCAGGTCTAACCTCTCCACTTTTGATTAAAGTATATGTACCTGTTCCAAGCCAGGTCTAACATCTCAGCCTTTCATTAAAGTACATGTACCAGTACCATGTCAGGTCTAACCTCTCCACTTTTTATTAAAGTACATGTACCAGTACCAAACCAGGTATATGCTCTCCACTTTTCATTAAAGTACATGTACCAGTACCAAACCAGGTCTAACCTCTCCACTTTTCATTAAAGTACATGTACCAGTACCATGTCAGGTCTAACCTCTCTACTTTTCATTAAAGTACATGCATCAGTACCAAGTCAGGTCTAACCTCTCCACTTTTCATTAAAGTATATGTACCAGTACCATGTAGGTCTAACCTCTCTACTTTTCATTAAAGTACATGTACCAGTACCAAGCCAGATCTAACCTGTCCACCTTTCATTAAAGTACATGTACCAGTACCAAGTCAGGTCTAACCTCTCCTCTTTTCATTAAAGTACATGTACCAGTACCATGTCAGGACTAACCTCTCCTCTTTTCATTAAAGTACATGTACCAGTACCAAGCCAGGTCTAACCTCTCCACGTTTAATTACAGTACATGTACCAGTACCAGGCCAGGTCTAACCTCTCCACTTTTCATTAAAGTACATGTACCAGTACCAAGCCAGGCCTAACCTCTCCACTTTTCATTAAAGTACATGTACCAGTACCAAGCCAGGTCAAACCTCTATTCCTTTCATTAAAGTACATGTACCAGTACCAAGCCAGGTCTAACCTCGCCACTTTTCATTAAAGTACATGTACCAGTACCAAGCCAGGTCTAACCTCCCCACTTTTCATTAAAGTACATGTACCAGTACCATGTCAGGTCTAACCTCTCTACTTTTCATTAAAGTGCATGTATCAGTACCAAGTCAGGTCTAACCTCTCCTCTTTTTCATTAAAGTACATGTACCAGTACCATGACAGGTCTAATCTCTCCTCTTTTGCATTAAAGTACATGTACCAGTACCATGTCAGGTCTAACCTCTCCTCTTTTCATTTAAATACATGTTCCAGTACCAAGCCAGGTCTAACCTCTCCACTTTTCATTAAAGTACATGTACCAGTACCAGGCCAGGTCTAACTTCTCCACGTTTCATTAAAGTACATGTACCAGTACCAAACCAGGTCTAACCTCTCCACTTTTCATTAAAGTACATGTACCAGTACCAAGCCAGGTCTAACCTGTCCACTTTTCATTAAAGTACATGTACCAGTACCAAGCCAGGTCTAACCGCTCCTCTTTTCATTAAAGTACATGTACCAGTACCAAGCCAGGTCTAACCTCGCCACTTTTCATTAAAGTACATGTACCAGTACCAAGCCAGGTCTAACCTCCCCACTTTTCATTAAAGTACATGTACCAGTACCATGTCAGGTCTAACCTCTCTACTTTTCATTAAAGTGCATGTATCAGTACCAAGTCAGGTCTAACCTCTCCTCTTTTGCATTAAAGTACATGTACCAGTACCATGACAGGTCTAATCTCTCCTCTTTTGCATTAAAGTACATGTACCAGTACCATGTCAGGTCTAACCTCTCCTCTTTTCATTTAAATACATGTTCCAGTACCAAGCCAGGTCTAACCTCTCCACTTTTCATTAAAGTACATGTACCAGTACCAGGCCAGGTCTAACTTCTCCACGTTTCATTAAAGTATATGTACCAGTACCAAACCAGGTCTAACCTCTCCACTTTTCATTAAAGTACATGTACCAGTACCAAGCCAGGTCTAACCTGTCCACTTTTCATTAAAGTACATGTACCAGTACCAAGCCAAGTCTAACCTCTCCACCTTTCATTAAAGTACATGTACCAGTATCAAGCCAGTTCTAACCTCTCCACTTTTCAGTAAAGTACATGTACCAGTACCAAGCCAGGTCTAACCTCTCCACTTTTCATTAAAGTACATGTACCAGTACCAAGTCATGTATAACCTCTCCTCTTTTCATTAAAGTACACGTACCAGTACCATGCCAGGTCTAACCTCTCCACTTTTCATTAAAGTACATGTACCAGTACCAGGCCAGGTGTAACTTCTCCACGTTTCATTAAAGTACATGTACCAGTACCAAACCAGGTCTAACCTCTCCACTTTTCATTAAAGTACATGTACCAGTACCAAGCCAGGTCTAACCTGTCCACTTTTCATTAAAGTACATGTACCAGTACCAAGCCAAGTCTAACCTCTCCACCTTTCATTAAAGTACATGTACCGGTACCAAACCAGGTCTAACCTCTCCACTTGTCATTAAAGTACATATACCAGTACCAATCCAGGTCTAACCTCTCCATTTTCATCAAAGTACATGTACCAGTACCAAGCCAGGTCTAACCTCTCCACTTTTCATTAAAGTACATGTACCAGTACCAAGCCAGGTTTAACCTCTCCACTTTTAAAAAAGGTGCATGTACCAGTACCAAGCCAGGTCTAACCTGTCCACTTTTCATTAAAGTACATGTACCAGTACCAAGGCAGGTCTAACCTCTCTACCTTTCATTAAAGTACATGTACCAGTACCAAGCCAGGTCTAACCTCTCCACTTTTCATTAAAGTACATGTACCAGTACCAAGCCAGGTCTAACCTCTCCACTTTTCATTAAAGTACATGTACCAGTACCAAGCCAGGTCTAACCTCGCCACCTTTCATTAAAGTACATGTACCAGTACCAAGCCAGGTCTAACTTCTCCACTTTTCATTAAAGTATATGTACCAGTTCCAAGCCAGGTGTAACCTCTCCACCTTTCATTAAAGTACATGTACCAGTACCATGTCAGGTCTAACCTCTCCACTTTTCATTAAAGTACATGTACCAGTACCAAGCCAGGTCTAACCTCTCCACTTTTCATTAAAGTATATGTACCAGTACCAAGCCAGATCTAACCTCTCCACCTTTCATTAAAGTACATGTACCAGTACCAAGTCAGGTCTAACCTCTCCTCTTTTCATTAAAGTACATGTACCAGTACCATGTCAGGTCTAACCTCTCCTCTTTTCATTACAGTACATGTACCAGTACCAAGCCAGGTCTAACCTCTCCACGTTTAATTAAAGTACATGTACCAGTACCAGGCCAGGTCTAACCTCACCACTTTTTATTAAAGTACATGTACCATTACCAAACCAGGCCTAACCTCTCCACTTTTCTTTAAAGTACATGTACCAGTACCAAGCCAGGTTTAACCTGTCAACTTTTCATTAAAGTACATGTACCAGTACCAAGACAGGTCTAACCTCTCCTCCTTTCATTAAAGTACATGTACCAGTACCAAGCCAGGTCTAACCTCGCCACTTTTCATTAAAGTACATGTACCAGTACCAAGCCAGGTCTAACCTCCCCACTTTTCATTAAAGTACATGTACCAGTACCATGTCAGGTCTAACCTCTCCACTTTTCATTAAAGTACATGTACCAGTACCAAACCAGGTATATGCTCTCCACTTTTCATTAAAGTACATGTACCAGTACCAAACCAGGTCTAACCTCTCTACCTTTCATTAAAGTACATGTACCAGTACCATGTCAGGTCTAACCTCTCTACTTTTCATTAAAGTACATGCATCAGTACCAAGTCAGGTCTAACCTCTCCACTTTTCATTAAAGTATATGTACCAGTACCATGTCAGGTCTAACCTCTCCACTTTTCATTAAAGTACATGTACCAGTACCAGGCCAGGTATAACTTCTCCACGTTTCATTAAAGTACATGTACCAGTACCAAACCAGGTCTAACCTCTCCACTTTTCATTAAAGTACATGTACCAGTACCAAGCCAGGTCTAACCTGTCCACTTTTCATTAAAGTACATGTACCAGTACCAAGCCAAGTCTAAACTCTCCACCTTTCATTAAAGTACATGTACCGGTACCAAACCAGGTCTAACCTCTCCACTTGTCATTAAAGTACATATACCAGTACCAATCCAGGTCTAACCTCTCCATTTTCATCAAAGTACATGTACCAGTACCAAGCCAGGTCTAACCTCTCCACTTTTCATTAAAGTACATGTACCAGTACCAAGCCAGGTTTAACCTCTCCACTTTTAAAAAAGGTGCATGAACCAGTACCAAGCCAGGTCTAACCTGTCCACTTTTCATTAAAGTACATGTACCAGTACCAAGGCAGGTCTAACCTCTCTACCTTTCATTAAAGTACATGTACCAGTACCAAGCCAGGTCTAACCTCTCCACTTTTCATTAAAGTACATGTACCAGTACCAAGCCAGGTCTAACCTCTCCACTTTTCATTAAAGTACATGTACCAGTACCAAGCCAGGTCTAACCTCGCCACCTTTCATTAAAGTACATGTACCAGTACCAAGCCAGGTCTAACTTCTCCACTTTTCATTAAAGTATATGTACCAGTTCCAAGCCAGGTGTAACCTCTCCACCTTTCATTAAAGTACATGTACCAGTACCATGTCAGGTCTAACCTCTCCACTTTTCATTAAAGTACATGTACCAGTACCAAGCCAGGTGTAACCTCTCCTCTTTTCATTAAAGTACATGTACCAGTACCAAGCCAGGTCTAACCTCTCCACTTTTCATTAAAGTACATGTACCAGTACCAAGCCAGGTCTAACCTCCCCACTTTTCATTAAAGTACATGTACCAGTACCATGTCAGGTCTAACCTCTCTACTTTTCATTAAAGTACATGTATCAGTACCAAGTCAGGTCTAACCTCTCCTCTTTTGCATTAAAGTACATGTACCAGTACCATGTCAGGTTTAACATCTCCTCTTTTGCATTAAAGTACATGTACCAGTACCATGTCAGGTCTAACCTCTCTACTTTTCATTAAAGTACATGTACCAGTACCAAGCCAGATCTAACCTCTCCTCTTTTCATTAAAGTACATGTACCAGTACCAAGTCAGGTCTAACCTCTCCTCTTTTCATTAAAGTACATGTACCAGTACCAAGCCAGGTCTAACCTCTCCACTTTTCATTAAAGTACATGTACCAGTACCAAACCAGGCCTAACCTCTCCACTTTTCATTAAAGTACATGTACCAGTACTAAGCCAGGTCTAACCTGTCAACTTTTCATTAAAGTACATGTACCAGTACCAAGTCAGGTCTAACCTCTCCTCCTTTCATTAAAGTACATGTACCAGTACCAAGCCAGGTCTAACCTCGCCACTTTTCATTAAAGTACATGTACCAGTACCAAGCCAGATCTAACCTCTCCTCTTTTCATTAAAGTACATGTACCAGTACCAAGTCAGGTCTAACCTCTCCTCTTTTCATTAAAGTACATGTACCAGTACCAAGCCAGGTCTAACCTCTCCACTTTTCATTAAAGTACATGTACCAGTACCAAACCAGGCCTAACCTCTCCAGTTTTCATTAAAGTACATGTACCAGTACTAAGCCAGGTCTAACCTGTCAACCTTTCATTAAAGTACATGTACCAGTACCAAGTCAGGTCTAACCTCTCCACTTTTCATTAAAGTACATGTACCAGTACCAAACCAGGCCTAACCTCTCCACTTTTCATTAAAGTACATGTACCAGTACTAAGCCAGGTCTAACCTGTCAACCTTTCATTAAAGTACATGTACCAGTACCAAGCCAGGTCTAACCTCGCCACTTTTCATTAAAGTACATGTACCAGTACCAAGCCAGGTCTAACCTCTCCACTTTTCATTAAAGTACATGTACCAGAACCATGTCAGGTCTAACCTCTCTACTTTTCATTAAAGTACATGTATCAGTACCAAGTCAGGTCTAACCTCTCCTCTTTTGCATTAAAGTACATGTACCAGTACCATGTCAGGTCTAACCTCTCCTCTTTTGAATTAAAGTACATGTACCAGTTCCATGTCAGGTCTAACCTCTCCACTTTTCATTAAAGTACATGTACCAGTACCAGGCCAGGTCTAACCTGTCCACTTTTCATTAAAGTACATGTACCAGTACCAAGCCAGGTCTAACCTCTCCACCTTTCATTAAAGTATATGTACCAGTACCAAGCCAGGTCTATCCTCTCCACCTTTAAGTAAAGTATATGTACCATTACCAAGCCAGGTCTAACCTCTCCACTTTTCATTAAAGTACCTGTACCAGTACCAAGTCAGGTATAACCTCTCCTCTTTTCATTAAAGTACACGTACCAGTACCAAGCCAGGTCTAACCTCTTCACTTTTCATTAAAGTACATGTACCAGTACCAAGCCAGGTCTAACCTCGCCACCTTTCATTAAAGAACATGTACCAGTACCAAGCCAGATCTAACCTCGCCACCTTTCATTAAAGTACATGTACCAGTACCAAGCCAGGTCTAACCTCTCCACTTTTGATTAAAGTATATGTACCAGTTCCAAGCCAGGTCTAACGTCTCCGCCTTTCATTAAAGTACATGTACCAGTACCATGTCAGGTCTAACCTCTCCACTTTTCATTAAAGTACATGTACCAGTACCAAACCAGGTATATGCTCTCCACTTTTCATTAAAGTACATGTACCAGTACCAAACCAGGTCTAACCTCTCCACTTTTCATTAAAGTACATGTACCAGTACCATGTCAGGTCTAACCTCTCTACTTTTCATTAAAGTACATGCATCAGTACCAAGTCAGGTCTAACCTCTCCACTTTTCATTAAAGTATATGTACCTGTACCATGTAGGTCTAACCTCTCTACTTTTCATTAAAGTACATGTATCAGTACCAAGCCAGATCTAACCTCTCCATCTTTCATTAAAGTACATGTACCAGTACCAAGTCAGGTCTAACCTCTCCTCTTTTCATTAAAGTACATTTACCAGTACCATGTCAGGTCTAACCTCTCCTCTTTTCATTAAAGTACATGTACCAGTACCAAGCCAGGTCTAACCTCTCCACGTTTAATTAAAGTACATGTACCAGTACCAGGCCAGGTCTAACCTCTCCACTTTTCATTAAAGTACATGTACCAGTACCAAACCAGGCCTAACCTCTCCACTTTTCATTAAAGTACATGTACCAGTACCAAGCCAGGTCTAACCTCTCCTCCTTTCATTAAAGTACATGTACCAGTACCAAGCCAGGTCTAACCTCGCCACTTTTCATTAAAGTACATGTACCAGTACCAAGCCAGGTCTAACCTCCCCACTTTTCATTAAAGTACATGTACCAGTACCATGTCAGGTCTAACCTCTCTACTTTTCATTAAAGTACATGTATCAGTACCAAGTCAGGTCTAACCTCTCCTCTTTTGCATTAAAGTACATGTACCAGTACCATGACAGGTCTAATCTCTCCTCTTTTGCATTAAAGTACATGTACCAGTACCATGTCAGGTCTAACCTCTCCTCTTTTCATTTAAATACATGTTCCAGTACCAAGCCAGGTCTAACCTCTCCACTTTTCATTAAAGTACATGTACCAGTACCAGGCCAGGTCTAACTTCTCCACGTTTCATCAAAGTACATGTACCAGTACCAAACCAGGTCTAACCTCTCCACTTTTCATTAAAGTACATGTACCAGTACCAGGCCAGGTCTAACTTCTCCACGTTTCCTCAAAGTACATGTACCAGTACCAAACCAGGTCTAACCTCTCCACTTTTCATTAAAGTTCATGTACCAGTACCAAGCCAGGTCTAACCTGTCCACTTTTCATTAAATTACATGTACCAGTACCAAGCCAGGTCTAACCTCACCACTTTTCATTACAGTACATGTACCAGTACCCTCTCAGGTATAACCTTTCTACTTTTCATTAAAGTACATGTACCAGTACCATGTCAGGTCTAACCTCTCCACGTTTCATTAAAGTACATGTTCCACTACCAAGCCAGGTCTAACCTCTCCACTTTTCATTAAAGTACATGTACCAGTACCAAGCCAGGTTTAACCTCTCCACCTTTCATTAAAGTAGGTGTACCAGTACCAAGCCGGGTCTAACCTCTCCACTTTTCAGTAAAGTACATGTACCAGTACCAAGCCAGGTCTAACCTCTCCACTTTTCATTAAAGTGCATGTACCAGTACCAAGCCAGGTCTAACCTCTCCACTTTTCATTAAGGTACATGTACCAGTACCAAGCCAGGTCTAACCTCTCCACTTTTCATTAAAGTACATGTATCAGTACCAAGCCAGGTCTAACCTCTCCACTTTTCATTAAAGTACATGTACCAGTACCAAGTCAGGTCTAACATCTCCACTTTTCATTAAAGTACATGTACCAGTACCAAGCCAGGTCTAACCTCGCCACCTTTCATTAAAGTACACATACCAGTACCAAGCCAGATCTAACTTCTCCACCTTTCATTAAAGTACATGTACCAGTACCATGTCAGGTCTAACCTCTCCACTTTTCATTAAAGTACATGTACCAGTACCAAACCAGGTATATGCTCTCCACTTTTCATTAAAGTACATGTACCAGTACCAAACCAGGTCTAACCTCTCCACTTGTCATTAAAGTACATGTACCAGTACCATGTCATGTCTAACCTCTCTACTTTTCATTAAAGTACATGTATCAGTACCAAGCCAGGTCTAACCTCTCCACTTTTTATTAAAGTACATGTACCAGTACCATGTCAGGTCTAACCTCTCTACTTTTCATTAAAGTACATGTATCAGTACCAAGTCAGGTCTAACCTCTCCTCTTTTGCATTAAAGTACATGTACCAGTACCATGACAGGTCTAATCTCTCCTCTTTTGCATTAAAGTACATGTACCAGTACCATGTCAGGTCTAACCTCTCCTCTTTTCATTTAAATACATGTTCCAGTACCAAGCCAGGTCTAACCTCTCCACTTTTCATTAAAGTACATGTACCAGTACCAAACCAGGTATATGCTCTCCACTTTTCATTAAAGTACATGTACCAGTACCAAACCAGGTCTAACCTCTCCACTTGTCATTAAAGTACATGTACCAGTACCATGTCATGTCTAACCTCTCTACTTTTCATTAAAGTACATGTATCAGTACCAAGCCAGGTCTAACCTCTCCACTTTTTATTAAAGTACATGTACCAGTACCATGTCAGGTCTAACCTCTCCACTTTTCATTAAAGTACATGTACCAGTACCAAACCAGGTCTAACCTCTCCACTTTTCATTAAAGTACATGTACCAGTACCAAACCAGGTTTAACCTCTCCACTTTTCATTAAGGTACATGTACCAGTACCATGTCAGGTCTAACCTCTCTACTTTTCATTAAAGTACATGTACCAGTACCAAGCCAGATGTAACCTCTCCACCTTTCATTAAAGTACATGTACCAGTACCAAGTCAGGTCTAACCTCTCCTATTTTCATTAAAGTACATTTACCCGTACCATGTCAGGTCTAACCTCTCTACTTTTCATTAAAGTACATGTACCAGTACCAATTCAGGTCTAACCTCTCCACTTTTCATTAAAGTACATGTACCAGTACCAGGCCAGGTCTAACCTCTCCACTTTTTATTAAAGTACATGTACCAGTACAAAGCCAGGTCTAACCTCTCCACTTTTCATTAAAGTACATGTACCAGTACCAAGCCAGGTCTAACCTCTCCACTTTTCATTAAAGTATATGTATCAGTACCAAGCCAGGTCTAACCTCTTCACTTTTCATTAAAGTACATGTACCAGTACCAAGTCAGGTCTAACATCTCCACTTTTCATTAAAGTAAATGTACCAGTACCAAGCTAGGTCTAACCTCTCCACTTTTCATTAAAGTATATGTACCAGTTCCAAGCCAGGTCTAACCTCTCCACTTTTCATCAAAGTACATGTACCAGTACCAAGCCAGGTCTAACTTCTCCACTTTTCATTAAAGTACATGTACCAGTACCATGTCAGGTCTAACCTCTCCACTTTTCATTAAAGTACATGTACCAGTACCAAGCCAGGTATATGCTCTCCACTTTTCATTAAAGTACATGTACCAGTACCAAGCCAGGTCTAACCTGTTCACTTTTCATTAAAGTACAAGTACCAGTACCATGTCAGGTCTAACCTCTCTACTTTTCATTAAAGTACAAGTATCAGTACCAAGCCAGGTCTAACCTCTCCACTTTTCATTAAAGTACATGTACCAGTACCATGTCAGGTCTAACCTGTCCACTTTTCATTAAAGTACATGTACCAGTACCAAGCCAGATCTGACATCTCCACCTTTCATTAAAGTACATGTACCAGTAACTAGTCAGGTCTAACCTCTCCCCTTTTCATTGAAGTACATGTACCAGTACCAAGTCAGGTCTAACCTCTCCTCTTTTCATTGAAGTACATGTACCAGTACCAAGTCAGGTCTAACCTCTCCACTTTTCATTAAAGTGCATGTACCAGTACCAGGCCAGGTCTAACCTCTCCACTTTTTATTAAAGTACATGTACCAGTACCAAACCAGGCCTAACATCTCCACTTTTCATTAAAGTTCATGTACCAGTACCAAGCCAGGTCTAACCTGTCCACTTTTCATTAAATTACATGTACCAGTACCAAGCCAGGTCTAACCTCACCACTTTTCATTAAAGTACATGTACCAGTACCCTGTCAGGTCTAACCTTTCTACTTTTCATTAAAGTACATGTACCAGTACCATGTCAGGTCTAACCTCTCCTCTTTTCATTAAAATACATGTTCCACTACCAAGCCAGGTCTAACCTCTCCACTTTTCATTAAAGTACATGTACCAGTACCAAGCCAGGTCTAACCTCTCCACTTTTCATTAAAGTATATGTATCAGTACCAAGCCAGGTCTAACCTCTTCACTTTTCATTAAAGTACATGTACCAGTACCAAGCCAGGTCTAACCTCTCCACTTTTCATTAAAGTATATGTATCAGTACCAAGCCAGGTCTAACCTCTCCACTTTTTATTAAAGTACATGTACCAGTACAAAGCCAGGTCTAACCTCTCCACTTTTCATTAAAGTACATGTACCAGTACCAAGCCAGGTCTAACCTCTCCACTTTTCATTAAAGTATATGTATCAGTACCAAGCCAGGTCTAACCTCTTCACTTTTCATTAAAGTACATGTACCAGTACCAAGTCAGGTCTAACATCTCCACTTTTCATTAAAGTAAATGTACCAGTACCAAGCTAGGTCTAACCTCTCCACTTTTCATTAAAGTATATGTACCAGTTCCAAGCCAGGTCTAACCTCTCCACTTTTCATTAAAGTACATGTACCAGTACCAAGCCAGGTCTAACCTCTCCACTTTTCATTAAAGTACATGTACCAGTACCATGTCAGGTCTAACCTCTCCACTTTTCATTAAAGTACATGTACCAGTACAAAGCCAGGTATATGCTCTCCACTTTTCATTAAAGTACATGTACCAGTACCAAGCCAGGTCTAACCTGTTCACTTTTCATTAAAGTACAAGTACCAGTACCATGTCAGGTCTAACCTCTCTACTTTTCATTAAAGTACAATTATCAGTACCAAGCCAGGTCTAACCTCTCTACTTTTCATTAAAGTACATGTACCAGTACCATGTCAGGTCTAACCTGTCCACTTTTCATTAAAGTACATGTACCAGTACCAAGCCAGATCTGACATCTCCACCTTTCATTAAAGTACATGTACCAGTAACTAGTCAGGTCTAACCTCTCCCCTTTTCATTGAAGTACATGTACCAGTACCAAGTCAGGTCTAACCTCTCCTCTTTTCATTGAAGTACATGTACCAGTACCAAGTCAGGTCTAACCTCTCCACTTTTCATTAAAGTGCATGTACCAGTACCAGGCCAGGTCTAACCTCTCCACTTTTTATTAAAGTACATGTACCAGTACCAAACCAGGCCTAACATCTCCACTTTTCATTAAAGTTCATGTACCAGTACCAAGCCAGGTCTAACCTGTCCACTTTTCATTAAATTACATGTACCAGTACCAAGCCAGGTCTAACCTCACCACTTTTCATTAAAGTACATGTACCAGTACCCTGTCAGGTCTAACCTTTCTACTTTTCATTAAAGTACATGTACCAGTACCATGTCAGGTCTAACCTCTCCTCTTTTCATTAAAATACATGTTCCACTACCAAGCCAGGTCTAACCTCTCCACTTTTCATTAAAGTACATGTACCAGTACCAAGCCAGGTCTAACCTCTCCACGTTTCATTAAAGTACATGTGCCAGTACCAAACTAGGTCTAACCTCTCCACTTTTCATTAAGGTACATGTACCAGTACCAAGCCAGGTCTAACCTCTCCACCTTTCATTAAAGTAGGTGTACCAGTACCAAGCCAGGTCTAACCTCTCCACTTTTCAGTAAAGTGCATGTACCAGTACCAAGCCAGGTCTAACCTGTCCACTTTTCATTAAAGTACATGTACCAGTACCAAGCCAGGTCTAACCTCTCCACTTTTCATTAAGGTACATGTACCAGTACCAAGCCAGGTCTAACCTCTCCACTTTTCATTAAAGTACATGAATCAGTACCAAGCCAGGTCTAACCTCTCCACTTTTCATTAAAGTACATGTACCAGTACCAAGTCAGGTCTAACATCTCCACCTTTCATTAAAGTACGTGTACCAGTACCAAGCCAGGTCTAACCTCGCCACCTTTCATTAAAGTACATGTACCAGTACCAAGCCAGGTCTAACCTCTCCACTTTTCATTAAAGTATATGTACCAGTTCCAAGCCAGGTGTAGCTTCTCCACCTTTCATTAAAGTACATGTACCAGTACCGTGTCGGGTCTAACCTCTCTACTTTTCATTAAAGTACATGTACCAGTACCAAGCCAGATCTGACCTCTCCACCTTTCATTAAAGTACATGTACCAGTACCAAGTCAGGTCTAACCTCTCCTCTTTTCATTGAAGTACATGTACCAGTACCATGTCAGGTCTAACCTCTCCTTTTTTCATTAAAGTACATGTACCAGTACCAAGTCAGGTCTAACCTCTCCACTTTTCATTAAAGTGCATGTACCAGTACCAGGCCAGGTCTAACCTCTCCACTTTTTATTAAAGTACATGTACCAGTACCAAACCAGGCCTAACATCTCCACTTTTCATTAAAGTTCATGTACCAGTACCAAGCCAGGTCTAACCTGTCCACTTTTCATTAAATTACATGTACCAGTACCAAGCCAGGTCTAACCTCACCACTTTTCATTACAGTACATGTACCAGTACCCTGTCAGGTCTAACCTTTCTACTTTTCATTAAAGTACATGTACCAGTACCATGTCAGGTCTAACCTCTCCTCTTTTCATTAAAATACATGTTCCACTACAAAGCCAGGTCTAACCTCTCCACATTTCATTAAAGTACATGTACCAGTACCAGGCCAGGTCTAACCTCTCCACGTTTCATTAAAGTACATCTACCATTACCAAACCAGGTCTAACCTCTCCACTTTTCATTAAAGTACATGTAGCAGTACCAAGCCAGGTCTAACCTCTCCACTTTTCATTAAAGTAGGTGTACCAGTACCAAGCCAGGTCTAACCTCTCCACTTTTCAGTAAAGTACATGTACCAGTACCAAGCCAGGTCTAACCTCTCCACTTTTCATTAAAGTGCATGTACCAGTACCAAGCCAGGTCTAACCTCTCCACTTTTCATTAAGGTACATGTACCAGTACCAAGCCAGGTCTAACCTCTCCACTTTTCATTAAAGTACATGTATCAGTACCCTGCCAGGTCTAACCTCTCCTCTTTTCATTAAAGTACATGTTCCACTACAAAGCCAGGTCTAACCTCTCCACTTTTCATTAAAGTACATGTACCAGTACCAAGCCAGGTCTAACCTCGCCACCTTTCATTAAAGTACACGTACCAGTACCAAGCCAGGTCTAACTTCTCCACCTTTCATTAAAGTACATGTACCAGTACCATGTCAGGTCTAACCTCTCCACTTTTCATTAAAGTACATGTACCAGTACCAAACCAGGTATATGCTCTCCACTTTTCATTAAAGTACATGTACCAGTACCAAACCAGGTCTAACCTCTCCACTTTTCATTAAAGTACATGTACCAGTACCATGTCAGGTCTAACCTCTCTACTTTTCATTAAAGTACATGTATCAGTACCAAGCCAGGTCTAACCTCTCCACTTTTTATTAAAGTACATGTACCAGTACCATGTCAGGTCTAACCTCTCCACTTTTCATTAAAGTACATGTACCAGTACCAAACCAGGTCTAACCTCTCCACTTTTCATTAAAGTACATGTACCAGTACCAAATCAGGTTTAACCTCTCCACTTTTCATTAAGGTACATGTACCAGTACCATGTCAGGTCTAACCTCTCCACTTTTCATTAAGGTACATGTACCAGTACCATGTCAGGTCTAACCTCTCTACTTTTCATTAAAGTATATGTACCAGTTCCAAGCCAGGTGTAGCTTCTCCACCTTTCATTAAAGTACATGTACCAGTACCGTGTCGGGTCTAACCTCTCTACTTTTCATTAAAGTACATGTACCAGTACCAAGCCAGATCTGACCTCTCCACCTTTCATTAAAGTACATGTACCAGTACCAAGTCAGGTCTAACCTCTCCTCTTTTCATTGAAGTACATGTACCAGTACCATGTCAGGTCTAACCTCTCCTTTTTTCATTAAAGTACATGTACCAGTACCAAGTCAGGTCTAACCTCTCCACTTTTCATTAAAGTGCATGTACCAGTACCAGGCCAGGTCTAACCTCTCCACTTTTTATTAAAGTACATGTACCAGTACCAAACCAGGCCTAACATCTCCACTTTTCATTAAAGTTCATGTACCAGTACCAAGCCAGGTCTAACCTGTCCACTTTTCATTAAATTACATGTACCAGTACCAAGCCAGGTCTAACCTCACCACTTTTCATTACAGTACATGTACCAGTACCCTGTCAGGTCTAACCTTTCTACTTTACATTAAAGTACATGTACCAGTACCATGTCAGGTCTAACCTCTCCTCTTTTCATTAAAATACATGTTCCACTACAAAGCCAGGTCTAACCTCTCCACATTTCATTAAAGTACATGTACCAGTACCAGGCCAGGTCTAACCTCTCCACGTTTCATTAAAGTATATCTACCATTACCAAACCAGGTCTAACCTCTCCACTTTTCATTAAAGTACATGTACCAGTACCAAGCCAGGTCTAACCTCTCCACTTTTCATTAAAGTAGGTGTACCAGTACCAAGCCAGGTCTAACCTCTCCACTTTTCAGTAAAGTACATGTACCAGTACCAAGCCAGGTCTAACCTCTCCACTTTTCATTAAAGTGCATGTACCAGTACCAAGCCAGGTCTAACCTCTCCACTTTTCATTAAGGTACATGTACCAGTACCAAGCCAGGTCTAACCTCTCCACTTTTCATTAAAGTACATGTATCAGTACCCTGCCAGGTCTAACCTCTCCACTTTTCATTAAAGTACATGTACCAGTACCAAGTCAGGTCTAACATCTCCACTTTTCATTAAAGTACATGTACCAGTACCAAGCCAGGTCTAACCTCGCCACCTTTCATTAAAGTACACGTACCAGTACCAAGCCAGGTCTAACTTCTCCACCTTTCATTAAAGTACATGTACCAGTACCATGTCAGGTCTAACCTCTCCACTTTTCATTAAAGTACATGTACCAGTACCAAACCAGGTATATGCTCTCCACTTTTCATTAAAGTACATGTACCAGTACCAAACCAGGTCTAACCTCTCCACTTTTCATTAAAGTACATGTACCAGTACCATGTCAGGTCTAACCTCTCTACTTTTCATTAAAGTACATGTATCAGTACCAAGCCAGGTCTAACCTCTCCACTTTTTATTAAAGTACATGTACCAGTACCATGTCAGGTCTAACCTCTCCACTTTTCATTAAAGTACATGTACCAGTACCAAACCAGGTCTAACCTCTCCACTTTTCATTAAAGTACATGTACCAGTACCAAACCAGGTTTAACCTCTCCACTTTTCATTAAGGTACATGTACCAGTACCATGTCAGGTCTAACCTCTCTACTTTTCATTAAAGTACATGTACCAGTACCAAGCCAGATGTAACCTCTCCACCTTTCATTAAAGTACATGTACCAGTACCAAGTCAGGTCTAACCTCTCCTCTTTTCATTAAAGTACATTTACCAGTACCATGTCAGGTCTAACCTCTCTACTTTTCATTAAAGTACATGTACCAGTACCAATTCAGGTCTAACCTCTCCACTTTTCATTAAAGTACATGTACCAGTACCAAGCCAGGTCTAACCTCTCCACTTGTCATTAAAGTATATGTATCAGTACCAAGCCAGGTCTAACCTCTCCACTTTTCATTAAAGTACATGTACCAGTACCAAGTCAGGACTAACATCTCCACTTTTCATTAAAGTACATGTACCAGTACCAAGCCAGGTCTAACCTCTCCACTTTTCATTAAAGTATATGTACCAGTTCCAAGCCAGGTCTAACCTCTCCACTTTTCATTAAAGTACATGTACCAGTACCAAGCCAGGTCTAACCTCTCCACTGTTCATTAAAGTACATGTACCAGTACCAAGCCAGGTCTAACCTCTCCACTTTTCATTAAAGTACATGTACCAGTACCAAGCCAGGTATATGCTCTCCACTTTTCATTAAAGTACATGTACCAGTACCAAGCCAGGTCTAACCTCTCCACTGTTCATTAAAGTACATGTACCAGTACCATGTCAGGTCTAACCTCTCCACTTTTCATTAAAGTACATGTACCAGTACCAAGCCAGGTATATGCTCTCCACTTTTCATTAAAGTACATGTACCAGTACCAAGCCAGGTCTAACCTGTTCACTTTTCATTAAAGTACAAGTACCAGTACCATGTCAGGTCTACCATCTCTACTTTTCATTAAAGTACAAGTATCAGTACCAAGCCAGGTCTAACCTCTCCACTTTTCATTAAAGTACATGTACCAGTACCAAGTCAGGTCTAACCTCTCCTCTTTTCATTAAAGTACATTTACCAGTACCATGTCAGGTCTAACCTCTCTACTTTTCATTAAAGTACATGTACCAGTACCAATTCAGGTCTAACCTCTCCACTTTTCATTAAAGTACATGTACCAGTACCAAGCCAGGTCTAACCTCTCCACTTGTCATTAAAGTATATGTATCAGTACCAAGCCAGGTCTAACCTCTCCACTTTTCATTAAAGTACATGTACCAGTACCAAGTCAGGACTAACATCTCCACTTTTCATTAAAGTACATGTACCAGTACCAAGCCAGGTCTAACCTCTCCACTTTTCATTAAAGTATATGTACCAGTTCCAAGCCAGGTCTAACCTCTCCACTTTTCATTAAAGTACATGTACCAGTACCAAGCCAGGTCTAACCTCTCCACTGTTCATTAAAGTACATGTACCAGTACCAAGCCAGGTCTAACCTCTCCACTTTTCATTAAAGTACATGTACCAGTACCAAGCCAGGTATATGCTCTCCACTTTTCATTAAAGTACATGTACCAGTACCAAGCCAGGTCTAACCTCTCCACTGTTCATTAAAGTACATGTACCAGTACCATGTCAGGTCTAACCTCTCCACTTTTCATTAAAGTACATGTACCAGTACCAAGCCAGGTATATGCTCTCCACTTTTCATTAAAGTACATGTACCAGTACCAAGCCAGGTCTAACCTGTTCACTTTTCATTAAAGTACAAGTACCAGTACCATGTCAGGTCTACCATCTCTACTTTTCATTAAAGTACAAGTATCAGTACCAAGCCAGGTCTAACCTCTCCACTTTTCATTAAAGTACATGTACCAGTACCATGTCAGGTCTAACCTCTCTACTTTTCATTAAAGTACATGTATCAGTACCAAGCCAGGTCTAACCTCTCCACTTTTCATTAAAGTACATGTACCAGTACCAAGCCAGATCTAACCTCTCCACCTTTCATTAAAGTACATGTACCAGGACCAAACCAGGCCTAACCTCTCCACTTTTCATTAAAGTACATGTACCAGTACCAAGCCAGGTCTAACCTCTCCAGTTTTCATTAAAGTACATGTACCAGTACCAAGCCAGGTCTAACCTCTCCTCCTTTCATTAAAGTACTTGTACCAGTACCAAGCCAGGTCTAACCTCGCCACTTTTCATTAAAGTACATGTACCAGTACCAAACCAAGTCTAACCTCTCCGTTTTTCATTAAGGTACATGTACCAGTACCAAGCCAGGTCTAACCTCTCCACTTTTCATTAAAGTACATGTACCAGTACCAGGCCAGGTCTAACCTCTCCACTTTCATTAAAGTACATGTACCAGTACCAAACCAGGTCTAACCTCTCCACTTTTCATTAAAGTACATGTACCAGTACCAAGCCAGGTCTAACCTGTCCACTTTTCATTAAAGTACATGTACCAGTACCAAGCCAGGTCTAACCTGTCCACTTTTCATTAAAGTACATGTACCAGTACCAAGCCAGGTCTAACCTCTCCTCCTTTCATTAAAGTACTTGTACCAGTACCAAGCCAGGTCTAACCTCTCCACTTTTCATTAAAGTACATGTACCAGTACAAAACCAGGTCTAACCTCTCCACTTTTCATTAAAGTATATGTACCAGTACCAAGCCAGGTCTAAACTCGCCACTTTTCATTAAAGTACATGTACCAGTACCAAGCCAGGTCTAACCTCCCCACTATTCATTAAAGTACATGTACCAGTACTAAACCAGGTCTAACCTCTCCGCTTTTGATTAAAGTACGTGTACCAGTACCAAGCCAGGTCTAACCTCTCCACTTTTCATTAAAGTACATGTACCAGTACCAGGCCAGGTCTAACCTCTCCACTTTCATTAAAGTACATGTACCAGTACCAAACCAGGTCTAACCTCTCCACTTTTCATTAAAGTACATGTACCAGTACCAAGCCAGGTCTAACCTGTCCACTTTTCATTAAAGTACATGTACCAGTACCATGTCAGGTCTAACCTCTCTACTTTTCATTAAAGTACAAGTATCAGTACCAAGCCAGGTCTAACCTCTCCACCTTTCATTAAAGTACATGTACCAGTACCAAGCCAGGTCTAACCTCTCCACTTTTCATTAAAGTACATGTACCAGTACCAAACCAGGTCTAACCTCTCCACTTTTCATTAAAGTACATCTACCAGTACCAAACCAGGTCTAACCTCTCCACTTTTCATTAAAGTACATGTACCAGTACCATGTCAGGTCTAACCTCTCTACTTTTCATTAAAGTACATGTATCAGTACCAAGCCAGGTCTAACCTCTCCACTTTTCATTAAAGTACATGTACCAGTACCAAGCCAGATCTAACCTCTCCACCTTTCATTAAAGTACATGTACCAGTACCAAACCAGGCCTAACCTCTCCACTTTTCATTAAAGTACATGTACCAGTACCAAGCCAGGTCTAACTTGTCCACTTTTCATTAAAGTACATGTACCAGTACCAAGCCAGGTCTAACCTCTCCTCCTTTCATTAAAGTACTTGTACCAGTACCAAGCCAGGTCTAACCTCTCCACTTTTCATTAAAGTACATGTACCAGTACCAAACCAGGTCTAACCTCTCCACTTTTCATTAAAGTACATGTACCAGTACCAAGCCAGGTCTAACCTCGCCTCTTTTAATTAAAGTACTTGTACCAGTACCAAGCCAGTTCTAACCTCCCCACTTTTCATTAAAGTACATGTACCAGTACCAAACCAGGTCTAACCTCTCCGCTTTTCATTAAAGTACATGTACCACTACCAAGCCAGGTCTAACCTCTCCACTTTTCATTAAAGTACATGTACCAGTACCAGGCCATGTCTAACCTCTCCACGTTTCATTAAAGTACATGTACCAGTACCAAACCAGGTCTAACCTCTCCACTTTTCATTAAAGTACATGTACCAGTACCAAGCCAGGTCTAACCTGTCCACTTTTCATTAAAGTACATGTACCAGTACCAAGCCATGTCTAACCTCTCCACCTTTCATTAAAGTACATGTACCAATACTAAGCCAGGTCTAACCTCTCCACTTTTCAGTAAAGTACATGTACCAATACCAAGCCAGGTCTAACCTCTCCACTTTTCATTAAAGTACATGTACCAGTAACAAGTCAGGTGTAACCTCTCCTCTTTTCATTAAAGTACATGTACCAGTACCAAGCCAGGTCTAACCTCTCCACTTTTTATTAAAGTACATGTACCAGTACCAAACCAGGTCTAACCTCTCCACTTGTCATTAAAGTACATATACCAGTACCAAGCCAGGTCTAACCTCTCCACTTTTCATTAAAGTACATGTACCAGTACCAAGCCAGGTCTAACCTCTCCACTTTTCATTAAAGTACATGTACCAGTACCAAGCCAGGTTTAACCTGTCCATTTTTCAATAACGTGCATGTACCAGTACCAAGCCAGGTCTAACCTGTCCACTTTTCATTAAAGTACATGTACCAGTACCAAGGCAGGTCTAACCTCTCTACCTTTCATTAAAGTACATGTACCAGTACCAAGCCAGGTCTAACCTCTCCACTTTTCATTAAAGTACATGTACCAGTACCAAGCCAGGTCTAACCTCTCCACTTTTCATTAAAGTACATGTACCAGTACCAAGCCAGGTCTAACCTCTCCACTTTTCATTAAAGTACATGTATCAGTACCAAGCCAGGTCTAACCTCTCCACTTTTCATTAAAGTACATGTACCAGTACCAAGTCAGGTCTAACATCTCCACTTTTCATTAAAGTACATGTACCAGTACCAAGCTAGGTCTAACCTGTCCACTTTTCATTAAAGTACATGTACCAGTACCAAGCCAGGACAGTGAGTGGTCATGTATGTGTGTGTTATGGGTTATCAAAATTGATCATGATCATAAAGTAGTTAGATTTATATTTATCAACATTAAAGTTTGTGAATTTTGAAATGTAGTGAACAACTTCAATGGAAGGTCCTTTGTTGTTTTTTTTTGTGCTGATTTAAAAATTGATCATGACTGATATGATATTATATCCAGGTAATCGTTCTGAATTTAATAAAATCTACTGTAATTCCATTGATTAATTGATTGATAAGTGTTTCAGCTATAATTATACAGAGATCACGTTTACAACCAATAGACCAGTCGGTGAGAAGGTGGTTGGTTTTAAGAAGGCTATATGGATGGGTAGTTTCATTACATCAAATAATAGGGCCAAGATTTTATGTATCTTGTTTTGCAAGGCACCACCAAATACCACTCTTAGCAAACTAGTAAAAGTAAGATGGTCCTCCTTCAGGCAGCTAATCCGAATTTTGCTATCTTGCTTTAGCCTTTTGGATTTCATGCCCCCAAAGATTTAAAATTATTTGGCCTTCAAGCTTTTGGGTCAAGGTTATGGTGATTAAGGTTCATTATAACACTTATCAAATGGTGCACTCGATATGCCTAAGTCAATTTGTTTTATCTACATTTCTTTGTGTCCATCAATATTTTCATTGAAAGCGAAAATGAATCAAAAAACAAAAAGAGTTACTTGATATTTATATAAGTATATAAGATCATCTAATGCTGTTTATACATAGACACCGTACACTGCAAATAATGGTGGATTGTAAAGTTTTCGGTTTTTCATGATGCAACATCATTTTTATAGAATTCAGATATTTTGTTTCAAGTAAAAAATTGTAAAAATAAATAGCACAACCTGATGTTTATGGTCTAAGCTAAGAACTCCCAGCATATATATAGTGTTATTCATTTTGGACATGTAGAAAAGGTACTTCGAACTCGTGAACATTGTAAGGTTTTTATTGGGGTTCTTGTTACTCTATCTTTAGTTTTATGTTTTGTAGATTGTTGTTTGTTCTTTTGGCCATTGTGTTGTCTGTTCTTCTTTGATATACGGATTGTGATTACCCCTTTGGTACATTTTTGTATCTTCAAACTCTTCTTTGACAACCTTTTCACTTCTGATACAATTTTATGGCATTAAGATGCAACTTAATATAAACATTGGGAGTTCCTACCTTTGATCATGCACTCTTTGAATATTGCGATAATCCAACTGTATAGCAAATAAAACAAACATTACAAATTCCATAAAAAAATCATGACCCATCAGTCCATGGTTACATTTTCATTCATTAGATATATTTGTGCTTTTTCTTTTACCAAATTTCAAGTCAAACACACCATTGGCAAATGTTATAATGAACCTTAACCGCACTTTCAACAAAACTTCAGGTATATCGTGGCGGTCAGTATTATTGGTGGCAGAAACCAGAGTACCGGGAGAAAAACACACCTGTCGCAAGTCGCTTACAAACGTTATCACATAAAGTTGTATCAAGTACACCTCGCCATGAGAGGGATTCAAACTAACTTTAGTTGTAATAGATACCGATTGCACAGGTAGTTGTAAATCCAATTAACGTACGTTCACGACCCCCCCCCCCCCCCCCCTTGAAGCTTTTTGCTTTGAGCATACCTGATGAAGGTTATTCCAGAAAATTTGATAGCTATGATTTTATTACTCAAAAGGAACTGATGCAAGTTTCTTTTTACGTGGAAAGAACATGACACACATGTATGTCCCCTACTCACGAATGGTAACTTGGCAGTAGCTGTTTTGCTTAAGACGGAAGAAATCGAACTAGATACCATGAATATCAGTGGGTAAAATTTATTGGGTCCTTATAATACATTGAATTCACAAACTGAAATTTTATGTGAATACTCGACAAACCTCAGTATTTGAGGATGACAAAGATACTTTTGTACATTTAGGTTCATGTTTTTTACATATACATTGGAACCTGTGCATTCCGACACCTGAGTTTTCCGACATCCTGTGACTTCCGACAAGAAATTCAGGTCCCGAAATATTTCTTTAACATTCTTTGTTAAAAAACCTTTAGTATTCCGACACCTGTCACTTCCGACATCCGACCACAGGTGCTTGTGTAGAGTCAAAAATATGCTCGCTATGTACCTAAAATACCATATTTTTGACTCTACACAGGCGCCTGTGATCCGACACTGTTTTACGGTCCCAATGTTATTAATTACACTTAATTAATCCTGTCTTATCCGACCCTTTGAGATCTGCTCATTAATAAATTACCATTCTTCCATGTGTATCATTAAATATAAACCATTAACAAATTGTCAGACTTACCTCACAAATAAATTGTGATTTTAACAAATTGATTGGCAGGCAATTAGAGGCTGATTAGTAAGAGTTAAAAGTAGGTTTACAAAGAATGTATATGTAATAATTCAAATTTCACAGTTACATGTTTTCACTTTCTTTGTAAATGACATGTCTACAACCATTATCTGATATATTATGAAATTGTTCTAGGCTTGTGTACACAAATAAATTATTATTTGAATTTATTGATTGGCAGGTGATTAAAGAATCATTATTTAATAAGGGTTAAAGTAAGTTTACCAAGAATATAATAATTAAAATTTTACAGATAACTGTTTTCACTTGCTTTGTAAAGGACATGGCTACAACCAACAATTATCTGATCAGATTATGAAATTGTTCTAAATATATTAATTTTGTATAAATTATATATTAAATGTATTTTCATCTACATTGTAGTTCCAATTATTTAAACCATCCTACATAATCAAACATACACAATTCCTTCTCTTGTTAAATTTGTGCAAATTTCTGTTAACTAAAACGAAAACCTGAGTTTTCCGACATCCTGTGCAATCCGACACATTTCCCTGGTCCCTTGGTGTGTCGGATTAGACAGGTTCCACTGTATAATAAATTCACAGCAACACATTGCATTTATATCATGATAGGCATTATAATCAATTTATTATTGTTTGCTATCTAATTGCAGGTAAATGTACAGGATATTTTAGTAATTGCAGTATAACTAACACACTACAATCGTTAACTTCATAAGTGACATTACGATTAGGTCTAGAATATCCCGTGCTTCTTGTAACATCAATGACTACTACATTGGCTTCAACTATAATTAAGGCCTATGATTTTGTATCATCTACACAAACGTTTGGCTTGTAACAGCCAAGTACTGGGAATTCTACAGAAAATGCTGCAACGAATATAGTTTTTGTCCTGAGAGTTTTCTTTGAACGACAAAAGCAATGTTTGTAGAAACCTTCGCATGACTACAATGTGATAAATATACTATTGACCACGTAACTTTTCTTATTCCTGTCCATGTTACACGAGCCAAACAAGCTCGTGTTAAAACTACTGTCGATGTTGTTGTTGTTTTTCACTGTATTTTGTATTTATTGCAATGACAGTTAATTTGATGACAAAAATCCAGTTTTAATCATTGTTTATCCAGTCATTTAGTCAGTAAAATACATGTCTATGTGATCACGGGAGCACTGCTCAATTATTTTATTCGACTTAAAGAGGAATATGTTTACATATTAAATGTATATATTCTGAAGTATTTATTATCAGTGTTAATGACTGTATAATATAAATGTTAGCGATCAAACATTTACAATTTAGTCAAATGGAAAAACAATTAAAGTGACGTGTTTACTTCTGTTTAGGCAAGGACGTATATACGTCCTTGGTTTAGGTCACAATATTTTGTATCTGATACTTTTCTTATATGTGTAGGAAAATATATAAATAGATACGTCTATAGAAACTTAACGAGTTTCGTGATCTCTGTAGGTGGACTTATAATTACTGCATATTAGAACCATAAAAGTACTGTGTCCTTAACCGATTTTCATTATCTCAATAGATAACAGATATAAAGGTTTTCATAAAAATAAACTTAACATGTCACCAATATATAAATTTTACCCAATAGAAATTAAACACGTCTCGATTTTGTAGTTTTGCCCACTATCAACAATACCAACCCACGAATAGTAATGGGAATTCCTATTCTTTATGTAGACCTGCATATTTATTTGCAGTTTCAAAAAATATTATCAGTCGGCCACAACTGGTTCACAAGTGTCTTGCGTATACATATAGCGGGGTTATTATTTGGGATGTTGTTTGGAGATACTAGGCCTAATTAGCAGCTTTTGAAAAGTAAGACATTTTTAATTTTTTGACAGAAATTATAATTGCATATTAATTAGTTTACCATGCCTGGCCAGGTGATGTACATTTGTAATTAAAGCCTTGTCATAACATACTTTTTGTGGTGATTTTATGGGAACACTTGCACTAGATAATATATCAATATTACTTGCCTAAACAGCCTAAAGACAATGCTAAGGAACACAAAACCAATGAGTAATATCAAGAGAAACGGCTTCCAATGAAAAAATCAACAAAAATGTAACCTTGTTCGTGAATGGATTTCGCTTTACAAATTGTGGTATTTTTAGACGCAGGACAACTTTGATGATTTCTCCGCCACGTGGTGGTCTTTGCCAGCTTACATCAAGGAACGGCCATGATTGTGTTCCTATCAGGATTTCATTGATAGAGGGTTGGTACTGAACCAAGGGCGCCTAGTGGTAAAGTTTTGAAATTGCTACTTGGTTAACCGTAACTGGATATATATAGTATCTGAGTCATGATCTCGTATATCCGTTTGTCGTGTTCACAATCCTATACTTGGTACGTTTCAACGATTTTTTGTCGGGCCGGTGTTGCTCAATCTTCGGTTTTCTCTGTAGTGCTTTGTGAGCTAAAAAAAAACTACAAAATAATAATACATAAAACATGTACATTTATTGTAAATTTTTCATATGTAGAGTAATGGTCTACAATAATAAGATTATATTTCTTAGCAGGTAGTTAGTCAGTAAACAACGAACACCCCCTGACCCCACTGTTGTAATGTCCATGTTAATGTCAGCATTTCCATGAAAGTATTGTCTTTTAAGCCGAGAGCGAATCTATGAATGGATGTACTGTTTGGTCACAGCATAACTATCTGAATATCAACAGAGGAGATTTTGGTTGGGATTCCATTAATCAATCGACTTATCCCCTTAGAACTCCAAAATGGTTTATTTATCAATAATGACACATTTGTGGAATGTAAAATCACATAACATAATGAAGTGATTGATGGTTAAAGCACAACAATAATTGAAATATTAATACAAAAAGCAAAAAAAAAAAAAAAGGAAAAGAAAACACAAAAAAACCACCCCAAAAAACCAACCAAACAAACCAAATCCCACACAATACAATAGGTATAATGATAAACTTTACATAAACAATAAAGTCACCGTGACATAAATCAATGTAAATAGAATATGTTATGATTAAACAAACTTTCCAGTAACCGTTTATTAGAGTTTCTCTGATATCTATTTCACCCCCAATAAATTTACATATATTAAATCTGTTTCAGTTACCTAAGAACTAAGAATCTTTATTCTCAAATAAACCATACATTACAATGGTATAGAGAAGCTACATATAAGAATACAACACAACACATACATGACAAATAAATAACAGATATACAAATACATATACATACAATATTTACATTACAACAGTAGGAGTTAAGTATTAGCCAAGAGAATATCTGATCTGTTGATTTTTCTTATTAATCTACATAACTTTTCTAGTTTTATTTTTTCAGAAGTACACATTATTTGTTTAAATTTTAATATATTTGGCCTTTGAGTAAGATATCTACTTATTAGTTGGGATCGATTTTCAGTAAAAAAATGACATTCCATAATATAGTGGAATTCGTCACCAATAGATCTGCTATTACATTTTAAACACTGTCTATTTTCTCTGTCGATACCATTCCACCGTCCAGTTTCTATTGGTAATTTGTGGTTTGTGGTTCGAAATTTACATAGTGTATATATATCTTTGTCTTCCAAAATATTGAAATAATTTTCGAATTCAAAGTTGTCTTTAAATAATCTATAATTGATAGCTTTTGGTGAGTTTTGTATCAGAGAATGCCACTCCTGTGTAAACTGCTCATGGAGACGGTTCCTAATTAAAGCTAAAAGCAGGTCGGAATTTTGAAAGAATTGTTGAGACCAAATGTAGGAATAACCTGTATCATCAAAGATGTGTTTAGCATGTTTAATCCACGAAAAATCCAGATTTTCATCAATAAAAAGGTTATACAAAATTTTATAAGATAAATATGAGAGTTTTGTTTCTTTACCGGTTAACAGTCTTGCCCAATATGATATCATTCTTAATTTTACATCAATTTCAATAGGAAACAATCCAAGTTCACCATATATCATATAACTAGGTGTCGATGTTTTTAATTTCAATAACAGCTTGCAAAATCTAAGTTGTACTTTTTCAAGACATTGAATATTTTTACTAAAACCCCATATTTCTGAACCATATAGTAATATTGGTTTTACCATTTTGTTAAAAAGTTCAAGCTGGCATTCAATTGATAAGTTATGTGTTCTACCTCTTTTCAAAACTTCAAACATTGCTTTTGTAGCTTTTTCAGTTTGCTTTTTAATAGCTTTGTTAAAGTTTCCTGTCCTGTTAAACAATATTCCAAGATAATTAAATTCATTAACAATTTCTAATTCAGACCCGTTCAATGTAAATTTTAAATTGGTTGATTGTCTCCCCCTGGAAAAAACTATAACTTTAGTTTTATCAGTGTTTGCTTTTAATCTCCAAGTATTGCAATATTCACCGAATTTATTCAAAATATTTTGTAAATCATCGTGGGTTTCAGCCAGTAGGACAGTATCGTCAGCATATAAAAGTGCAAAAAGCTTTAAATAAATATTCAACTTATCCTCTATGCAGTTTGAAACTGTTTCTAAACCATTAAGACTGGCATTTTCAAAAAACATTTGTAGATCGTTTAGGAACATAGCAAATAGAAAAGGGGATAAATTTTCCCCTTGCCTCACTCCCATATCACAGTTAAAATAATCAGATTTACAATAATTATAGGTTATACATGATTTAACATCTGTGTACATATTTAGAATAATAGTATACATTTTGCCATTTATGTGATTCAATAGTAATTTGTACCATAATGCATCTCTCCATACCGTGTCAAAAGCCTTTTCGAAGTCGACAAAGGCACAAAACAGTTTTTTCTTTTTTCTTTTTAAGATCTCAAAAAACGAAAATAATGTGAAAAAACTGTCCGTCGTCGAGTAAGATTTTCGGAAGCCAAATTGGTTTTCGTTCATCAAGAGAGCTTCTTCCGAGAAACGACATAGTCTTTCATTTAATATAGCTGTGAATAATTTACCAAGGCAGCTAAGGATAGTAATCGGGCGGAAGTTTTTTGGATCAAGTGGATTGCCTTTATTTTTGTATATTGGTTTTATATTACCTACAAGCCAAATGTCGGGCATTACACCAGAGTTAAAAATTGCATTAAATATCTTCTCATAAGTTGGGAGAAACAGTTCTGATGTAGATTTTATATATTCGTTTACAACATAATCTTCTCCACAAGCTTTATTATTTTTTAACTTCTTAATACAGCGAAGTATTTCCTCTTGCGTTATACTGAAATTAATTTCTTCATTTAGGGGACCAATATTAACATTATCAAGGAGATCTGTATCAAAATTCTCTTGTTGTACAAGAAGTTCATCGGGAGCTTTATTCAGGTTTTTGAAAAACTTGAATAAGTCTCCCAAAGGGATGTTGGGTTGTTTTCTATCCCTATCCTTATTCAACAGTTTCCAGTATTCTTTTGGGTCTGATGTTTTTAGTTTTTTTATCTTCTTACGCATATCTGCACGATAAATTTTACTATGTTTGTCAAGCGTCTTTTTGTATCGTTTCTCGGCTTCAGCGACATCTTGTTTCAACGCTTCTGTTCGTTTTATTTTTAATTTCCGTTTTAGTTTACGATAATTTTGTCGAGCAACTTTACACTCATAATTAAACCAGGGTTTATCTCCCTTAGGTTTTTTATTACATGTATCAGGTCTGGTTTTATATTTGTGAGTTCCAAAGGTTGTTTTCGCACTGTCAATTAAAAGATTACAAAGTTCACTGACAAACGAATTGACTTTATCTTTATCTATATCATCGATTAATGTGTTCACAATTTCATTATATAATCCATTTAACTTTTCTTTATCTATATTATTATTGAAAGCCGTATGTTTCGACGCGTCCCATTTCTTAGCTCTATTATCGGCGAGAATACCATTACTATTATTACTAGTCGATTGATCATTCCCCGCGGCAAGTTTAAATTTGAGATTTGTAATAGTTGGAGAGTGAACATCAGAATACAAACGACAAAAATCTAGTACTTTAAAATTGTAAACAAATTGTAAAAAACTACATGTACAAATACAATAATCAACAACACTTGAGTTTTTACATGTTAATTTTCCTGATTCGGTTTTATCATCACCAATGCGGCCATTTACAATAAATAAATTGTTTGCTTTACAAATGTCTAACAAATTGTTACCAGATCTGCTTTTAATTTTGTCCACATTTTTTCTATTTTTATCTATATTTAATTCATTAAGAGTAGCCAAATCATTTTGTAAAAATTCAGTAAAGTCTTCTTCATGTTCATTTATCTCAAAATCAATAAAGTCTGGTTCTTCTGCAGTTCTACTGTTAAAATCACCAAATAAAGAGATGTATTTATAATTTTGTGAAAAAGTTCGAATTTCATTTTCTATTCAGTTCTGTATATTGTCCTGTGAGGTTTTATTCGAGCAGTGGTTCGTGTTATTGTATATGTGTAAGTGGGTTACCGGGTATATGATCGACCATAACCGTTTTAACATTTTGATCATGATTGCTATGCAACAATCATACTTTACCTGTTTATCAATACTTGTACATTGCTTTTACTCCTTATATTGTAAACATGCAAAACTATGTGTGCCGCGCCATCTAACGGTAATTGAACACATTTGACTATATTTTATGTTTTGTATTTTTGCTACTTGAGTTGCACTTCAAATCTTATCAAGTCTTATGTTACAACAGCTTGCACGCTTTGCCCCGATTTTTATCTAGAGCATATTTATAATTAGATACGGGAAATTCATATTCTTTTTTTTTTATGCTATGCATTTATGTTTAATTGTTTCCATAAAATGTTTAATCAACTGACAACACGTGGACATTGTTTCTTGCAACAAAGAAAGAAAAAAGAACACCGAACCGATATAAGCCATTTTCATAACAAGATGTATAATTATCCGCGGATTACTCTCATGTGCGGACATATAGTGGAATTATAAGAGTTATTGTTCTTAGTATGCAAACTAAATCAAATTAATCATTTGCTTTCACAATGAATAATAATTCAGCGAAAAGTGAAGATACGAATCAGGGATATTGTTAAAGTTAGAATTCTGAAGAAAATAAGTCGCTTCATTCTAACGGAGTCGGACATGCTGATCCAACAACATCAAAGCGGCTTGAGAACGAATTAGAGGTTCTTAGACTGTCTGTATATATTAAGTCTTCCCTATCTAGGTACGATGTCTTAATTCGTATGACTTGGAGATGACTTTAAAAACCAACTCAACAACATTCTTAATTGTCCCTAATGGTTTGTTTTCCTCTGTTGGATCATCATCTGTTGTTTATCACGACAGGTGACACGTGTGGAACAGGCACTGCTTAACCTTCAGGAGCACACGAGTTAACCCCTTGTTTTTGTAGTGTTCGTGTAATCTCACTGAGATTAGACATCCAAAGAATGTTTCTACTCTGTATCTCCAGTCTAATTTCGTCACAAGCCCTATCAAAGATATTCTGGAAATTTTATATCTGTCTAATAGCTAGAGCTTCATATTTATCTATTATTTTACTTATACTCTTTTTACGTACCAGTTCTAATTTTTTTTACATCTTATTAAAAAGTGGATTTCCTCTTCCACCTCTTCATTATATAATTTACATTTTCTATCAGAATATTTTATTTTTAAAAGTCTACCCTTTTCAACCTCTAGATGGTGTACACCAACTCTAAACTTAGTTAGAACATTTTTACTATGAACATTTTCCATATTTAAATATGGCTCAAATCTAAAATTGGGTTTAAATAAACGATGTATCCTCAATTTATTTTTCTGATTTGTGTCCTTGCGATTGTCATTGAATAATTCCTTTTTCCAACATTGGGAATATCTAAAACATAATTTACTTAAGTTAATATAACCTTTTTAATGTTAGTCTTTTTATTTAGTACTTGTTGAGCACTAAGGCCCAAAAAATCTAATATACTATGGATATTGCTTTTAGATCCCGGTGCATTCCGATGCATATTGGCATGGAGGAATTGTGTCAGATCAATTGCAGGTATGTTCTGATATATAATAAGACATATTTTCTAGTTCAAATCTCCAATAATAATGATAATTTCTTACCGTTTTTAGTCGTTAATATCCATAAAAAATAAATTAAGTTCGAATTGTTAGCCATCTTGCAACCTAATTAAAAATGATCACGTGATCAATTTTATGACATTTTTTTAATCCCTAAAGTCCGTTTCTCCATGTTACCTTTACTAAATCTGACATCGAAACGGACTGTACCAAAACACGTCATGAAATTTATCACGTGATCATTTTTAATTAGGTTGCAAAATGGTTGACAATTCGAACTAAATTAATTTTTTTCTGGATCTCTAACTACTAAATACGGCAAGAGCTTATCATTATTTTGCAGATTAGAACTAGAAAATGTGGCTATGTATCAAGACTTACCTGCACTTCCTCTGACACAATCCGTTCATGCCAAAATATACATATTAAATTTCCAGAATACCTTTGATAATTTTGCATTTTTGTCAGTTGTGGAATGTTCGCCACCTATTTCTGGGAAAGTGACTTGGAACACGATTCGTTGTTGACCATTGACTTATCAAGGGTGCACATGTAATGATTGATACACACATTTCTATAACGTATAGAAAAATAAACTGCAGGTTTCAATGACAACGTCATATGTCGTGGTCTTTTTGTGTTCAGTGAGTTTAGTTAAGATGAGAGATGATTGTTCGTTTTGTTGATATTGGTGGAATTCACGACCATTACTGTTTAAACTTTCTTTTCATAATGAAAGTGAAAACACTACAAAAACTTGTAAATAGTATGTAGTTATATCCGAAAATCGAACTATTCAACAAGTATTACCTTAATTAGGGGAAACTTTGTTTCTATCATGACAGTTTATCAGATAACTGATAACAAACGTTCTAATTTTTCAGTTTTTCTATCCTGATGGATTCCAATTTCCTCCACCTAGTAGCAATAGTCTATGGACCAGGACATTGTGCTGTTCGTACACATTTTGATAATTGTTTTCCTCCGAAGCTTCTTAATAAGCAGCTTACAACTGTTCTTAAGACAAAATTAGACGAACTCAAACAGAAAAAAGTGATAAATACTGCTCAGTGGAATATTTTGTTTCCAACACAAGGTATGTAACATAAGTGGAATATATTCAACAGTATTGGTTCTGGGGAATCTTCCATGGTTATGTAGACTTTCATCTACATTAATTTGTCATACTATATATATATATACAGTAACATTCTGCATATTATATATATATAAAGAGACCCATTGTTTCAGCAAAAATCTCCGAATTCGTCGATTTCCACCTTCGACCTCATGTAGAAGCGTTACCTTCACATTTGAAAGACACCACTGATTATCTTCAAAAAATGGAATCCATGAACCCCCTTCCTTCGGGGACCATTCTTGTTTCGATGGACGTTACGTCATTATACACTAACATCCCACATAATGACGGTATCGAAGCATGTCGAGAGGCCTGGGACCAAAGAGCCGTGAAAGAACCACCAACGGAATGTCTTGTCCAGTTGCTCACATTGGTACTGAAGCATAGCAATTTTACATTTAATGGAGAGCATTTTTTACAAATCAACGGAACAGCTATGGGAACAAAGATGGCACCTTCATACGCCAACATCTTCATGGGGAAGCTTTAAAAACTTATCATACAATCTGCACCTCACAAGCCACTTTCCTGGTTTCGTTTCATAGACGACGTTGACATGAAGTGGACCGAGTCGGAAGAAAACCTCAATCGTTTCTTTGACCACGCCAATAATGTT
Organism: Bathymodiolus brooksi; assembly: GCA_963680875.1. NCBI lineage: Eukaryota > Metazoa > Mollusca > Bivalvia > Mytilida > Modiolidae > Bathymodiolus > Bathymodiolus brooksi. The sequence goes on from OY804577.1 coordinate 91,019,630, forward strand.
CACCCCACTATAAAATTCACCCATGAAACATCTAGAAATAACATCTCCTTTCTGGATACTTACACCACCTGTGAAAATGGTATTATGTCAACTGACATATACAACAAACCGACAGATAAACATCAGTACCTGTCCCCACAGAGTTGTCATCCTAAACATTGCACCAAAAGTATTCCGTACAGCCAAGCTCTCCGAATCAAACGCATCTGCTCCAACGAACAAACCACCAAAAAACGGCTTGGGGAACTGAAATGTCATCTAAATAAGAGGGGTTACAACAATGCGAGCATTAACCATTGTTTTAACAAAGCAAGTGGTATTGACAGAAAAGACCTCATCCAATATAAAGAAAAGAACGCGAACAACAGAGTGCCATTTGTCATTACATACCATCCTGCACTCAGTAATTTATCCAGCATCGTTCGTGAGCACTGGACAACCATACAAAAACACCCAGAACTGTGTAAAATCTTCAAAGAACCACCCGTCTTGGACTTCAGGAAACCCAAAAGTTTGAAAGACATCTTGGTGAGAGCTGACATCTCCCCTCGATCTGCCTACAATGGTCAGTGTCAAAAATGTGATTCGAGACGATGTATGACGTGCAAAAACATCCAATGCACACAAAAATTCAGCAGCACACATACAGGAGAAAAATTCATCATATACTGCAATGCCAACTGCAAGACAGAAAATATTATCTACCTCCTGGAATGTGCAATTTGTGGTCTTCAATACATCGGAGAAACTAAACAACAACTTAGTAAACGCTTGAATGGTCACAGAAGCGATGCAAATTGCAAACCTGACCTTCCACTTAGCAGACATCTCAGATCGACGGGCCACCATGATTCTTTCGGCAAACTGAAGGTCACCATAATTGACCATAACCCCAAGTGGGATGATAAAAGCAGACAGGAAAGGGAAAGCTTCTGGATTAGAAAACTTAAGACCTTATCACCGAATGGAATCAATGAGAAAAAGTAATATCCTCTCTTGACTCCTATTCGTGTTGATCTCCTCCAGTCGTATTAGGACATACAGTTTGCTCTATTGGCCCAAAGTATATATTCCACACTGTGGCGGGCCGTTTTTATGAATGAGTTTGGGTATCATACCGTTTTCAACAATATTTTGACAGTGTTATTTGATACATTTACCAATAATGTCTCATTTTTATATTTATTTTTATTTCTAATTTAAATGTGTAGCCCTATTGTATATTTATATTATTGTTATTGTACTTTTATTAATTTATATGTAGGATTTCCATTCTTTTATGCATGTACATGTAGTTTCATATGTGCATCTTCTGGTTCTTTTGTGCCGTACATGGACCGTCAAAAACTTTTTTGAAATTTGAAAAGTCGCCATGTTGTTTCGAGATTTTATTTAATTAGACATTGGTAAAGTCCCTCGGTGGGACGAAAATTTTGTCATTCTACGAAGTGTTTAATTCTTTATCACTTTGTTTTGTGTACTTGGTGTTGTTTTACAAACCATTTTAGACGTTTATAATTGTTTTACTTGTATAGTATCGTTATACCGTAACGATCCAACACCCCGTAAGATTGATCGTTGACTGGTTTTTCAGACGTTGTATATATATATATATATACACATACGTCTGAAAATTAAACCAGTGTTAGAATTAGATTTTTGAGCTGTCCAATTTTTGTTCTTCCCTCGACGGGATTTGAACTCACACCATTGATACACTGCAGCACCATTCGCTTAGCCTTACGTCCAGCGCCCTAGACCACTCCACCACATCCACTATATATATAAACGTCTAAAATGTTAGCACAACGATATAAAAAAAAGATATGTAAGACTCAGGTTGACGTCCTATCTCTAATCGACGCCCAATCCTCAAATCCATGTCCGATTTATACGTCACAGACATCTGAACCTCAGATCTATGTCCTTTTCTCAAATCGGCGTCCATTGTGTTTATTCGGGCCCTGTTGACTGTAATTTGAAAAATCATGACACAATGACAGTATTGATGATGTTAAAGAGTGAGAAAATGCTAAAAAAACAAAACAAAACAAGACAAAAAACAACATTAAATAACAGGTTAAAAAACAAAACTGTCATTACAATTATTTCACAATTTAAAGTATGTCGCTTTTGTTTCTATTTTTTGTCCGGAATACTACTATTAAGACAGGAAAATGAGCATTATAGTAAATATTCATAAGCTGCACAAATATTAAAAATCAAACATAGAATATAACTGAGAATTTGGAAAGGACACCGATTTTAGAATACCCTTAAATCGGACTTTGATTTGCGATATGACGTTAGTGGACGCCAATTTGAAGAGTGGACGTCGATTAGAGACTGGACGTCGATCTGAGTCTATCATGTATATATATACAAGACAAGGTAACACTTCGACTATTGAAGCTATATTTTTATATAGCAGATGTGGCCGAGTGGTCTAGGGCGCTGGACATAAGGCTAAGCGATTGGTGCTACAGTGTATCAATGGTGCGAGTTCAAATCCCGATCTAATTCTGACACTGTTGGGTTTTATTTTCAGACGTATATATATATATATACATACAGGGAGTGGATGTGGTCGAGTGGTCTAGTGCGCTGGACGTAAGGCTAAGCGAATGGTGCTGCAGTGCATCAATGGTGTAGGTTCAAATCCCGTCGAGGGAAGAACAAAAATTTGACAGCTCTAAAAGCTAATTCTAACACTGTTTGGTGTAATTTTCAGACGTATATATATACATACATACATACATCTAATTTATACATCTAATATATATACATACATACATATATCTAATTTTAAGAACCGTAATATGATTATGTTTTTCCGCATCAAAATAAACAAAAATGTCTTAAATTGTACAATGTGTTTTTTATCATACTAAACCATATTGTGTAAATGTTGTATGGTATAGATTTCTGTAACCTTCTTTGTAACGACAGTGATGGTTTATTTCCTCAAGTGTGACACAGGCTAAAACAAGTTTGAAGATACGAAAGTGGTGATCAGAAGCCGTACATTGAAGGACAGACAATACATTGTCCAAAAGAAAAAGGACAATTCTAATATGACGTCCCGTATTCGGTATACAAATAAAGGCATATTTGAATAACAATCAAATATATGTCACACATGCGCACTGAGCTAAAAAAAAAAAGCACCTACATAAATAATGACTATTTTCAAAAAATTCTTCATGGTTAGCGATTTTCTATTATTGTTTATCTAAAGATTGTTGAAATAAATGAAGTTAAAATTAAATAAATCCTATTCAAGTCTTATCATAATTAAACTCTTATAAACACGGCTTTGTTGTGGCTATTCCAATTAACTCCCCTGTAAAAGCACATTATGATGAGTCATCGTCTGCTGACGACATCCGTCAATATGACAACAATAGTAAATGCACCGTTAAAAATAGGACTTAAAGTGGAACACGAGGGAGCCTACTACAACATAATCAACTTTTACAAACAACAAAACTCTGTTAATCAATACATCATACAATCTTTAAGCACTGGGAAGACCAAAAGAGTGTGTAGACATCAAATCTATGAGGGCTGCGTTGAATTGGTAATTTCGTTGTTAATCATTTAAAGTTGTTTATTTGTAATAAAATTTATATTGAACCCTGTCAATAAAATTCTTTTCTGTATTTTAAGCCACAGTTTCAACCACAATTTCGCTTTCAATCTCTTAATTCCCAATTTTACCATTTTTAAAATTCCGTAGGAGATTGATGGAATAGCCACTACCAGCGCATCACCTTGACCACTTCGAATTTTAAAATTACCGTATTTGTCCTATTAGAATCGAAATAATTCATGCCAGCCATACTTTATTGCTCGGGGTTAAATATTCATGAATATAATGCCTACCCATATTTGAATAACAATAAAGTATGGCCGGCATGAATTATTTCTTAAATAGTATATACAGTGATCTACAAAGACTACATTATAGAAAACTAAAGATTGATCGAAAATATTTTACAATTATTGCACCTGATTGAGTGCGATATATATGATGTGTTATGGAGCACTGAAAAGCAATATTGACCAAGGCCGAATGCAGCGGTCAGTATTGCTCTTCAGTGCACCATAACACATCAAATTTCATAAAATGAAGTGCTGTTTTATTACATTTAACATACCAAGTTCTTTTTGGGGTACTTGGATCGATTTTTAGGGATTATTTGTTGTATTCGAATTCTAAAGCACCTGGGCTGATCTATTAAATATCATATTCATAGAACTCTTGTACTAATTCAGTGTGTACAAATTTATATTTGCATTATGTTGCATTTGTAAAACTTCTTTTGTTTGTCATGTTGACAGACCCGCTGTCATTTTCGTCTGCCATGTTTGTGTTATGTCATTGTACCGGATGTAGAAAGCGATTCACTGGTAAATTTATAAATTAATCCGGGATTTCACCCACTGCTAAAAATAAATCAGATACCGTTCAATATGAAAATTTGCCGTGCAATATGACGATTAATCACAATAAACGAATTCTATGGTTTTATAATACTGTATAAAGCTATACATGTAATAAATTCCAATATTGAGCAAAAATGTTTTATTTGTTTTAACCACTAAAGCATTTTTAGACAAACACGACAGGAATGTTAATATGTTTCTCATACTGATGAGAAATCCAAGATGGCCGCCTCCGAAAGACATAGCTGAAATCATTTCCCCTTTGGAACATGTACAAAAATTCTTCTCAGAAATAAAATGAATAACAATAAAATACCACATTGTCGGAACTGTTCCAAAATCTAATCGGAAATAGTAGTTAGAGACAACATCGACAACCGCAACACACATACACGGAGGAGTTAAACTAGCTATATGTAGGAAAAACATCCCCTCTTAGTGAAATCAAAATATTTCTATGACTGGATGCAGGATTTAACATTTCATTGAACTAATATTGTAGTAAACAGATAATTTGTAGCCATATAAACGATATTTGTAACTAGTTGAGCTATACAGTCATGTGTTGATTTACCTTATCTTTTAAAATGATTTATGTACTGTATAGATTAATGAAATTATATTCCTTTATATAATATCCAGGTGAGGCATCATCTTCCAATTTTGATGTCACTCTGATGGGTTGCCTTCTTAGGCATTTCATAATCAAGAAGCCACCAGCATCTGGGTTTGATGTCCTTCCACTAGAACATGATTCCACGCCAGCTGACGATCTCGCAAGGATAAAATACTATCGAAATTACGTAACACATTCACACGATGGTAAAATTGATGATGTCAATTTCAAATCTATTTGGAATGAGCTGTGTGCAGTATGTAATATATTTATATTGTTACAGAGTGCTATGTTATGTTAACAACAAGGCTGATTCTATAAACAAGTGTGCAAGATTTATTTGTACATAGCGAATGCTAATTTATATTTGGTGTGTATTGCTGTTTGGTTATTAGAAAGTTTCCTTTCATAAAACATCTTTTGATCCCTTTACTCCTGTATGAAGTCAACGTTATATTACAAATCTTTGCAAGGACAATCTGTGTTGATTTCTATGTGTTGTACTCCTGTAAGTGTGGTAAGTGTCGTTCGGATGGACGAAGAACCCAAAGTTTTGACATAATTCAAATTACATTTGTACAGATAAGATAAAAAAAAAAGGTCAACGAGAGTCTGCATATAGATATTGAATAAACAATTAAGCTTGAAGTATATAGAAAAACTTGTATTTTGATGAGAAAGTGAAATAAAATAAATTTGAAAATTATACTGCATAATTAAAAGAATAAAAGAAATAAGACCAAAAAAAAGAATGAATTCAATTTTGAATTGGCATGATACATCATCCATGATAGTCTCATTTCTGATTGGATTCGCAACGTGTCAAAATTTGACTATTATGTAAAAGAACATGCAGCCAATTTAATTACGATAAATTCCGAGCAGGAACCCGTTAAAACGGACAAAGAAATGACAAAAGTGGTTTGCTCCTTTACAACAAGAAGAGTTTGAAGATAACAAAGAGGTAATCAGAATCTGTAAATCGAAGAAGGATCTAGACCACACAATGGCCAAAAGAAAAAGAACAAAACGACAAACAACGGTCTACACAACACTACACAGAAAAGATCGATCAATCCACTAAAACTTGGGAATGAACTCAGGTTCTCCAGAAGGGTAAGTAGTTCCTGTTCCGCTAGTGGCACCCATCGTGTTACTATAGTTATCCGGTGATAAGTAATGATTGAGAAAAGGATCGGGAAGTGCTAACGACCAGTGGAACATATCCGTGGTCATTTGTGACACTTGTGATATTCCGTACCGGTTAACCAAATCATTGATGAATTTAACTTATCCAGTAGGAACCATTGGTTCAGTAACTTTCCTGTTAGCAGCAACCCTCCATCAAGAACTTGATCGGGTTCATTGCTCAAAAGCTAGTATTACTCTATTTCAGGCCATTGAAAGACTTGGTGGTCCTGTGCTTAAAGAACAATGCGACCATTTGGAACGCACTGACTTGAACTTTGCCTACAAGTCACAATGTGAAGACTTGTTGCGGAATTTAAAACGTCAAGAGGTACTGGAAATTCGCCAGGAGGAATTTGCTGAGGAGCTATCCCAACAACTGACAATTGCACGACACAATGAGAATATAATAAGACAAATAATAAGTGACCTTAACGACAAACAAGACAAAATCAATACAGAACTCATGGTTAAGACACAGAAACTGTCAAGTCAATTAGAACAAATATCAAAGAATATGGAAAACCAGAGCCCCATACCTCCCAACATAAAACGTAAGTCTTTTGGTTAACGATTTGGCAATATATAGAGCAATATGATTGAAATATGTGATCATGCAGGTGTATATCGCGTTTCTTCAAGATTAAAAAAATCATATAATAAAAAATAAAACGAAGGTATAATATCTTGGAGAGAAGTTATTGTTTTCTAAACAATGTAATTATTATCAAAACAGATGCCCACAAATACCAAAATATGGATACCACATTTGAAGGCGTTAACGTTCAAAAATGCAAGAACAAAAGAAAAAGCCATGGATTCTTAAAAATAATCAACTGTCCAGAGTGTCTGAACATTTATGGCAGGTTTATTGTACGGGTAGTCTACACAGAACAAAAAAAAATGTATTTAAACATTAAAAAAGAAATTATTATATGAAAAAAAAATAAGCTTCAGTGTAAAATAGTTCGACGGTCCTCGTTACTGTTGGTATAGTCATGAACTTTTAAATCATTTAAATGGCGATCAATTAAACTGTACTCAAACTGAAGAGACAAGAGAGCATTATTAATCAGTATATAAATAAGCGTTAGAGAAAAACGAAGTGGCAATCAGGAATTGAAAATCCAGAGACACTGGCAATATTAGGTACACAAGACACAGGACGAAGATGAACAAAACACAATAACACAACACAGCAAAGAAAACTAAACGGATGGGGTGAACCCAGGTGCTCGCGAAGGATCAGCAGTTCCTGATTCTTATAAGACACTCGTCGTGTTACTCTAGAGGGAAAAATATTTGTTATTACTTTTCCAGGAATACATCTACGTGCGATTAAATCGTGGATTGATGAAGACAAAAAATATGTCAGCATAAAAGCCACTGAAAAAGTATTGTCACTAGTGACTACAGAAGATTATGTAACAGTGACTGGAAATGCTGGAGAAGGAAAAACTGCCCTAATACGACATGTCGCCCTTGAGTTACTTTGTCAGAGGTATGAAATTGTACCAGTTAATGACCCTCAAGAGATTGAGAAATATTACGATGACAATGTTAAACAAGTATTTATTATAGATGATGCATGTGGAGTTCATACTGTTGATGATAACAAGAGAATCAAATGGAAAGACTATAGTCAAATAATTGAGAGCAACCTGAGGCATTCTAAGGCTAAGTTACTCGTCACAGCTAGACTCCTTGTTTCTAATGACAAGCAATTTCAAGATATTGGTTTATTGTGCAAAAATATTGTAAATTTGAGCGCTCCAACATATAGCTTATTACAGGAAGATCGTTTTAAAATCTTTCATTCTCATTTTGAAAAGAGTTACAGTGAACTAGGTATCTCTGAGCAATCCCTCAATGCCCACAGGCACTTCCCCTTGTTGTGTCGCTTAGCAAGCCATCAATTTGATCTAAGCAAAAAATTGACGCAAACACCAGGTTTAAATTTATCTGCATATTTTATGGCACCTATTGATTTCTACAAAAATGAAATACGGTCACTTCAATTAGAGTCACCACTGACCTATTGCATTTTAGTTCTTTGCACACTTTTTAACGGCAAGCTGCCCAAGAGGACACTTAGTACTTCTAGACAATATGCGGATCTTGTTAAGGATTGTTGTGAGTCGTGTGGTCTGAATAGAGGAACATCAAGAATAAAGCTATTGGAAAAGGTTGCAAGTTTGGAAAATGTGTATTTGAGCCAGAACGAAGATGATATTGTATTCGTACATGATTTTCTAATGGATATTATTTCAAAATACATTTGCGATGATACCCCATCTCTTATAATTACGCATTCCTCCTGCGAGTTTATACGTGATAGAGTAAAATTATCATTCCCCGGTGAACCGCAAGAAGATGCAAGAGAACATGTCATTTTTTTGGATGAACGATATCATACTGCATTTTTCGATCGACTGTATCAAGACATCAACAATGGCCAATAATATTTAGTTTTTGGTCATAATCAAATCAAAGCAACATGTTTTCAAAAAGCAATGTCGGAATTTCTAGAATCGAAGGCACCACACGAATTAAAACATACCCTTTTCAATGTTCAAAACAATGCTACAAATCGTCATATTTTGAATTTGATTGATTTTTTCATACAGTTTTTACAGAATAAACCTATTAAAATAGATGTGCACGATTTATTACGGTGCTTCGCTCAAAATGCCTTTGATTGGATTTTAGGAAAAGGCTTACACGTAATACTACACACTGTGTACAAGCATTTAGAACGCTTCATAAAGGATGAAATTATGGCACACAAAGATTTTTATCGATACTTGATTATATTAGGTGGAAGTGTTGATATTCATTCGTGGTATCTGCAAATGCGACACACATCTGTCATGAGGCGTTTGGGAGCTTTGCTTGATTGCTGTAGTGAAACAGAGTATGTCAAAATGGACTTTCAGTTGACCGTCCTAACAGGGAACGAATCGTTATTGTCTTTCATATTAAATCGTTATCCATGTGCGAAAACTCTAAAAGCTGATAATACATACTATCGACTTCTAATTTTGTGTCAAGTGCTGTTATATGGCAATTCTATTCCTGGAGCTAAGCTGACTGGTTTTCTTTTTAAAATGTTCAGCTATGTGGCCAACTATACTGGTCCCTTTCTAACACATCGGAACTATTTACATTGGGTAAAGATGATAATATATCAGGGCCTACTTACGGATGACGAACAAATAAACACAGTTTTAGTGAAGAGATACGAATCAGAGTTACTGCCTTTATTACAACGAAGGAGGGAACATCTAGAATCAATATTTAATGATTTGCCGTCTGCGCCAACGATGTACAATGTAGCTAGATCCCAATTAGATACGACACGTTCCTATTTGGAAATAGCATCAGAGCTCGGATATGAATCATTAGTAAGCCTATTGTTGACCACTACAGATGTAAATTATACGTGTACTCAGACAAATGTCATATCAAAGCATTCTAGTAGTTATTCTATCGTTATGGCCGCAATGAATGGACAAACAAGAATCGTAGATATTCTTCTACTCCATGGCGCAAATAAAAACGCATGCAGTGAGTCTGGTTGTACCACCTTAATGCTCGCATCAAGCTATGGTCATTTAGACACAGTAAAATTATTATTGGGTCGAAAAGTAAAAGTCAATGCGCAAAATTCGCTATTAAACACAGCTCTTATTTATGCCTCGCGGAAGGGGCATAAAGAAATAGTTGCCTCTCTTTTACACTACGGAAGCGACTCAAATATTAAAGGACAGAACGGGAAAACTGCCTTAATAGAAGCATCAGCAAACGGACATTTTGAAATTGTTGAAATATTGTTAAATGAAAATGCATCAATTGATATTGCTGATGGGATAGGCGTCACTGCTTTAATGAAAGCAACACAAAATAAATACCCTCAGATTGTTGAATTATTGACCACAAGGAACGCCTCAGCGAGTTTACATACAAGTAATGGGAAAACCGCACTTGTTTTTGCTGCAGAAAGTGGATGTCTGGAGTCTTTGACCATACTACTAGACAGTACAAAGTGCACAAGTTTTGATGTTGATGAAACGGTGATGGTACTTCCACATTTGACTGAAGAACATAGAAACAGGAATAATTTGATTCATTTGCCGTTTAATTCATTCGGAACAATTCCTTCCATCGATGAAGCTCTGGTAATTGCTGTAGAAGAAGGATGTATGGACGTAATGAAAGCTTTACTTTGCAATGGCGCCGATGTAAACTCCCGAGACAAGTCAAACACAACAGTCATGAATAAAGCAATAATATATGGACACAGTTCAATTGTGCATCTGTTGTGTCAGCATAATGCAGACGTTAATCTCCAAGGAGAATGTGGAGTCACGCCACTGATATTAGCTGCAGAATATGGTCACGTGGAAATAACAAATATTCTTTTGGAAAATGGAGCAAACGTAAATACTAGATCATACTGTGTGCAAATTAGCAGCATAGCCAGGTGGATACGTGCTGATGAAAACCAATGTTCAGCTTTAATTATAGCCACAATTCATAGACATTTAATTATCGCTAAACTATTACTGAAAGATAAAAGAATAAATGTTAATTCTCGAACACAAAATGGCTTCACAGCTTTGATAATGGCCGTTCTGACTGAACAAATCGAATTGGTTCGATTATTGATACAAAATGGTGCAAATGTTAACATGGAAACAAAATCTAGGCATACGGCTCTAGAGATAGCAATAGATGAAATGTGTTTTCCAATTGGAAAATTACTCATCGAGAATGATGCCTGCACACGTTTTTCTAAGACAAGGACAACCAAATATATAGGATTACTATTACCAGTGCCACTTGAAATGCTTGGATTATTTATGGTTCAAGATGTCGCAAAATTTCACGAAAGAACTTCTAGAATTAGAAATAACATTTGGTTTTCTGTGTTTGTCTGGTTAATCTGGCTTTGTGGATTTCTTCTTTACTTTTTTTAAATGCATGCGGTATAGATATACCCTTGGTAGATGTCACATTAATAATCTAGTGAAACTAGAAGTAAGAAGAGTTTGACGATACCAAAGGGGTAATCAGAAGCTGTAAATGGAAAAAGGGACAGACAATGCAATCCACAAAAATCCACAAAAAAAAGAACACTGAGATGCTAAAATAAACTGTAAAGTGATTTGGTATTATAATAATAATAACAATAAATCACAATTACAGTACTTCAGTATAATTATTTTAGAAAGTGAAACGGAAATGTATCACCATTCTATAAAGTTTCGTTTTACTTTCTAAAAATTGCTTTGAATTTAACAAACAAAACACGACGCGCATGATTGACACTATTGTGTAACTGATATTAAACAAACTACTATTTCTAATATGTTAATGGGTCAATATGCATTTCATATATATGATGGTGGTACAAGTGCATCTGTATGATGTTAATGAAATCTTCTAACCTAGCATTTAACTGATATGAGGTAAAAACAGCATGTATTATATGTAATATTTATACCACGGTTTTCCGAGTTAAACAATCCAACGCTAAACGTGAGATTATTTAACGGTTTAACTCGGAAAACCGTTGTATAAATGATTTGTAACATGAAACCATGCAATATCACATCTAGGGTAGTTGATTATTGCAAACTCTATGAGAATAATAAACCTACAGCCCAGATTTAAAAGTGTGCAATATCTCCTATCTGCCTGTATTATTCAATCCCTGGAAGTCCAACCTTTACTTTTTTTCTATAAAAACTGGAGGAATTCTATCAGGCAAACATTCAAACTGATCTGAAAAATGAGAAAGATAATAATTTTTTAGGTTAACTTTTATTTTATAGGAAAATTTCGGAAAAGTAAAGAAATATCTAGAACTTAATTTTCCCTCATCACTTGAGTTCAGAATTAACAAACAAAAATAGAATCAGTGCGGTTCAGCGATTTTGTAAATATTGATAAATGTAAGTAGAAGATGAAATTAATTTTATATTAGTTTGCCAAAGGTTTATGCAAACTATTTTTGATATTTTAGAGTTTGACAATATTCATCAGATTAAACATATTAAAAATCTTGTTAATCCCCGGTCCTCTTAGGATTCAAAAGCTTTGTGCTCTTTTATAAAAGAAGTCCTTAATATTAGGGGAAATCAGACTGCGCAAGTGTTAATTTAAAAAGTAACCCAACTACCTTAATTGAAAATATTCATTATTGACCGAATGTATGTATTCTATTGTTGTTTATAGTATAAAACCATATCATGTTATAAATCATATATTGTTAAGATTGTGTAGTATTTTGTCTGTGCTTAGATCACACTTAGATCACGTGCTATTTCAAATGGAATAATTTGATTTTTTATGTGAATCTCTATTGTTGATAATGTCATCTCGAGATTATGTTGTTTAACGCCACATTCTACAATATTTCAGCTATATCCTGGCAGTCAGTTTTATTGATGGAGGAAACCGGAGTACCCGGAGGAAAGCCACAGACCTTCCGCAAGTCACTGCCAAACTTTGTCACATAATATTGTATGATAAAAAATGTAAGTGACTGGCATAACTGTTTAAGTTTTGAAGGTTCTGTATCTGGTAGAGGTGGAAAGAAACTCCGAATGTATTAACTTTTTGAAAATAGGTTTGAAACATACATTTATTTTAATACAGCTATGCCATTTTCACACAAGAGTGCATTTTCCAAATTTAAATGTGAAGTTACACCACTCAGAATAGAAACGGGTTGTTTTGATAAGTTACCAGTTCAATTCCAAATTGAGTGTTTTTGTCTTGATTTTATAGAGGATGAAACACATGTACTTTAAAACTGTACATTTTGTGATTATCTTTGAGAAAATTCATTTAAAGTTGCAAAGAGTTATATGGTTGATTTTATGTCTTTTAATAAAGAAGAGGAAATACTGGTTTTATTTTCTAATGACAAAGTGATTAGAATATGTGCCAAAACCTGTTTCCTTATTTTAAAAGATATACAAAAAGTTTAAATTGTAAATTGTTTTTCTTATATATATATACATAAATTGTGGCTTTTGTGATATTATGAAGTTATTTAAATGTATATATTCTTTTATAATTATGTATTGAATGACTCTTACTATTATATGTGTATGTATTTTTAATATTTTTTATTGTACAAAACATATTATATTTAGAGATGAGACTTCTATGTTTTCTTTGTAGCCAATATATAACAATATTGTGTACAGTAATATATCGAAAATGTGTTTTAAATATACAATATGTCATATCAAACGTGAAAACCCTCAAAAGGAACCTCGTGGGAATAGGACCTAGTTTCTCTGCTGCCTTGTACAACTCCTCCGCTGATTGCATCGTCGGTACACACAGCTCATGACGCTCCGATTGCTCTCCACTCGATAGCAATCGAAGCGTGATCAGCTGTCGGTTGCCGACGATGCTGGTTGTGTTGAATGCATCAAATACACAGACGGTATGTAAAAGAATGCCTTGTGGGTAGAGAAAAGACATACAACCGCTTCCAGTGAGCAACATTCAGAGTGGTCGTTGGTGGTAAGGTTGCAATGTACAATTTCAAATCCCTGTCCATCATTTCTCTTTATCGAAACATCGTTCCATAGGCATATTACAGTATCGCCTTTTAACTACATTGTATATTGTTTTTAAATTTCTTTTCGTCAGGATAATCATTATTTTACTTGAATTAACTAAACATTAGGGACGGACCATTAAACTTTTAGGTGGTAGAGGGCAATTCCCCCCGAATTATATTTTTTGACACACGAAACAAAAATCAAATTATTATTTTTAATCTTCAAATTTTACAATTTCTTGTTGAAAAATGCAGGGTTAGATTATTTATTTTTTGCATCTTTAAGTTCAATTTAAAAAAAAATAACAGACCACCCCTTAAAAAGTTAAATGTTCGTTCGCTTAGAATTATTCGAGATAAATTAAGCTACAGTCTTTCACAAATTGATGACATTGTTCACTTGGAGTTATCCAAAGCACGACTTGTCAGAGTACAAGATATATTATCAGGAACATGGTATTTCTAATGATTGCACTTCCATTGGAAAATAAAAAGGTAACGAAGGACTTTGGCGTGGGTTTTTTACAATGTATATAGTTATTGAATTGATTCTTGAAACTCATAGCTACGCCTTCATCAATTATTTGTGTCATTTTCCATGAAAAAGAAACTGAATAAATCATAATTATTTTGTATGAATTATCTTTTAATTGTAATATTTAAGTGACAAAGTTCGAAGGTAACAAAGTGGTAATCAGACGCAGTAAATCTAGGAAAGACATACAATACAATGGTCAAAATACTATTATAAAGGACAAAAAGACAAACAATAATATACAAAACACTACACAGAAAACTAAAGATTGAGCAACACGAACACAACTAAAAACCCGGAGTGGTGCCGAGTCATCCAACAGGGTACGCAGTTCCTTCTCTACTAGTGGCAGCGGTCGTGTTATTGCTAAACGACACGATCAATGGTATTTTCCGTTCCCCTATAAAATCAGCGAATGTCATGAAATATATATACATATAAAAATAACATTGATAAAGCATGAACTCCTGATAAAACAAATGAAAGTAAAGACAAACCTAACATATTTTTTACACGGAAATCGAGCATACATCATAACAAGGAATTAAAAACGTGGAATCATGCAATTTGATAAATTATGAACAACACATACTGTGCTCCGCTAGTGGTACCCGTCGTATTACTTTTGTTACAAACCAGGTGCTAGGTTATGTACATGTACACTTTCGAAGTAATGACATCAACTTAACAAATAGAATCACCTGGTTCAATAGTTTTCTTGTTTGCAGCACCCCTCTATCAACGAAATCGTGATATTGAACACAAGCTCTGGAATATCGTATTAACGGTGATATACATATACACTCCATAAGCATGTGTAACTGGAATGTTGCTACATATAAGCAGAAAGTTCACAATGGGAAAATTGAAATAATCTCTTTTGTTGTAAAGTTTCGTTCTTAACCGCCCCTGCCAATTTCGAGGTGGAGGTCAATGTATGAAACAGATCTAAATGTATCTGTGGTATTCTTTATTTAAATCATAATGGACTAAATCGATGTGATCAACAATATCAGTAATGCTATATGTAGTCGTTTGCTATACTTTGATTGATAAAATATTTTGATATTTGATGTGTTCACTCTTGGAAAAAAAAATTCAAGTTAGAGTTGTTCAAATACAAATATTGCCTTTATGGGGTCCTGTGTATGAAGAATATCACATATAGTTGGCAAAGTTCCTTATTCCCGGCTTGATAAAAATGTCAGCTTTCGATTGGTCGATGACCCGTTGGTACAAAACCCATGCTACCGGATGGTAGTTACGTAACGTCACTGGGGGTCTTTACGTTGCTATACATGATGTAAAGATGGTGTAAAACATAAACAATCTCAAAGCGCTTTGCATTCAACATGGAGAATGGAGGACGTATTTCTTGAAAAAAAATCAAGCGTCTCAATAAATGCAGGAAAAAACAAACAATGCACCAAATTATGTTGAGATATTTAAAGTCCCTACGGTATTGATGGTCATGTTTCACATGTAGTGTAACATTTTGTTGATTCGCGCTACATGAAACTTTGATTTTGTTGTCATTTTGTGTCTTTATAGAAATGGTCAATTGTTTGAATACAGTCATTTTAAAATCATTTCTCATTATTGTTTTCACATTCTTCATTTGTTTTATCGTACTATAATACCACCCAAAATATGTACGACACATATTTTTTTTCAATAGAATTCTCGGCCTTATTACTAGTGACGTCATGAATACTGTAACGCTATACATGTGACAATACACGCCAAATACAAGAAATTAAATTACAACAAAGCAAGACTGAAAAACGTTAACAATTAGTTAACTGTAGGGTGATACCAAAGGTATCTCCCTACACTTTGTCAAAATGCACCCAAATTTTCACCTGAGCTATGGCATTTTAGTCCGCAAGTACAAAAACTTTACGATTATGTTACAAAAAGAACAAGAAAATTCATTAAAAATCAGTTTTTGTTTTCAAACCGGGGATAAAACCGTTATCAACGTGTCTACCCGTGGGCATTGAGATTGTACCACCCTTCAACACCACTGTACATCCTTCGGCTTCGCCTCAGGCTATAGAGAAGTGCTTCAGGGTGGTACAATCTCAATGCCCACGGGTAGACACGTAGATAACCTATATTGTTCCCTTGTTTAAACCCGAAATGAACATAATTTTTACACGTGGTGCATGTCATACTACGATGGCACACAATTTTATTTTATATTAATTGCAACGACTAGAATGAATTCCATGAAATTCCTGTTATAGCATAGAAAACATTGAAGGAGTAAAAAGAAGACTTAAATCTAAGGACAGACAACACAATGGCCAAAAAAGATCGGTCAACCCGAAACCACAAAAAAAGCGGGATTAATCTCTGGAAGGGTAAGCCGTTCCTGAATGTGTTTTAGTTGACTGGATGTTCGTGATATCCTAAGATATTTGTTTACACATATCTGAGGTCATACATTTTTACGTTTAATTTTTTATTGCAATTAAATTTGCATAGAGAAAATAAAGAATAGTGTTTAATTTCTACTTAATAAGTTTCTAATTATATTCCTAGCTGGCGAAATGAGAAGACATATTGCTTCTGGTATGATTATCATTTTGCTTGGCTCGCCTGTACCAAAGGATCATGTGAGCTATTGTCATCGCTTGACGTCCGTCGTCTGTCTGTCATCACTCCGTAAACTTTCATACTTTTGATCCTCTAAAACCACTGTCAATATTATCAAAACCTGGCTTGACGGGTCCGTAGACCGTCCTCTTTCAAACTTTGTCTGACAGTCCTACCTTCCATCATAGGTCACCACCGTTACTAAAAATAGATATAAAAATAGCCATTACTTCTACTTTTTTATAGGAATATACTGAAATTTAAAAGGTAATTAGTTGTTCAACATATACATTGCGGCTTTTTCTGTAGCATATGTAAATTTACCGATTTGGGGCAAAAAATACAAATTAAGCATAATTTGATTTGACCGAAATTAGTTTGAAAAATATTTCGGAAACCACTCTACACAATTCAACCAATTTTGGTTTGAATTGTCTCTGGATTTAAGTCCTGGTATCTCCACCTTCTATCTAAGATGTCCGTCGTTACTAAGAAAGAATTTCTTGAAATGACAAAAACTTCTATATTTTTGTTTATTAAGCAACTGTTCCTCATTTTATTGCAGAGCATGAAGTGTTAAAATATTTGAATTTAATCTTTGGTAAATATTCTATTTAAACTATTATTTTTTCAGAAAATGCCAAGCGACCTTACATTTCTATAACCAGTACGACAATGTCTGTGACATGAAACATTTGATTTTAAAATATTCGACTTTTGTAAATATTCCTGAAGGTTGCCGACCTATTACTTTTTACAAAATCACCTAGCAAACATACATTTCTGGAACAAGTAGAGCGAAAGATGTAACATGGAACAATTGCTTTTAAAATGAATTGCAATTGTGTTAAATTTCCTGAAACACTCTTGAGTCCAAATATTTGTTGCAATTGCTAGGAGGTTATTCGTATATGTATGCAATAGGCTGTGCTTTGATTAACATTGATAAGATTTATGAGAGCACAGGGACGAGGAGACATGTTTTAATTCACTGTTCTTTTATTTGGAATGAAGCATCCTCTTGAAAAGCACATTTAGTCTGGTACAAATGAAAACCCGAGGTTCTATGGGGTTCAAGTCCTGGATTCCAGAATCAACATTGTTCATCGACTTACGGCTTCTGATTACTGATATACTAAGGTTCTCCTCCCTCATACAGAGGTGACCGTAGCCGATTCTGGCTATCCTGTTTAGGCCCTTTGGTTTTATTGCTCCCAAACCCTTTAGAATTATTTGGCTTTCCAATCTTTCGATTTTGACCGTACCTGATGAATGTTATACCAGAAAGGCGTCGTGCGCACTGAATTTGATATCTACGTTTTTAATAGAAATTTTCTAACACGAAGTTCATAATTGTATTGATTTGAATTCCACGTCTCTGTACAAAATCATAACTGATATGTAGCGTTTTAAGTAAAGAGTACCAAAAAAAAAATATCTCCCCTTTTATACTAGAGGGTGGTTTTTTTTCTTTTTGGCCACGGTATTGTCTGTCATTCTTTGATTTACTTCTTCTGATTACCCCTTTAATTATTTGTTATAAAAGTCGCGCAAGTTTTGTTCATGTCTTTTAAATTAACTGTATGTATATATATATATATATACGTCTGAAAATTAAACCAAACAGTGTTAGAATTAGATTTTAGAGCTGTCAAATTTTTGTTCTTCCCTCGACGGGATTTGAACCCACACCATTGATACACTGCAGCACCATTCGCTTAGTCTTACGTCCAGCGCCCTAGACCACTCGACTACATCCACTCCCTATATATATATATGTCGTGTAGTTATCTCTCTTTAGTCGATAAAAATGAAAACGACGACGTAAATTTGTTTGGTAATCTGCAATAGCATACGACACACATTCAAGCAGCAAAGGGCTTAAATTGTGCATATATAATGTGTTAAAGGGATTTTAATTACAATTTTGTAAATATATCTCGAATTTCAATTTTTTTTTAAATTTGCTTGATTTACTTTTTAAAATGTGTTTTACATAAATTGTTCTTACTGTACATGTAGTGCTACACTACGAATGAACTTTCCTACCATATAATTATGTGTTAATTGTCTATTGCTATAAATTCTTACACTTAAAAATGTCAATAAAATATCAGCTTTTGTCTACAAATGATAAATTACAAGTAGAGCAAGAATTCTGTTTTTCTCGTTGAGCGTGTTATCTGATGAAGGGTCGTGTTTACATGTGATTATTAACACAGACAAGTGACATAAACTCATACTTATTATTTTGAAATGTACAAACATAACTGTCGTGGCCAATTTCTTCCTGATGTACATTTTAAATCATGGAAGCCAGAAAGTATTTTCATTAGGGAACATAAACGTGTTGTCATCGGTGGTCTGTGATGGTGTAACGATAACATGTCACATGGTTCAATAAAAATGGCAGATCACGTGGAAACAATAACAACGTACACAGATACAATGATTTATTTAGTTATTGCTAATTGGCAAATTAGAAGATACTCTAATTTTGACAGTCTTGCGATAACATAGTCGCCATTTTATTGCCGTGTTTTTATTTTCTTTGAGTATTATTTTGATAATTGGATGGAACATTCTGTTCGTCATTACACGGTAGAATGAGACCTCTGAGACAATTATAGTATGGACTATATATATAATTGCTGTAATTATCTAAGAAGTAGTGATTTGTTCTTCATTGAGGTTTTCGTTCTAACAATTGAATTTATCCACTCATAAGACGGCTCTCAACTGAAAACCTGTTTGTTTTTTTCAAGGTGTTTTTATGATTGGAATAAAACACAACATAACACTATAAAGGGTACATTTCTAAGACTGACTGACGTACAATCCTATGAATATGTTACAAACATGATAGTTATTATATAAAATGATAGTCAGCAAAGTGCCATGAACTATTTGTTATATTATACACAACCGATCAAAACTACTTCAATCAGAACACAATTGGATGCATGATGTGGACATTCTTAATACAAATACTAAAACAATCACTAAAATGATAGATACATGTACATAGAGATAATGAAATCTAAGTATCTAAGTATCACCATTGAAGTTTAATTTCAAACAAACACATTCTTTAAGGACTAAACAAAGAACCAAAATACACCATACGTATGTTTTTTGTTTATGAAATGTAAAACCGGAAACCAATGTCGGTCGATTGCCGGGTTTTATATTGTATTGAAACGGGCCCGGAACAGTATACTATATATCGGACCGGCTTGATTACAAAGACGAATAGTGTAAATAAAAACGTTAACTATAATATTTAGATATATTATACTTTACGTGTTTTTATTTACACTATTTTTTCTTTTTCTGTTGTGTTTAAATGACCAAAATGCACATGTAATCCTTATGTGTCATTATTTTGGTGAACTTGTGTGCGGTTTTGGCTATCATGTTTAGGTGCTTAGGTTTTATTGCTCCCAAATACCTTTCAGTAAACTTTTGTCAGTGGGAAGAAAAACTGACTTCGGAGCGGATTATACCCACGGTGACTAAAAGTCCACAAATAGATGTATCGACCCAATAATAGTAATACAAACGTATTTATTAAATTGATCTGCTCCCAAAAATCTTTACATCATTTGGCTTTCCATTCATTTGACTCTGAGCTTACCTGATGAATGTTATTCCCGAAACGCGTATATATTTCGTGTGTGTAGTTTGTACTGTTTTCCTTGTATATTAAAGGACAAAGGAGATCTCCCAAATAAAACTAACCACCACCATATAAATGAAACATCGTTGAGAATGGCGTTAAACACCATAAAACCTAACCCAAATCCAAATAATTTCAATCTACATACTTATCCAAGTATATCTGTAATTTGTCTGTAGTAGATAGAAAGAAACAAAAACTAGCATAAGAATGGAATGCTCTTGCACCTGTAAAGACCATCATGTATACGGTATGAAATAAAGAATCATACTCTGATATAATACACACTGTTTTGCTACATACCACTTCATGGTGAATATTCGTTTGGGTTTAATTTTTTGGTACTAAAATGGTCAGTATGTGGTAAAGTTGAAAACAACACTTCACAGTTCTCGCAGACAATAACCCTGTTACCTATATTCTGACATCAACAAATATTGATGCATCAGTTCACCGCATTGTTATCAGTCCTTGGGGAGCCGTCGTGATCGTATGGTGGGTGGATTTTCCACTAGTTGTGAAATTAGTGCCTATCACACTAACGTTGTTAGTTCGAATCCAGTTCATGGCGAGGAGTACTCGATACAACATTATGTGATACAGCTTGTCAGTGACTTGCGACGGGTGGTTTTCTCCAGGTACTCCGGTTTCCTTCACCAATAAAACTGACCGCCAAGATATAACTGAAATATTTTTGAAAGTGGCGTTAAACCCCATACACCTAGCCGTCCTTGCTTGATTGTACTTGGATAGAGCAGCTTAAAAAACTTTCATCTATTCAATACAACATATATATTACTTCAGTACTTCCAAGACTGTATAGATAGTTTATGTATCAGATCTGAAGTTTTGCGCATTAAGGTATGACGATACAACTGACATTGTTGATTCGTTTAAGACGGTGGATAAGATAGGGAATAAACAACAGAAAACCGTCAACCGTAGAAGGTGGACCAAACATATACAAAAGACAACTACATCATCAAAAACTAAAAGAGGATAATTAATATTGATATAGAGATTTAACAATGAATGAAGAGAAAACTACGACTGGTTTATTTACCACAGAAACATGTTGATACAGGAAAGCTCCCCATAATGACATGGGTCACCCACCCGGGTAAGGACTGTACATGTACGTTATCGAAACAGCTTTTAGTGGTAAGGTATGACACGAGATATTGAAACGGAAGGAAAGCTAATACATTGGCCAAACGAAAAAGACAATCAAAGGTCCACAAACACAATAAAGACAACAAATCATCGGGCAAAAACCCCAGCAGAAATCGGGGACGAACCCAGTTGCTGTGGAGGGGCAAGTATTTTATGTCCCAATAGTTACACCCGTCGTGTAATTAGTGTTATATTCGGATGTTGTGAATGAGAAAAGAATGACGGCATGTTGACTAGCATACGATCAATCTCACATCGACATGGATCCCCATTATATTATCTGTAGCACATAAGTATGTATTTAAACATATTATAAAATCCTTAAATTGCAAAATGATGTATTTGGACACATTTATATTTCGTTTACAGTAATATGTGGAACAACTATTATAAATGGGAAAACACGTGTTAGGAATGTTTAATGTATTTTAATATGCCTCTTGTTGCAGGAATGATCCTGTAAATTTCCAGAAACGATTTACCCATAAAAATATACACACGAAAAATAGTTCGTGCAATATTGATGGACAATTATTTAAAATGTTTTTTTTTATTCTTTCTCATAAAACTTGCTACGACTTGACGATATCGATCTAATAAATGACAATCAATCAGTTAAGTTCCAACAAAACAATGGTTATCTTGTCATTTTGATAGATATACAATAATGGAGTATATTTATTTATTTAAGTTCAATTAAATTGATAATATTTTAAATCGATTTTAATACATTTTGTATTTGATATCTAGATATGCAAAATAATCCCCCAATACTTTTATAATTAATTTAAAAATTAGTATCAAAGTTGTATTATCAGTAATTTCAAATTTAATATATTTGATAAATAAAATGATAGTATATCTAGGTTGATTATCATCCATCTTCTAATCGCCTAGGTTTTTCACTTATTATTGCTATTCAATCATTTTTTGGTGTATAACTGTTATGCTTATGTTTTCATTAATTTCTGTAATAAACACCATTGATATCGATAAACAATCGATTTCAATCAATTACACTTCAATATTTTATTATTAAATTTCTTTATTCCCATTATTGTTATCATGTCTGTTTTAAACCGTGTATCTCTCTATCATCAAGTACACTTAATATCACATATTAATGGCCTTGTTTCTTGACAAATGTATGATTTTTGATGTTTTGATTGATAAACATCAATATTAAAAATTGCTGTATATGCCCGTCATTTCTATGGTTGCATGTCATAATATATGACAAAAGTATAAATTAAATTGTCATGAAATATAATGATAATTTTTCAGTTTAGATTTAAGCAAACATTAGTCTTTTAGGTTTTGTCATGGGAAAATAAAATGTCTTTGTATTTTAACACAGTGGTTGCTAAAGTAATTGTGTAATCTATGTGTAATAATACCACATTTTGTCAAGTAAGAAAAACCAAATCTACAATATATCAAACATGATAAGGTAGATATATGACATGTTTTACCTCCTGGAATTAATTCCATAGACAAGAACAAAACTCAGAAGACTCTCTTTTTACAGATTTCTAGTTTCTCAATGGACTGCTAATCTGTTAATACATAATCACAGTGTCTCAATTGAATGCAAATATGTTTTTA
Organism: Bathymodiolus brooksi; assembly: GCA_963680875.1. NCBI lineage: Eukaryota > Metazoa > Mollusca > Bivalvia > Mytilida > Modiolidae > Bathymodiolus > Bathymodiolus brooksi. Next base: position 91,043,061 of record OY804577.1, read on the forward strand.
GATATTCCCAGTGTCTCAACTGACTGCTAAGCTACTAAGCATATTTCTAGTTTCTCAGCTGACTGTTCAAATGTTTATACAGAATCCCAGTGTTTCAACTGACTGCTAATCTGTTCACATAGATTTCCGGTGTCTGAACTGACTGCTAATCTGTTTATACATATGTCAATTGTCTCAACTGAATGCTTATATGTTTATGCAGATTTCCAGTGACGTAACTGACGTGTAAACTGCTTAAACATATTTTCAGTGTCTCAACTGACTGCTAATCTGTTTATACAGATCTCCAGAGTCTCAACTGAGGTCTAAATTGCTTAAACAGATTTCCAGTTTCACAACTGATTGCTAATGTATTCATACATATGTCCATTGTCTCAACTGAATGCTAACCTGTTTATAGATATTTCCAATGCTTCAACTGATGGCTAATCTGTTTTTCATATGAACTAGTGTCCAGTGTCTCTATTAACTGCTAGTCTGTTTTTGATATGAACTTGTTAAAGGCATACAGGCTGTCAGAATTGATTTTTTTTTATATTAAATGTTGCCAATATTCGATGTTTTATACTAATTGCAGTTGAAATCTTTCATAATATCATACGTAAATAGCCTAGAACGAAGGAAATACGTCGCTGTTTGATTTTCCTCCATCCAGTCAAGACTCCAATGTTTACCTGCGCAATATTCATACATTCATACGACCTACACAGCGAACTCATTCGGTAAAGCGTTTGTGCATGCGCGAAATTGTTTGTTGAAGAAAAAGCACATGGCACAAACAAAAACATTGACGGATTCTACTCGAAAACGACACAAAAAGGAGGATTCAGCAAGCTTTGTGTAAAAATTAAAAAAAGATGTTATACCGACCTACTCCATTTTGCAAAACGTAAGCATAATTTAGTATTTTTTTTCGGCCGAATCGTATTTTGACAGTAGAATTGCATCGTAGTTTTTTATATATTCTTTTTTTTTAAGGAGAAAACGCTAGGTGATATCTCTTTTACATTAGAGACTAAAATAATGAACTTCATGTCTGGTTTTTTTCTTAAAAAATATAATCAAGACAATTCAAGTTTTGTCAATAATATGCAATACAATTTGTTTACAATATTCCCTTTATCGGGCCCCTTTGCAGAGTTTGGGTTTGTTTTTATTGATTTCATCACGTATTTCCGATTTTAAGTGCCATTCTTACTAAATATCATTGTATAATATTAACTGATTACCCCGGGATCCAATTTCATAGATATATTTCTTAAATTATATTAATTCTAGCGAATTTACATTCAACATGCTTCCTGGTTATTTATAGCAGTTATCAGCATTTGACAAACTTCGGAAAATAAGCCGACTTATAATTAGGTGTGTTAATGGCGATTCCACCGACAGACATTCGAATTCTTTTCACTAATTACGACACTATAGCATATTTTTTAAACCTGGCTTCTTGTTCAGAACATTTTATTAGTATAAAACATCGAATGTTGGCAACTTTTAATATAAACAAACAAAATCAATTCTGACAGCCTGTATGCCTTTAATAGTTAAATGTACGATGTTGCATTTATTTGACGACCTATGATTGGATAAAATCATTCCTAGAAATAACGATAAAGGCAGAGCCATATATGGAAATCTAGAGAATAAGATTAATACGCTTTTACTGGCCAGTGGAAAATTCCATATGCCAGGTGACTGCAGCATTGTGTAATCTATTATTGCATAGTGGGCGGTGCTTAATTTTGTCTAGTGACCATTACGTCTTTAGCCTTAGAACTTCCAAGAAAGTCCGTCAAATATAGTTCGTGGAAAAAACTTAGTGACTGTTTCAAGCTATAGATCAGTAACATCGCACAAAAATGTTCTAGTATGTTGTAGTAGAGACACTGGACATTTTTAGTTCTAAGCTCCCGAGACCGACAATGATTATTTAGACGGTAAGTAAATAATTGAAGGGTTCGCGCTCACCCTTCAACAATTTACTGACCGTCTAAATAATCATAGTCGGTCACTAGGGAGCTTAGAACTTATAATGTCCAGTGTCTCTACTAACTGCTAGTCTGTTTTTCATATGAACTTGTTAATAGTTAGCTTGGGGTATTGGGCATGGGGATTTTGCTTAATATTGCTTTGTGGTTATAACTGTCTTCCAACTGCTGATGCGTTTTGATTACAGGCCACTCATTTAGTCTTAAATCTCTTCGGTCAGTTATAGCACGTTATATTATGAACTTGTACCACTGCGTAATATTTCGACACATCACCATCTCATTTTAGTTTTGCTGTTTTATTACTTGTGTACACTTATTTATCTTGTTATAAGTATATTATTTATTTCTTAAGCGTAAGTTTAACCTTTTATGGGTCAAGACCTTATACATATTGTAATAGTTGTTGGTCATGTTCTTTTTCCAATGCTGAATATCTTCATTACGTTCGTTGTCCTAACGTGAAGGTTAATTATAACTGGTGACAGTTATTTAAGGCATGACCATTCCATCAATTTCGACACTAGAATTTTTACATAATAGAGCTTTTAATGGTGCATTTCTACTTTCGTTATATCGTATCTTGCTTGCAACTAAAGAAATTCTACTAAAGGTTTTCTGGTTATATTCATTTATTACTCCAGAATTACTTTATATCGTGTATGTATGTAACACATGTTTTGTTTTTATTTGCCCTTCAAGGGTTTTAGAAATGGAATTCGCAGTCATTAAATATATCAAATTGTATTGTAATTGGTTAAATATAAAGGTGCGTCCATTTTTGGGAATAATGAGTAGTATGCCACTCCGCTGATGCCTAGGAACCACAGAATATCGGAATATGGACTAGTTTCTATGATTGGTGGTAAACGACTTTCGTTAATGAATGTCCGATGGGTGCCCATTTTGGGATAAAGCAACGCTCCTAACACTTTAAGAACCGTTGTCACAGGTATAATCGGTCAACTGTTCATTGTCGTTGATGGATCCATAACAAGAACAAATTGTCCCATGGCAATCAAACTTTGAAAGTTTCAGTTTCTAAATCATGTAATTGTTATTCAAACTAAGGTTTTCCTCCCTCATGTGTAGGTGACATTAACCGAGTTTACCTATCCTGCTTAGGCCCCTTGGTGTTATTACTGCCAATTTTTTTCAGATTATTTGGCTTCGAGTGTAGCTGATGATGGTTATTCCAGAAACTCGTTGTGCACACTTACTTTGACATCTACATTTGTACTCCACCCACATGTAGATGTATCGATCGCCACTGTTATTCCACCCACATGTATATGTATCGATCGCCACTGTTATTCCACCCACATGTAGATGTATCGATCGCCACTGTTATTCCACCCACATGTATATGTATCGATCGCCACTGTTATTCCACCCACATGTAGATGTATCGATCGCCACTGTTATTCCACCCACATGTATATGTATCGATCGCCACTGTTATTCCACCCACATGTAGATGTATCGATCGCCACTGTTATTCCACCCACATGTATATGTATCGATCGCCACTGTTATTCCACCCACATGTAGATGTATCGATCGCCACTGTTATTCCACCCACATGTATATGTATCGATCGCCACTGTTATTCCACCCACATGTATATGTATCGATCGCCACTGTTATTCCACCCACATGTATATGTATCGATCGCCACTGTTATTCCACCCACATGTATATGTATCGATCGCCACTGTTATTCCACCCACATGTATATGTATCGATCGCCACTGTTATTCCACCCACATGTATATGTATCGATCGCCACTGTTATTCCACCCACATGTATATGTATCGATCGCCACTTATTTTCTTTCATGCTGCTTTCAGTTTGTTTCTTTCTGTAAACATTTAATTAACATACTAGTAACTGAAACATGACACAATTTACAAGCGTCATAATATATACATGTAGCTGAAAAATTGCCCTTTGTGCTGTAAAAAAAGAATATATTGAAAAATCTAAAATGTACAAATTACCAATGTTGCACATTTTGATAAGATGGTTGACAAATGATTTTTATTATTCTACTGTGTACATGTAAATCTGTTATTACTTATTATAACCTTCCAGTATTGTTGTGCTGTATTTGCATCATGTTCGTAGTAAGATACATATTTACCCAAAATTAGACAATTTTGTATAATTCTATGGTCGACACCCGTAAGCTAGAATTAAAGAGAACAAATACAAAGGCCATACTGATCTGTTTCAACTTGGATGACCACCCATAATATTAAAAGTCTTGTTTAGTAAATCGATAGCACATTTGCTCCAACCCTATTGTCCAAATTACTTCACCAATATGCTTACTAGATATTACTTCAATAAATCAAATACAGAAACATGATGTTTTAATTAGCCCTATGATTCGATAATTGATTTTTTCACCTTAAATGAAGTATAAATTTATATTGAAGCTATTTTTATTTAACATGTCTATAAATCAATTATATTGTCATGGAACACCCACCGATATATTACCGTATGTAGTATGATGGTAACCCTATTAGGTCCTATCTCTTAATGACACGACATGTTTGTCTGCGTTTAGACGGTGTTCTTTGCTTTTCGTGCTTTCTAAACCTGATAAAAATAAAAACGTAGATATTGAATTTAGTATGCACGACGCTTTTCTAGAATAACCAAATAATTTGAAAATCTTTGGGAACAAGAAAAACAGGGAACCAAACAGAATAGCCAATATCGGCTAAGGTCACTTATGTCTGAGGGAGGAGAACCTGTTTTAATAATAATTATATTATTTTGGGAACTTTTAAAGTGATTACATCTTTAGTTCCTCAGGGATATGGTCTAGTGCATATTGTCATGGAATATCATGTTTATCCGTTACAAAGAGGGGAGGTTTGGGCTCATAAAAAAGATTCAACCCCGCCTCTTTGTTTATTGAAGTGCCTGTACCAAAGCCAGGAAAGTGAGTGGTCATGTATATGTTTGCCAGGGGTATTGATTTCCCCTCTTTGTGCCATTTTCCATTGAATTTAAGAACTATTCCGACTGTGGTAATTTTTCATTTTCATTTTATTTCACTCTTTTCAATTGTATCTTCTTATGTATGCTTCTCTGATGTGTAGGAAACGCTAAAAGAGGCTTGTTTGAAAATGTTGCCAATTGTATTTTTATTCCATTCAGCAGTGTAATTGTGAAACTGATGGTCGAAATTATATGTTATCCTGATTCGCTCAAACACCTTGTATAAATTAAGAATAAAAACTAAATCTAATTCATCATAAATTCTAAATAATCTTCTTCAATATACAGAAGAAACACATTCAAATATTGAAACCGGTCAATGAAAACATATTTCATCATGAAAGCATCGCAATACAAACTATAATCAACATGTTGGACCCTACAAGAAGTCGATCCAGTCATAAAAGACACCGATCATTCAGTATGCTCGCTAGTGTGTATTAGAGCTGTAATATAACCCTGTATATGATAATAATGATTCTCATTCCTTTTGTAGATGTTTACTGTATTTGGTATACTATTAACGGACTATTTGAGTCTGATAAATTAACATAAGTCATAAATAATGATATTTAATTACCACTGTGTTATCAGATCTTGTAAGAATGTTCATTAAAGCCCAATTAGGTTGTCTGTAAGACATACATGAATAAGTGTGTAGAATGGAATTAGTTGGGAGGTCTCTTTTGTCTTTTAAATATACATGGTAAACAGTACAAACAACAACTACTATAAACTTATCATGTATTTCTTAATGAAGTCATGTTAGAAATAAAAACACGTGGATGAGGTGCACAACACAAATTTAAATCATTTCTAAAGCGTTGGGGAAAAGTGTTTTCATGTTCTGGATAGTTACATTAAACAATTAATTTAATAATAAAAAAAAACAAAAAAAACCCTAGAATAAAAGTATATGTTCCTATTTTACCTGAGTTTCAGGAGGATTTTTATATGTTAATCCATATCCTTTCTTGTAAGAAACTTATACAGAAGAAGAAGTACAGACATCTAACAATAAAAGAACCGCCTAGCGCATAAATGCGCGAAGTATCCCTCTGCACTTGCATAATATTTAGTTTTATATATTTATAGAAAGTAGCCTTGCAGTCTTAATGTATAACATACTTTATTGAAGAATGGAGTATATTACAGCATGATCTGAATAATATACTGAAATTACTCCACTTTGAACATTGTGTAAACCTCTGATGTAAATATAGATTTCCCCCCAAAACCCTTGCTTCAAATATTTCCATGTAAAAACCCATCCAAGATAATGATAATTACAAGCCACATGCAAAACATTATTCAAATCTATCCATGTTTACTGAAGTTATCGCGTAAACAAGACACAATTCTCAAAATTGGTGATTTTTCAACCAAAAACTAAAATTTTCCTCCAAAACACTTGCTTCAAATATTTCCATGTAAAAACTCATCCAAGATAATGATAATTACAAGCCACATGCAAAACATTATTGAACTCTATCCATGTTTACTTAAGTTATCTCGTAAACAAGACACAATTCTCAATATTGGTGATTTTTCAACCAAAAACTAAGATTTCCCCCAAAATCCTTGCTTCAAATATTTCCATGTTAGAACCCATCCAGGATAATGATAATTACAAGCCACAGGCAAAACATTATTCAAATCTATCCATGTTTACTAAAGTTATCGCGTAAACAAGACACAATTCTCAATATTGGTGATTTTTCAACCAAAAACTAAGATTTTCCCCCAAAATCCTTGCTTCAAATATTTCCATGTTAGAACCCATCCATCGCGGGGGGATAAAAAACGACTAAATGCATTCTCCAACTTTCAAGTTTTATTGATTTTATAATTGTATGTAAATATGTTGTAATGTATGTTTCTCTTGTTACACACGTAGTTGTATCTAAGAATTATTCAATAAAAGTTGAAAACAATGCATTTTACCGAAAGACATTTGCAACAAATTTTAATTATACATTTCGATTTTGTCTATCTGCAAATAGCTATTATCAACATGTTATGATGGTTACCTAACTACATTAATTACACCTTATATAAGAATGCTGGATTCTGATTGGTTAATAGCCGTGCTAATTTTTTTTACAAATTCAGGCATTGCATTGTGAATTTGTAGAATTTTTTCTTCATGTAGGTGTATTTGCATCAGATTTAACTTTTTTTCATGGTATTTGCAAAATCGTATTTGCCGTTTTTACCCTTCACCGAGAGCTTGTAACAAAATTTGTAAAACGTTATCAGTTGTGCGTTTTATGTAACATCATTCGGTAGAATTAAACAGATACATCATGTTAGGTCCTGAAAACGACAAACAAAAGGTATTATTTATTTAGCCAGTGTTCTAAATAATATTCGGTGTAATTAAACAGATATATCATGTTTGGGAGGGGTATTTGCGAAAAATACCAGTCTTGAGACTAAATTTCCCTCGCCGTTCGGCTTGGGAAATTTTTCGTCTCTCGACTGGTATTTTCCGCAAACATGATATATCTGTATAATAGTCTAATTAAGGAATTACTTGAAGGACAAAATTATGTGGAAAACAATTTTAAGCATTTTCCGATGATGTATTCTAAACTTTCGGTAATATGTATGCCAGAGTCTCTTTATCTTACTACTTTACAATAAACTGGCCATTTCTGGTATCAATATTTTGTTTTCTGGTTTCATTGGATGTCGCTAGAATTGAAATGTATTTTCGCTTAAAAACATATAATTACTCGTTTAGAGTGATTAATTGTTTGTCCTTTTGTCCCTTTTATGGTGGCCATTGTATTGTCTGTTATTCTTTGAATTACGGATTCTGATTTCTCCTTTGGTATGTTCAAACTATTTTGAATGTGGCTTTAAACACTACTTTACCATAACTAAATACTTACATAAATATTTTGATGGATCCGGGTTCCTCATCAATTTAGGTTTTTGTGTTGTCCTATTATGTGTCTTTACATTCTGAGTTTCGTATTGTGATGTCCGTTACGATTTCCGAATAAAAACGATGTTCGATTCGTCATTACCTCCAGCTGTTTGTAGGAGGGTTCATGTCTTATTTACGTTATTTATGTTTGTCTGTGTATAGTGGTGTCCAACATACATTGTGGTGCGTTTTTGTTGTTTTTTTGTTCGTCTTGTATACGATGCCAGTGTCTCTAGATTGTCCATTGTTGATTGCCTCTTCGGTATTCTCTAACGTTTATTTATATGTCTGATTGGTTTCATTAATAATGGTTGTGTTATTGTACTCTATCATTTTGTTTTACATGCAAGGCAAAGACGTATTCCTATAATAATAGATTTAAATAACAAAGAGAAAACGAGAAGAAAAAAATAAAAGAGAATGCAAATTACACGAACGGGGTATTAAAAACAAACAATTATCAGTTTTACAGGGTATTAAAAACAAGCAATTATTAGTTCTTAACGGTAGTGTCCAAACAATGAATACACATAGATTAAATCATAATTATAAAAATTAATGTAGAAAAATTGAAAATGGCTTTCATGAATTACACCATTAGAATATTGACGGGAAACCGCATACAATAAGATGACTGTGTGAATTTTTTTATTTGGAGGTCGACACTTCTACACTATCGCGTTAAAATCTGCCATTAAAATTTGTTGACATTCAAGTCGTTGTCATATTATTAATTCCACTTTATTTTAAAATAAAAATTAAATTATTCAAATCTTAAGTTGTCGATTTGTTCGAATTCTTCTTTTGAAAAAACACACGACGTTTTCCCTCACATTCGTATTAATTAATAACGAAAATGTCTAAAAAGATGTTATCAAAAATAAAATATGTAGTTTAATGGGTGCCGAGTAGCTACAATACAATTGAAACTTGGCATGATTGTCGGTAATGTCAAGGTAAATTTTCAATTACTGTATAACCTATCATCTAAATCTTATAGATAGGATCTCTTTAGCAATTCTATCAAGAAAAAACGAAGAAAGATGCTTTCATGTGTCGACAAATTTACCTGAAAATTGAATTTAATAGAAACCTACACCATTGCCACTTTAGTAGAAATTATTGTGATAATATTATTATATGATTTGTCATAATTATGTATGAATGACACTAATTACGGACTATATATTTCTATGTTTCAGTGTCATTATAACCTAACAATCAAATAGTTTACCTATACACTAAATAAAAGTCAAATAATCCTCTAAATGGAAATGTCAAGAATAAGATAGTAATGATAGACACTTTATAATATATAGCAATGATAGGTGTATAATACATTTTCTTGTATGTTTTCTAAGAGGAAAACAAAATATTAAAATACCAAACGGCATAAATTAGTTGGTTTCGTGTTGCTCGATCTTTAGTTTTCTGTGTAATGTTTTGTATATCATTGATGGTTCTTTTGTTCTTCTTCTTTTGGTCATTGTATTGTCTGTCCTTCTTCTTTTGGTCATTGTGTTGTCTGTTCTTCTTCTTTTGGCCATTGTGTTGTCTGTTCTTTTTCTTTTGGCCATTGTGTTGTCTGTCCTTCTTCTTTTGGTCATTGTGTTGTCTGTCCTTCTTCTTATGGTCATTGTGTTGTCTGTCCTTCTTCTTTTGGTCATTGTGTTGTCTGTCCTTCTTCTTTTGGTCATTGTGTTGTCTGTCCTTCTTCGATTTACGGTTGCTTATTACCCCTTTGGTATCTTCAAACTTTTCTTAAAACAGTTAAGAAAGCAGAATTTTACTGTCTGGTGCGATTGTCTCTCAATATTGAATAGCTGGCAAATCACGAGGCCAAATCTGTGAAAACACACGAAACGGTTTATTGAAATGACATAGTACACTAATGTGTTAAATGTTTGTGTGGATTAATAAAACAGTAACGGCTATTAGAATCGGTAAATATTCAGAATTGAAAACACTACTCTGGACTATTGAATAACCCATAGTGTTATCAGGAAAATAATTTTGACTATTCACCTTTTCTGATGGACGTTATTGTATTACGTTTATATGATCATTTGGAAGAACAGATCAGAGGAAACATTGATTGTTGTTTAACGCCAGGTGCACGTTATATCAACTATATTCATGACGGGAACAGTTTTACAACAAATCATATAATATCAAGTAAATGATGTCAATAAGATAGGCCTATGGAGGGATATGTTTATTACTACAAGGACAAGGGAACACTATGAATAGGGTAGAAAAGGCTTGGCTTACAGAAAGCCACCAATGACCATTTTCAACACGAAGCAGCTGAAAGGTATCTTTTACGTTCATAACCAAATACAAGGCAGTCACTTCTTTCCTGTCTTTAGGAGAATAGTGCATTAGATTCGTCACAACCGTTTCTATCATGAAAGGGAGGAGGGCGGGGGTCATCCCACACAGAACAAAATATGCTCTATTTCTATCCGCCTATATCCACTCCCAGGTTCCAATATTTGAGGAAATACCTCTATATACATGTACATAAAACCCAGCTTGTGGAATCTTACGCTGTTTAATATAATGCTTCACTCGTGTTGTTTGGTGTATCATTCCCTCTAATTTCTATTTTACGTTTATCTTAGAAACGTAATCAACATTACATAAGGTAATAAAACAAACGTTTTTCATGTGATGTTAACTATCAACAATATTGTTGCGAGCGAAAGTATCATGGTTTTCACACGAACTAGATCAATTAACACACAGAGTTTAACTAGAATTGACTAATGTAAATTACACATGAAAGAAAATCCGTTTGAAATTCGACTAAAAAGGTATTAACGACAAGATGAAAGAACAGTAGCATATTCAATGTATACATTAATTCCGCATTATGAATACGACAAGATAGCTACAATCAAAATAATGAGGACAAATAACTAGCAATTGAGGTTGAAACATACATACATTCAGCTCTCTTTTTATGGTTAAATAATATGTAATGGTAGAGATATTTGTATCTGAGTAATGCTCATTAGTGTAACTTTCAGAAATATTTCAGCTATATAGTGGGAGTAATTGTATTGAAGAAAACCCGCGTAATCATAAGTCATTGGCCAACTTGATATAACATGAGGTTTAATCGAGTGCACCTAGCTACGGTAGAGAGATAAACTTACAATCGTGATAGACACTCGGATATATATGCAACATGTGAAGAATAAACACCAAACGGCCTAAACAGGATAGCCAAAATCGAGGCCCATCGAACGGTTGAGTTGATGAACAAGTTTTTGGTGCAGATAATATTGCTTTATCATGAGTTGTTCTTTGTGCCAATATGTCCCCCTTGTTTGAATATTTATTCTAACTCTGGTATGCCTTATTCGTCCATGCGCATACAGTAGTGGCAACAACAATATTGATAAGCAGACTGACCATGTTTGTGATTGATACATGTAGCTGCCAGATATACTGATCTTGAGACAGAAAGTAAAAGCACCTGATCGATATGTGCTTGAAATTAATTTTTCCTCAATAAAAACAGACAACAAATATTTGGTGGAATCATAGACTTAAGGCTCTGGAAATTTGTCAATTTATATCAACTTTTAGGCACATACACCTTAAATATTTCTATAAACTTTGAATCGGATAAAGTTTGCTAAGAAGAGATTGAGGATACCAAACGGGTAATCCAAATCCGTAAATCGAACAAGGACAAACAACACAATGGCCAAAAGGACAAACAACGATCTACAAAACACTACACAGAAAACTAAATATCGAGAACATGGAAATCATACGAAAACAGACAAATCATGTACAGTGTTTTGTTTTGCCGTAAACAGAATGAGCAGTGAAATGAGATGTTTTCTATATATGTAGTACTGGTTAAAAGTGTAACAGGTCTATAAATACGGACGGCGATAGCTTAGATGTAACAAAAAAAATAAGAAATAGACATACTTGTACAACAAAACAGAAACCCATTAACTTTGTGTAGGTTTGGAGGAAAAATCTCCGAGACTGGGGACAAAAATACAGAACACGGAAGAGAGTAACTTGCTCTCCGAAAGCCGTGCTAAAAGTTGCAGTATCGCTATGAAGAGAACCAATGAAAAATCTACCTGTGTTCCAGAAAACCAGAAGCAAATATGAGGATGCAGTCGGACTTTCAGACATAACATACAAATCAGATATTTTAGTTTATTAGTTAACAACAAAGTTCTGATATTGTAATGTTTTTCCCCCTACTTATTCACTGGTGGTGTCTTTGTATGTAATGATATAAAGGAACTATTCATCGATGAAACCTTTAAAGGCTGTCGTTAAAATTACTTTCAGGTCCATGGCGTTCATCGATGTAAAAATGGGAATTATTTGCCGTTTTCGTTTGGACTATTACCTTCAACAACTAACCCAGTCCTGAAAGTGTTTAAAGATATAGCTACAGCAAAGACAAAGTGCCAATGTCAATATTTGACTGGAAACGTACAACCATCGTCCCAGAATCTTTAAATGCGAATTTTAACTCTCAGTTTTATAACAGTCGCCATAACGTTTTTCCGTTTATTGATGTGATAGGAAAATACAGACAACTACCTACATGCATATCAAAACTGGCTTTCAAGATGTTCTTATCTGCTTCATGAAAACAAACATTGTTGGACTACATACAGTCTTTTGTGCTTGCCATACCAATATATTGCACAAACATGCAATCAACAAATGTGACCAAACATTTTCGTTTTCTGTGTTGTGATTTTGATTTGTTTGTCTTCATCCGGTGTCTTGTGTACCCAATGATGCCAGTGTCTCTGGATTTTCCATTCTTGATTGCCCCTTCGGTTTTCTCTAACGTTTATTTGAATATTAAAACTAAAAACCAACCTCCGTCTGAGGTGAAACTTACCTCGGGTACTGTTTATTCGACATTTTTGCATCCCAAAATTAATATTAAAATATGTCACATTACTTATGTAGAACTGATGAATGCAAGAACGACGGAAGATACCTAGACATAAAAAAATGTATATCAATATAGGAATACAATCAAGAGGCCGAGATATTCCGGATAGAGGAGTGTTATAGGAGTGCTGGATGCTACCATGGTTACTGACCAAATGATATGGCATATAAACACTACTTCACCAATCTGAGTTTAGAACATATACAAAAGTAGTACTTTTTGAAGGAAATAGTTCCTTTCGCTTTAGTGTATTTTGAAGAAAAACAATTTAATGCTATGCATAAAATTGTTGTTCGAATTACTTGTATATTTATGAAGTTATTGATGCATGATCTATAAATACTGAATTTCTGGAAATTACGTTGCTATATTTAGAGTAGGGGATGTCCCAGAGCATGGCATTTCACTGCAAGATTTTAAACATCCCATGATATTCTGACGGAATATAGAGGAATCATGAACGTTTAGACAGGCTAAACTTCAGATAAAATGATCAGGTAGACTCTAAAAACACAAATTTAGAAGAAAATCTTAAAGAAATTAATTAGTGTATGTACATCAGATTATCGTTACATGTATCTCATATTCAAAATTCAAGTGCATTTTCCAATTATATGATATTCTTATATATAAATACACATCTTACTGAAATATACTCAAATTCAAACATATCTAAATATATTTACAATATACATAAACAAAATCCCGCCAGTGTAGTATATCAATTTATGGTCATCGATATGTATCAAAATTTTATCTAAGGAAATTAATTCTACTGGTACAAATTTGTTTTGAAATAATATAAAATTGACAATTTGTTGATTTATTTTGTAATTATTTCATATGTTTAATATAACTAATATAAGCAATTAAATTAAAAAGTATTTTAAATTAATTATTGAGGTAATCACGCATTTATTGATGTTTATCAACGGGACCCACCTCTTTCAGGGTCGACAACTTAGACAGCTCTATAACCAGGAACTATAAGTAACCACCTATATATAATTTAGTCTGTTTAATTGAGTATTATGGCAGGTAACTGTGTTCACGATTTTCAATTTGCCACTTGGAGTTAATTAAAAACCTTTTGTGTAAAATATTTCTTACACCAAGATCATTTTATGATGTATTTTGTGATTGGAAATCTGAGAAGCTCTTTTAAACCTTTATCTGATTTCATACTTGCTTATGGAGACTAAAAGTTGAAAAAGTTAGAAAAATACCTTGTATGTTAAAATGATTTCTTCCCCAAATTATTAAAATATAAGTATTGTTTGTATTCAAACTGGGAGTCATTTAACAGGTGTACCACTTCAATCTTATGACATGGAAACAAAGCTCATCAGCGTAACTAATTTGTTTAGAGGTTTGAAACACATAATTCATGCTCAAGTTTTTCATGGACGTGTATTATTTAGTAATTGGGTATTATCGATATTACTTATCAAAAGGTGCTCTCAAAATTACCTTGTCACCCACATCGCTGTAAAAATACATATACCTTTAAAACGCCTTCAGATCAACGTACACAACTTATTGAGAATGTATCGACTGGATACAACGAGTACATGAACTATGACCCTAATTAATTAATAACAGTCATAAATTAACACCTTTATATCTTAATTACAGTATTCAGGTGTCGCTGATTCATACCTTAAATATTTTTAAAATATTATTTTTTATGTATTTAAGTTTGATGTGACCAAAGGGGAGGAAAAGAACTCTGACACCTGTTTGCAGCAGTGTAAGTTCAAAAGAAAATCAAATGTTGACCTCCAAAATTTCTTTTATTTTGTCACGTAAGATTTTAATATTGTTAAAATAAATAAAACACATTACAAGGACCTTGTTTTTAAAATCAATATTAGATTCTTACAATTAGATTAAATTGACGTTATTTTCGCCTTATGTACATACAATGTCGCTTTCATTAAGGTAGAAATCTCCAGTAAGCGACAATTTGTACTTTACTTTGTTATAATTAGATGAAATGAATAACGAAAACACTCAAGTAACTGATACGTGTTGGACGTTGACACTTCAGGTGCACTGGTAATATTGTGGTATACGAGTTGTCTCCTATCAGTTGGTTGATTTGTTTTTGCATTTTGTCACAACTTGTCATCCTAGTAAAACATATAATAAAACTACAAATCATTACAAAAAACCGCAAAATTATAATCAGTTGGAGAAGAGAAATATAGAAGAAAACAAAACGTGTTCTTTGTCACATTAAAGGGAAAAGAAACGCAACATTAGATGCGTGTTTATTTCAAACAATAGATGTAAGAAAATAGCTTAGACTTTCATATGTTCTTAAATAACCAATGGCATAGTCGTACAGACAGTTGAAACATTTTGATTTTGATTTTTATTGGTGCCACCATTTTGTGGACCTCTTTTGTATTGAGGAGCATACAAATTACATGATTCAACATCATACCGTATGTACTGGGTTCCTGACACTTATACCAAATAACATTCGCTAACGACACAAATTCTAAAATAGCCGAATATAAGCAAAATTCCAGGACCACAAAATGCTTCATATTTGTATTTTTGGAAGAAAGACAAAACAATATTTTTGATGGTTGTTAATAAGGGTAATAACAAAATTACCGAACTCCGAACAATCTTACAAAGGGAAAGTCAAAACTCATAATTATATAAACAGACAAAATCAGTCAACAACCGGAAAACTGTGAAAACCGTAATGACCCTGACTTGGTACAGGCATTTCTAAAGAAATGGTGGGTTGAATCAGATTTTAAAGCGCCAAACCTCCCGCTCACCTTACGGTTCAAAGGTTCCGGCTGTCACTATAACAGTATTTAAATACAGGAACAAAATAGGTGAAACAGTCGTCAAAGCAGTACCATATTCAGTGAAGTAAATGTCAAAGACACCTTTACGTCACACATTGATAATGGTGGTTGGGTTGTTGTGTCGGCGATTAACTGTTAGAGTCTTTTAATTTGCTCTATCGAATATAAAATTGTTTTTGATAATTACTTTTGTATGTTCCACTGATATACAAATAAAATAACATCCATTATTGAATCAAATTAATCCATATTTTTATTTTTATTTTTACAGATTTACTGTGAACCAGTTCCCTTCTTTCTTGGAATATACATTACGATTGTGTAATTATTTTGATACCACTGTAGAGGCAACTGGTGTCTACCTTGAGTGGTTCAAAGAACATGGACAACCTTATTTTGTCATTGACGATATTGCATTAGTATCATCGCAATGTAAATATTTATGGTTTCAAGGTAACATGGCTCACAAAGATATTACCATATTCAAACACAGAAGATACATATTTCAGAGACTGAAATGCATCCTATCAAATAAACAAAGATATAAAATATTCTAAAGCACTTGTAGAAATAATTTCCCATTTTAATGGTTGGTGTTATTTTGTTAATTTGAATATGAAATTTAATTGGATGCGTTCAGCTCTGTCATCATCCAACCAACGAGTGTTCCATGTCATACACAAAATTCATACTACATATGCTAAGGATGAAGAAATGTGGGTGAATCGTTACACTTAACAACAGATCAGAGAAAACTTACAAGTATTGAAGTATTTAAATAAAGTTGATGAATAATTAGATAAATAAAACTATTAATTTGTAAATTTATAACATAAACATTCTCATTAATAATTTCTTTTCAGTTTTCTCCTCCTTAACACGAAAGAAGAGTTTGACGATACCAAAGGGGTAATCAGAATGCGTATATCGAAGAAGAACAGACAATGGCCAAAAGAAAAAGTACAAAAGGACAAACAACAAGCTACAAAATACACACATAAAACTAAAGATCGAGTAACACGATTTAAAATTACTATATTGTATTACAAGTCTGTTAATTTCCACATTGAATTAATGTCTTTTGGCTGTTGTTTTATTAAATCATTCGATTAAAAGACGGTCATCAACCTTTCATATTTGGAAACCTTTTTAATTTAATAAATTGAATTTGAGAAATAAGATCCAAGATGACGACCTTTCTATCTGTGGGACATATATATATTATTTATGTCTTTGTGTGCGCAGTTCTAATTTCTAAAACATAAGGATCGAGTTTTTCATTGTTGGTAGCGAAACATTGGTAATCGTACATCCCACTGACACAAGGCAGTTACAATTACTATGCAATCAGTGCCTACCACCACTAACGTTGAGAGTATCAATCCCGCTCGTGGCGATCAGTACTCGGAACAACATTATGAGATAAAGTTGGTCAGTGACTTGCGGCAGGTCGGTGGTTTTCTCCGGTTTCCACCACCAATAAAACTGACCGCCACGATATAGCTACAATATTGTTGAGAGTGGCGCTAAACACTAAAACCCTAACTCCCTAACAATTATTATCTTATTTAAAATGAATATACATACTCCATACTAATTATGGTACATGCCATAGATGTGCATTTCGAGAACTAATGTATCCCAAATAATAATAATGATGTCTAATTTGAAAAAAGTAAAAAGATATAATAAAGATATAAATACATGTACCAGCAAAAATACAATAAATAAACGTTAGATGAAAAATGGACAATCCACAAAAACTGACAACAAGACGAAGACAAACAAAACACTGCACTCGACTCGCAGCTGCACGTGATAAAGTTTACCAGTTGCTTGCCCATGGTCGATGGATCTCTCCGGGCACTCCGGCTTCTTCCACCACTAACACTGGTCGCCATGATATAGCTGATATATTGCTGAAAGTGGCGTTAAACCACCAAAAATCAATCAATCAAATCAACCAAAAGACTTTTAAAATTATTTGGCAGTCTAATCTTTTGAGCGAACCTGATGAATGTTGTGCGTACTGAATAAGACATCTACGTTTTTATTTCAGTATGCTTTGTAATTATTTAAGAAAATGGAGATGTTTTATCATGGGTTAATAATTATTTGCTTACTAAACTTTTGAATCGGGTAGAAGATAGAGAGCTTACAAACCCGTTAAATCCCGCAATATATTTCCATGTTCTTGTCTCAAGCTGGGAATCATTAATATAGTGGTGATCTTATCCATCAATGTTTTTGCCTTAAATGTATTTGTCACTCATTATATTTTGCACTGATATGGTTTTTCTTATTTCTGTGGGTGTCCGATTTCCCTTTGCACTGTGGCAATCTTCAGCGATGAGCTGAAAGAACGTGTAGTTGCATTCCGACTTAGGAATGCTTAATACATATTGTGATATCATTTGTACAAAACGAAGATCTACATCATCAAATCATTGAACACAAACAAATACTACGGTATATGCCTATGAAAATCCAGGCCTTACTGTAAAAAACTGGAGCACGAGTTTTGTACTCAAATTCGAAAAAGCATCCAATCAGAATGTCATATCCATTAAATACGATTGGGCGATTTTGGAGCACGAGTACAGGTAAAATCCGCGACAACATATGAATACACTAGACAAGAAGTCACTGAAAAAAAACAAAGAATGAAGTACTGACCTTGGCATGGATAATGGATTGAAGGTTAGAACAAAATGGCCAAAACGTAACGTTACTAAATCTAGAGAAAGTCTTGAGATTCAGCATGCTGAATGTGGTAATGTTGGCAATGTTGAGAAATATTTTGCGCGTTTGGAAGACGTTATCAAGAAATATAACATTTCATGATAAACCTTATCACATTTTCTAAAGAGATGAAAAGGGTATTAAACAGATTCAAAAACCTCCCCAAGCTATTGAATATAACAGGCCTTCATTTGATCTGATAGATTAATTGGTGCTTAACCCAAACTTTAACAGTATTTCAGCTATATCCTGGAATGTCATCTGATCTGTAATATCAATGAAGTACAGTACAACAACTGTAATTTGTTGTGGGAGTGCTTCTGGGCTGGCTGTTTCTCCGTTTTTGTATTTGAGGACAAAAGAATGGTAAATGAATTAATGGCTGGTGCAGATTGTACCGTACCATACAAAGATATTCAAACAGTAATTGACACATAATTTTTCTTAAATATGGATCTGACAGAAATAATGACAACATACTTCTTATCCTTGATGGACCCAAGTCACAAGTTGCAGTTGATATAATAGAATGGGCACATGAACTCAATGTGATTATTCACATCTTACCAGCTCACATATATATTATAGCCACTTGCGGCTGGATGTTATGGACCACTGCAGTGCATTTATGATAATGAATGTCACAAAATAATACGTCAGAACTCTTCGGTCATTACAGGATACAATATATGTGAGTGGTAGCTTACAAGGCATATCAGAAAGTACTATCCCCATAAAACCTACAGGATGCTTTTAGAAAATGTGGAATATACCCCCTAAGTAGTAATGTTATCAACTGAGATCAATTGAAACCATCAGAGGTATTCATACCAACGGTAGATGTTAAGAAAGCCACTAACACAGTACCAGAAGTCTTAGCTGATGAGGTCAATAATCAGAATAATAGTAATGATGATATAATGGAAGTACATGAAAGTCCAGTAATTAATTCATGCATTGTTGTTGTTGAAGATGGAAGAGATGCACCCGCACCAACTTGTTAAGCTTTAAAAGTGGAGAAACCCAAGGAGATAAAATCAGAAAATGGAAAGAAACAATTTGGGAAAAGTAGTATCAAGTAAGCCAACTGAAACTGAGGTAGCAGAAAAAGTGTAAAAACACGTTGAGACCAGGGAAAGGTGTGGCCATATGTCGTGGTCTGTTCTATGACCACGGATATGTTCCATTTGTCGTAATCACAATCCGATCCTTTCTTCATTCATGAGTTGTCACCGCGTTTGTCACAATAGTAACAGGACGTGTGTCAACTGTGAAGTAGGGACTGTTTACCCTTCCGGAGCACATGAGTTCACCCCCGATGTTTAGTTGGGTTCGTGTTCCTGAATCTTTAGTTTTCTGTGTCTTGCTTTGTGGATCATTGTTTGTCCTTTTGTTCTTTTTCTTTTGACCATTGCATTGTCTTTCCTTACGGCTTCTGGTTACCTCTCTGACGTGAGTTAATGTGCGCGGTTATTGTTCGTTTTGTTGATATTGGTAGAATTGTTGATCATTCTGATTTAAACTTTCTTTATATAGAAGTTGGCATAGAAGTTACAAAATTGGTACAATGTGACAATTACATATGCAAACACTAAATTGAAAGCTATGATGAACATGTCATCGTTGTATTTGAATTGTTTTCGGTTAAAATAATTTTTTTTAACGTTGTTCATTTACTTTGAACATAAAGGTAAAATTCAATGTGGTTGGCCTAACATAAGTGACGTCACAGCTATTTACTTATGGGGACGGAATTGGAGCAGCCATTGATTTCCAGTAAGTGTTTTTGTTTGCGTTATCGGTACAGTTTATCAGTTAAGGAATTCTTTTGCATGATTAACTTTGGATTTCAACAGAATGTTTATTTATGCAAAGTAGTCTTTGACATCCGTGACACGTAAAGTCATCATATACCTCCATCGCCGTTAAGTGAACGAACTTTGGGGAGCCGGGAATATCTTTTCGATTAATGAATGGTATACTGTATTAGAGTGTATTTGCCGAGAAAGATAAATGGAGCTTCATCATGCTATGTAAGTCGGTGTTGTAGTGTACCAACGGTGTGGGTTAAAATCCCACTGAGAGGAGGACAAAAATACAAGGAATGTCACCTGATATATCTAACTTAATTTTTTGACCATTATGTAAAATATTTAATACAAAATATTATCTTTTCCGGATCGAATGGCTGTCACTTGCCTGATACGATTGAGTATATTTATGTTATATCTTTTTGTTTAACTAAACATAGTTTAGGCATAGGTGACCTTAGCCGATTTCCTGTTTAGGCCAGTTTTCTTGCTTCAAGATTATTTAAATTATTTGGCTTTCTAAACTTTTGGCTTTGATCGTTTCTGATGAAGGTTATTCCAGAAATGCGGCGTGCGCACTTAACTTGATATCTGCTCTTTTATTATTTGAAAAATACCATACAAAAAATGGAATCTGGCACCAGCAAAATAAAAGTCTCTTTTCTACAATTTACAACACACATCAAGATGACAGCAACATAGATATATATAGATGTATATACATGTATTTCATAGTAAGCATAATAATAAAACATAATAATACATTGAATGATGACAGCAAGAAAAACAGAATAAAAAGATGTGGAGAGCTGAATATTTACAAAAACCTGTGTGTGATTGATACTGCACAACATATGTCAACATTTGGCTCTTCGCTAAAATTTTCTTTACCATATTAAATAACTTCTCACGAAATGTCTTCATAAACTTGACGCATTTAAAAAAAAGCGTCTAATTTGATTATATAGTGAACATTCAAAAAATGTTATATATATTCTTACATTGAGAACTACAGAAACATTTAGGATAATTGTTAAGCTATAACGAAGAAAATGATTCTTCACTTGACTAAAATTGTTTTGAAACTTATATTAATATTTCTAGCCCCAATCTTATACCATTTAGGTATTGACCTTTTTGAGTTGTTAGAGCTCTTTTAAAACGGGAAATATTTAAATTATTCTACACACTAAGTGTCGAAGGACAAAATAAAGAATTAGTTTTTCTCTAATTAAACCATAGAAACATATACAGAGAAGACATGTATGTACAGTATTGAATAGCTTAATAAATTTACAGCGTTTGATCATTTTAATGTCATAAGCTGCTAATTTTTGGTTTTCCTCAAAGTATTTTACATTCTGTTTTTACGGAATTCGTTACCAATGTTCTTTCTATTACACAATAAGCAGTCTATTATTTATCTTTATATTGTTCCCAACATTCTGTTCAATAGGGAGATTATGACTTAGGCTTACGTTGGTCTTTCGAAAAAATGCGAATATGTACGTTTTTACTGTATCTTTTTATCGAAAAGGATCCCATTAACCTGTTTATTCCAGCCAATGTGGTCACAACTATATTACCGCATATTTTCGTTGTCAAAGAAAGTCAATACGTCTCTTTGTTGACTTTTTATTTTAAGCAATCCTAGACGTGTGTTTTGAGCTATCCTAGACGTGTGTTTTGAGCTATCCTAGACGTCTGTTTTGAGCTATCCTAGACGTCTGTTTTGAGCAATCATAGACGTGTGTTTTGAGCTATCCTAGACATGTGTTTTGAGCTATCCTAGACGTGTGTTTTGAGCTATCCTAGACGTCTGTTTTGAGCTATCCTAGACGTCTGTTTTGAGCAATTCTAGACGTCTGTTTTGAACAATCCTAAATGTATGTTTTGAACAATCACAGACGTGTGTTTTGAGCAATTAGACGTGTGTTTTGAGCAATCGTAGACGTGTGTTTTGAGCTATGCTAGACGTGTGTTTTGAGCAATCCTAGACGTGTGTTTTGATTTGGATGAAGTATTAGTCATAGTAAGCTCTTGGTTGTGACATGGCAATAATGATGCAGTTCTAAAAATATATTATCTCTTAACATCTACCACAATATGAGCATTGCGCTCTGCTAGTTTACCATGAAGACATGGCATGGACTGAACATACTCTTCATATATTTAATTATCACCGTTTAATACTTCCCATTCCTATATAAATTACACGTTTAATACCAATTAAGAGCTTACCTTATTTTTGTTTGTTTATGTATATTGGTATCCAACACATATTGTGTTGTGTTTTTGTTTTGTTTTTCTTCGTCTTATGCACCCTATATTGCCAGTTTCTCTGGATTGTTAATTTTTGATTGCCCCTTCGGTATTCTCTAACGTTTATTTGAAATTAAAAACAAAAAATATAGTTGTATCTTTTTCAAAAAATTACAGCAACTTGATCGATGTTTTTTTTATATTATAATAATGACCCTTGTAATTTGAAAGGAAAAGATTGGAAAATTAAACCAATATTTTATTTTTTGTCTAACTAATTCCGATCGCTTGACAAAAGTAAAAGCATGTTAATTGACTCAAGAAGAAAATAAACAATTATCAATTTGACGTTATTTACAAACAAATATATAAATATTTCATTTTTTTTATAATAGATTCCTAAATAGAAGCAACGTAGCACAGTAGCCAGTCAATATCTTTTTGATCATTTATTTTCTGATGATGTTTGCATTCTTTTATTCTTTGATTTCGTTTTATCTGTTCTGTATGCATCCCCCTTTCCTGTTATTACGATAAGATTAGCCCTTTAAGTTTATTTAAATACAATTAATTATTTACAAAGTGAATGGTCTAAATAATATATAAATTCAACACTTCTTATGACCAGTGATGTAGGACGTGCAAATATTTAATTCAAAGTTCATTCTGACTTAAAATACCGTATCATTATCATGAAATGTTCTGATTATTTGCGTTAAGTTGTTAAATAATCACGCCAACATTTACACCATTAGAAGGTAAGCGATTGAAATTGTCCCTCCGGAGTCGTTGATCTCTGAATGTTCTACTTTGTAAACGATATGGTATTGCAGCGTTGATGTGGCGTATGGTCCCTGTAGGCTTGCAGTGATAACATCCTAGTTAACGCTGATAAGTTAGGAAATCTCTTGTTGTCTATTGCTGCTTTACCAGTAACCAATTAACCACGTGTTTCTTTTACACCAAGTCGTAATTGATTTGTGTAAAAAATCTGTATGTAATAGTTTATTGTATTCAAATTAAAATGATTCTTATTTGTCACAGAAATAGTTTTAATTATGGAATTATATTTTTGTGAGAATTCTAACTTAAAAAAGAACATGTTTATTTTGCATTACAGTTTAAAAGAATGAAGGAATCTTTTTTTTTAAACTAAGATAAATACACGTCTACTTATAGCGGACGTGATCAATTTCTTTTTATTTTTAAAAGATTTTTTTTTCCTTTTACATCTTTGAAAAATGAAATATTAATACTTCCATTTGGATAAATATTCCCACAAAATGTCTTGGTAAAAAAAGTACAAAATAACAATAATACAATTAAAATTATTATATATTTAAGCATAATATTTCTTTTCTTCTTGCAAAAAATCAACAGAAGAATGTTATTAACCTCCATTTCTCCAGACAAGTTTTTTTTTTCATTTACCTGTAATATAATTTTGGAAATATTTACATTTCCAATTTATATTCTACAAACATGAAGTTCTCTGTTTGAGTTTTTTATTTGAATAATCAAAATATCAAAATAAACCAGGAAAGTTTTGAGGTACATGATTTATTCAATAATCAAACATGGCTATGTATACTTTATTTACCTTAAAATGAAATAGAAACAAATGACAGGTAATAAAATTAAATCCTTGTATCTGAATTTGTGCTGCCCTCTGTCAGAAGCAGTGACCCCAGCAGACGACAGAGCGATAAATTGTCCAATCAGTGCCGCCTAAATTTCAATCAACCTACTACGTGCAATTTGAAGAAAGCATATTCATTATGTTGTGAGATTTGCTATTTAATTTCCAGAGAAAGCAATAATTTATTTTCTTTATGAAGATTTTTATAGAGTCACTTCGAACAGAAATAGACCAAATATAGAAAATTCTACGAAAGTGTGCACTTGAATTTTACGATAGACATTTGTTTAAAAAATGAAACCAATAAATTCAAATGTTAAAAATTCAAACGGATTTTCTATCGAATCTTTAATCCGAACAGACAATAACAAAGAGACAAGCTCTTCTAGTGCCAGTCAATGTGAACCTGAACAAAATACCTCGGTAATTCCTGGTAGAATTCCGCCACTCCATCCAGCACTGCCTCCGCATGTCAGAAACTTGCTCTTAGCGGATCAAGTGGCACAACACACAAACCATACAGATTTGTTGAACTTTCAAAGATCTGCCGCCTGGGCATTTCAAAATGGACCACTACCGTCAGTGGCTTCTTTCTCTAGAGGTCTACCGACACCGACAGTCATGCCACTTCATCCAACATATCCTAATTTTTTACCAACACACCGAGATCCAATGAGTTTGTATCCATGGCTGATGTCTAGAAGTAATAACAACATTTTTGGACTTCCATATGGTAAGTTTTGTAGATATTATAATTTTATGAATTGTGTAAGTTGAGAAAGAAAACTAAAATTAACAGACAGCATGAATAAAAAATATATTGAAATATGTAATATATATGACAAAATAACATATTTATTATAATCACAGCAATAAAATGGCGAAAATATAGAAGACGAAATATATCAAATTATTTCATTTAATCGTAATCGGTCTCTATTTTTTTGTTATTTTATTTTTGGATTAGTTTTATATAAATCTTTCTATATTTTTTCCAACCCTAAAATAAATTAGAATTTTGTAAATATTTTTTTTCAAGTAGAAGATTAAACTTCCTTCTGACTTTCTATCCAACTGTTTATTTTTTTCTTCAAACAGCAGTATTTTGATGTAATTTTATCTCCTTCTTCTTAAAAAATCGTGATTTATTCAATTTTTTATCACAGGGTTTCATAGACGTTAAATATTTAAGCAAAGTAATTATCCGTAAACATTTTGAATGTATAATTTCTGTTTCGTGTGCAGGGTTGGTCTCGACTTCTCTACCATGGCAATTTAATATCAATAAATCATATATAATTTTTCCAAACGTTTGACTTTTAGATATTGTTTTTTTGTGTAGGGATACTAATGGCTTCTCATTTATAATAATATTGTCATTGTCAAATGTAAAATAAATATATATGTACACACGTGTACTTCATTCGCGGTTTCATGATATATAAAATTAGAGAAACAAAAATTTAAATTGTGACTGTAAAATAAAATAATTTCAACATTTATCATTTTATATATTTGTAATTAATATAAATACAAATATTGAGGGACCTATTTTTTTCAACTACCAAAAAATATTCTTCGTTGCCATATTGTGTTCAAATTTCGAAAGTATTCGGTTTTAAGATTTCTCTTTATTTATTTATTTATTAAAAAATATATATTTCTAATCATTGAGTTCTTCTAGTTGGTGGTACTATCCATAGTCTGATCATGACCTGAAATAATTTACAATTTTTCTGTAATTTATCACGGAATAATAACAAGTTAACAAGGCATCTGATTTTATACCGATATTTCAACTATTTACTAATGAAAGTACCAGGACATGATATATACAGAACAACGACATTGTTACTGAAAGAAGACAAAAACTAAGCTTGTTTGTATAAGACATAGCAGGTAATCAATATTCCAATAATTGCTTGACAATCCATTTCTTGTTAGTTTCAAACAATAAGAACAAACCTGTTAAGTTCTCTGTTAGCGACAGGAAACGTGATAACTGTTTTTACACATAAAGACACTGATTTTTGTTTTTTTTTTGTTTTTTGTATAATATAATAATTATTGAAGCTAGATTTGTCGCATATAGTAATACATAAATTCTTCAATGTTGTGGGAGTGTTTATATATAAATAATGTTTTTATCTAAATTCAAAAAGAAAGAATATGTATGTCTGATAATTTAGAAAATAAACGTTAGAGAATACCGAAGGGGCAATCAAAATATAGACAATCCAGAGAAACTGGCAACATTATATATATTAACTTTTTTTTGAATTCTCAGTTTCTGCTAAAATATATGTGGAAATATTGTATAATGTTTACGACATGGAAAATGTTATTTCCAAGACTGTTAAGAATTAATATATGCACATAGACAAGTAATATCCCCATTGTTTATATTACAGGAAGGAAATTATTTATTTTGTAAATTTTAAGAGAGGGTTATGGTATTTTACGCCACTTTTAAATTTTAAGATATAGAACGTGTTTGCTTCTGTCAATATAAGTATTACATTGTTGAAAACTCAAGTAAAATAAAATTATGTTTTTTTTTTCATTTTAAATATTTACATTTCTTTTTCAAATAAAACATATTTTAATAATCAACTGAAAGTAAACCAATAATATAAACATATTCTTATATATAATTGAAAATGAGGCTTGAAAAAATTCACAACAAAATATGAGGAAATGGGAGTAAATATGGAATATTTCCCCTTGAAGAACAATTTATTTGATAATTAAATGAACAAAAATAAATAAGAAAAAAATAATGCAATTGTAAATAATTTTCTTTTACCACAGTAACAAAGAAAATGTCAAAATACTCCAAGGAAAATTCATAGATTTTAATCCTCAAAATTGTCATATAAATAAGGTGAAAATGCATATTCTAAAACCGATTTCATTTTGCTATACACGTAATAGATTAATGTTGAGTGTTGTTAAATGAAAAAAAGAAGATTTGTTTTTAAATAAAAACAGGGTTTCGGAAAAAATAAAAATGTTCAACATTAACATGAAAGAGTTATATCTAGCCCTCAAAATTCCAATAAAAAAATGACAAATTGGAGAATAAAAATTAACCACTTATTATATGTTCTATTATTGTGCGAGACACGAGGAGAACTACTATGTTCTTGAGCATCTTCACTTGGTGTCTGCTGTGGAAATTAAAACATATGTTTATTGATTTTCGACATACATATATTCATGAACGTATACTACAATGACAATGTATATTAATGGTAAATGTGAAATGTATTATACCCCTTGACTAGTGAAATAAAGTATCCCTATACATTTTAATATTAGATATTAATAAAACAAGAGATAATTCCATACAAATAAATAAAACAAAATCACCATAAGAGATTTATTAAAGTGTCTCGGTCGAGGGAAAACAGTTTTACAGTATTCCTTTCAGAAGTCATACATTTTCAAAAGTTGTATTTTCAAAGATATCGTTTATCTTTCTAACTTGGGTGGCAATTTGCACACAATTAAGATGCCTCTAAAATTCCATAAATTCAATTACGTCAACTACTATACAAGATTTAATACCTTTGCTTTGTCTTCACATCAGGAAAACAGCAATTACGGGACACGTTTCAATTGTTTTATGTGTTACACTAGAATTTTAACAAGAACTTCCAAGTTGTTCAAGTAAGAAGATATTTGTTTTTAATTTCATTAATGGCCGAGGTAGATATACGATCTGTCTGTATACAATGTTGATTTCTCATTAGATTGTATACAATATCTATTATTTATTAATTATACGTAATGAACAGTTGAACATGGGAAAATGATCTCTCCAAAGTACTAACAATGAAAATGTAAATTGCTTAAGACTTTGTGTTTTAAATGTTTATCACTAAGAACAGAAATATACGTTCTAAATAAAATTTGATTTTGGAATTGTTCAGACAGTGTGTTATTTTGTTTATCATTTTATTATCGTAAAAGTCAATGCGAAGAACTGTTGTAAAATGAACGTGCCTCGATTTCTTTATATATCTTTCAACGTATAAATATAACCACCGCCATTTTGTTCTCTTCTTGCTTCTATTCAGACAAGACAAACGTTGAGTATTCACGTCCGAACCGGATATTTCCGAGTATCTTCGAAGGAAAACTAAATATAAGCTGCTTTCATGTATTAAAAACATAGATATCTAATTCAGTGCACACCGCGTGTTTCTGGAATATCCTTTATTAGGTAAGCGCAAAGTCAAAAGATTGGACAACGAATTTATAATGGCCGTTTTATTTAATAAAGAGAACATTCATATTTGAAAAAAATTAAACTTAAATTATAAAGGAAATGGTATTTGTTTGACCTCATTTAAATAAACAATTATTTAGCAAAGTGAAATAATGAAAAAGATAATATGTTTATCATTGTTAGCAACCCGAATGTAACCGTGACATTACATGTAACAATTACTTTACTATTTTAATAAAAGCCCAAACACACGGATCACGCTTCAGTCCATCCGATTTCCGTGATATAACAGTAACAACATTTGGTGCATGCTATTATGACTGTAACACCATTCAAAGCCAATTACACGTGAGGCAGATGAGTAAAAGCATGTTTAATACATTTTTTCGATCTGTCATTTATCAAATAACTTTAACTGTCCTACGAATTAGTAACAGATGTGGAGATTCTGTACTTTAAGGTTGTCTGAAGACCATCAACAATTGTTTACAGAAAATGACCATTTAATCCTCCTTTACAAAGCGGAATTAAAGAAAAATACTTCAGCAGTAACTCTATATGTGATGATAAACAACTTACACGTGTCAAAGGGAAGAGCATTGTACAAATCCTTCTTAAGAAACCTATAAAGATTTTAAATTTCATCATGAAAACAGCACGCGTCTAATTTAATATCCATGGATATAAAATAATTTAAGCACCAAACAATGCAATACTAATCCTGATATATAGGTATCATATATATAATAAAATAAAAACTACGTTGTCCTGATTATTTAAGAAAAACAATAATTTGTGGACGTTTACCCATCAGTATCGTTATATACTTTCTAATGTAATTGTCAATAACTGCTGATTATAAAGCAAACATTCCACTGCCACAAAAAGAACTGATAAACACCAAAGTCTCTTTGCTTCTGTCATGTTGCTAAATGCATAAACCCAATTAGCAGTATATATCAATATATCTGTGTTCCGTCATTACATCAGAATTCTGACTATTATTCTATGAACAAGGTTAACAACGAATACATATATGTACGTTCTATTTGTGGTTAACAACGAATACATACATGTATGTTCTGTTTGTGGTTAACAACGAATACATACATGTATGTTCCGTTTGTGGTTAACAACGAATACATACATGTATGTTCTGTTTGTGGTTAACAGCGAATACATACATATATGTTCTGTTTGTGATTAACAACGAATACATACATGTATGTTCCGTTTGTGGTTAACAACGAATACATACATGTGTGTTCCGTTTGTGGTTAACAACGAATACATACATGTATGTTCCGTTTGTGGTTAACAACGAATACATACATGTATATTCCGTTTGTGGTTAACAACGAATACATTATTTGTTATTCAGCTATCAGACAGGGTATATATATGGTATTTATATGGCTAATGTCCAATGAAGACAATTTCATCATAAATCAACTTTCTGATATGATACTAAAGTTACATTCATCTAGAAATGATATAATTCAAAATTAATAATAGTAATATTTTATGTTATACAATATTAATAATAATAATTATATATCTGTGTTAGATATACAACTTTGGATGGTGTACTGTCTCTTAATCTATTACAGGGATCACTATGATTGTCAAAATTATTGATTACAAAATTGTATATTTACATGTATTTGTATGTCTTGTATGTTAAATCCAATTAATCTAATCATACCAATTAATGTAAATATTGTGATTTTCAAGTAATTATACTGCCTATCGTGGGCGTCTTTAATTGACAAATAAACATATTATATTCTATTCTATTCTATAATGTGACATTCCCGGCTTAGGATCTATATTCCCTGAGGCGCAGCCGAAGGGAATATATATCGTTAGCCGGGAATGTCACATTATATACCCTGTCCGATAGCTGAATAACAGATATATTACGGATTTAACCATTGGTTTTTTTAAATACAACATCCAACTGTATTAAATAAATTTTCCTCTTTTATTTTCATTTTTTGTATCTCTAGATGTCCGTTTCCGTACCTTTGACGTCATTCTTCAATGACGTCAAAATATGTGTCGCGTCATATTTCATGTAAAATACTGTACTAAATTTCTAAATCAATACAGTTTCATATGTAGTAAATTTTATAAACTTTATAAGTATAACATTAATATATCACATAACAAAACAACGGGTTTGCGAAACAGTTTCAATAATTTAAATATTAACAACATGTAAATAAAACCTTGGTGTGGCCCCATGACGTTGAAAGTTTTCAAGGCTCAACGTTTTGTTTATTTGTTATGGTACATCCGTGGAACATAGGAGTTTGCTGAATCGATCAGGTATTTGTGACGGAATAAACCGTTGTAATATTTTTTTGTTCATGCAACTGTTTTCAGTATAAAAACAGCATTTAATTTGGTAAAAATACATTTATTATTCCGTATTATACCATTGATTCAGTGAAGCGAAATATTTTGTCGTCCATGTTTTAATCGTTTTTGGGGACTGATATATATACCCCGTCTGTTTTCCGAATATTATATGTTATTCAGCTATCAGACAGGGTATATGATGTGACATTCCCGGCTTATGATGTATATTCCCTTCGGCGCAATATCAGACAGGGTATATAATGTGACATTCCCGGCTTAGGATCTATATTCCCTGAGGCGCAGCCGAAGGGAATATACATCATAAGCCGGGAATGTTACATTATATACCCTGTCTGATAGCTGAATAACAGATATATTACGGATTTAACCCTTTTTTTTAAATACAACATCCAACTGTATTAAATACATTTGCCTCTTTTATTTTCATTTTTCGTATCTCTAGATGTCCATTTCCGTACCTTTGACGTCATTCTTCAATGACGTCAAAATATGTGTCACGTCATATTTCATGTATAGGGTGTCTCGTGAAGGAAAATACTGTACTAAATTTCTAAATCAATACAGTTTCATATTTAGTAAATTTTATAAACTTTATAAATATAACATTAATATATCACATAACAAAACAACGGGTTTGCGAAACAGTTTCAATAATTTAAATGTTAACTACATGTAAATACAACCTTGGTGTGGCCCCATGACGTCGAAAGTTTTCAAGGCTCAACGTTTTGTTTATTTGTTATGGTACAGCCGTGGAACATAGGAATTTGCTGAATCGATCAGGTATTTGTGACGGAATTAACCGTTGTAATATTTTTTTGTTCATGCAGCCGTTTTGAGTATAAAAACAGCATTCAATTTGGTAAAAATACATTTATTATCCCGTATTATACCATTGATTCAGTGAAGCCTAATGCTTTGTCGTCCATGTTTTAATCGTTTTTGGGGACTGAAATATATACCCCGTCTGTTTTCCGAATATATGCTGACATTCAGGGCTGAAGAACCAATGAAAGTATGTGTAACAAGCTAAATTCGTAATATACATGTATGTTCTGTTTGTGGTAATTACAATCAAGTATTTTCCTCATCCATGATTTATTACCTGGTTTGTAATAAGAGTAACACAACGGATGTCACTATTGGAACAGGAACTGCTAATACGTCCGGAGAACATCAGTTCACTCTCGTTGTCTTAGGGGTTCGTGTTGCTCAATCTTTAGATTTCCGCGTTTTGCAGACCATTGTTTGTTAGTTCTTTTTCATTTGGCCATTGTATCGTCTGTCCTTCGCTTTACTGTTTCTGATTACCACTTTGGTAACTTCTTGCTTAGCCATATCTGAGATAATTATGACAACAATGTTGTTTATCATCGTCTGCCAATATTTCGTATTTCTTTTCCGTAACGGTTGACTCATACCAAAGGCACCCAAGTTTCACTTCCGGTATAAACAATGACCAAAAACTCCACGTTAAATCATCTATGAAACGCGAATTCAAATAGAAGATATATCATTGTTAAATTGAAGCTTCACAAAAATTAATCTTTTAAATGCATATTAGTTTGATGCGCAGTTTCCATTTCAGACCATTTCAACAGATTGGTAAACTAGGTGACACAGTATAGGCCCTTATATAGGTTTACATGTTCTCATAGACTGTTTTATAAATAGTGTACCTGATGAAGGTTATTCTGAGTGTACCTGATGGAGGTTATTCTGAGTGTACCTGATGAAGGTTATTCTGAGTGTACCTGATGAAGGTTATTCTGAGTGTACCTGATGAAGGTTATTCTGAGTGTACCTGATGAAGGTTATTCTGAGTGTACCTGATGAAGGTTATTCTGAGTGTACCTGATGAAGGTTATTCCAGAAACGCACCGTGCACACTAAATAAGATATTTTCATTTTTATAAATACAGAATTAGGCCAAAGTATGAGTGACATTTGTTTACAAACATGACCAACAGTCTACCATAACTACATTTTAAACATGTATAAAGATAAAGATTAACACATAAAACATACCAATCGTCTTTACCTCCAGTTGTGTGTAGGAAAGCTCATGTCTTATTTATATTATATGTGTGTTTGTTTGTAGAAAAGCTCATGTCTTATTTATATTATATGTGTGTTTGTTTGTAGGAAAGCTCATGTCTTATTTATATTATATGTGTGTTTGTTTGTAGGAAAGCTCATGTCTTATTTATATTATATGTGTGTTTGTTTATAGGAAAGCTCATGTCTTATTTATATTATATGTGTGTTTGTTTGTAGAAAAGCTCATGTCTTATTTATATTATATGTGTGTTTGTTTGTAGGAAAGCTCATGTCTTATTTATATTATATGTGTGTTTGTTTGTAGAAAAGCTCATGTCTTATTTATATTATATGTGTGTTGGTTTGTAGAAAAGCTCATGTCTTATTTATATTATATGTGTGTTTGTTTGTAGGAAAGCTCATGTCTTATTTATATTATATGTGTGTTTGTTTGTAGGAAAGCTCATGTCTTATTTATATTATATGTGTGTTTGTTTGTAGGAAAGCTCATGTCTTATTTATATTATATGTGTGTTTGTTTGTAGGAAAGCTCATTTCTTATTTATATTATATGTGTGGTTGTTTGTAGGAAAGCTCATGTCTTATTTATATTATATGTGTGTTGGTTTGTAGGAAAGCTCATGTCTTATTTATATTATATGTGTGTTGGTTTGTAGGAAAGCTCATGTCTTATTTATATTATATGTGTGTTGGTTTGTAGGAAAGCTCATGTCTTATTTATATTATATGTGTGTTTGTTTGTAGGAAAGCTCATGTCTTATTTATATTATATGTGTGTTTGTTTGTAGAAAAGCTCATGTCTTATTTATATTATATGTGTGTTTGTTTGTAGGAAAGCTCATGTCTTATTTATATTATATGTGTGTTTGTTTGTAGAAAAGCTCATGTCTTATTTATATTATATGTGTGTTGGTTTGTAGAAAAGCTCATGTCTTATTTATATTATATGTGTGTTTGTTTGTAGCAAAGCTCATGTCTTATTTATATTATATGTGTGTTTGTTTGTAGGAAAGCTCATGTCTTATTTATATTATATGTGTGTTTGTTTGTAGGAAAGCTCATGTCTTATTTATATTATATGTGTGTTTGTTTGTAGGAAAGCTCATGTCTTATTTATATTATATGTGTGGTTGTTTGTAGGAAAGCTCATGTCTTATTTACATTATATGTGTGTTTACGTAATAGTGATGTCTAAATCATGTTATGTTGCGTTTTTATTTTGTTATTCTTCGTCTTGTGTACCCTCCGGATTGTCCATTTTTTATTGCCCCTTCCGTGTTCTCTAATGTTTATTTATTGTCGGTTCTTCTGGAATAATAAATAAAATGTTCACTTTGATTGTTGGTAGCTTAACGTTCAGCGGCAAATACTTCATAAATATTCAGGATGATATCAAGTCCAACTATATCTAAGAACTATACAGAAATGAGGAAATAATGTGACAACGGAGATAAATACTTTTGACTGGCAGTATGGGAAGTTTGATGGGGAAGAAAAAAAAAGTTATTTTTGTAACAGCGACAATGCGCTTACTCTGTTGCGCATTCTACAATAGATAGTTTTAACGTGCAGGGATCATGATATTCTCGAAACACGTTACCGACTGGTACTCTGTGAAGCATTCGGTATTGCTTGATTTACCAGAGGGCACCACATATCATCCACATGAGTTGTAATATGCAATTTAATTGATGCATAAGTTTGGGCCTATGGGCAGAAGTTGTCTGAGATTGTCACATGCGAAATAAAAAAAGGAGAGTATAATGTTGAGGGTCGGTAAAAGTTTGCCATGCAAAGGGCCATCAACAACCACTCTTAACAAGCTAATACTAAAAAATATATATTTCACGACGAATAATTTGAAATTAATGCCATTCAAGCTGTCAATTCGATGTATTTTTAATCAAATTTGCCTTGTTGTTTCCCATTCAAATAAAAAAATATATATATTGTTTTAAGTCGATGATAGTCTGAATCCCCATCCTTTTAAAAACTATTGGAGAATGAAGTCGTTTTCAGGCCTGTAGTCTTCCCGGATAGAAACGCAACAAACGGGCCATCGTATGCACATGACCTCTGATTTGAACCCATTCGTAGATGTAACTACACATGCGCAATTTCAGCTTAAATGGAAAA
Organism: Bathymodiolus brooksi; assembly: GCA_963680875.1. Classification (NCBI taxonomy): domain Eukaryota; kingdom Metazoa; phylum Mollusca; class Bivalvia; order Mytilida; family Modiolidae; genus Bathymodiolus; species Bathymodiolus brooksi. Next base: position 91,078,058 of record OY804577.1, read on the forward strand.
AAAATACTGAACAGAGCATAATTAATTAAATGTGAAAAGAACACATCAATTGTTCATAGTTATTATAATATATGCTACCTCGCCATTCATAATCAGCAATCTGGTTTAGTACCATGCGCTTCCTCCGTATACATCGGAACTCAAGCCGACGCATAATTAATGATGATTCCATCAACAGACGATGAAAAAATGACCAGATCTTTTCTGGTTTACTAAGCCATTTCAACACATTTTTAACAGGGAATAGTGTATGTCATATTTATTTTGATTATACTTTACATATACCAACATATTTATAACAAGAAAATATACCAATTTGACGACCTTTATGCCTTAAAAACATCATTGGTCCCATATCTATTGAAATATAAAAGTATTAAATAATAACTATTAAATGTCATTAGGTCATTTTGTTTTTCACCTGTATTAAATAAGAAAAGATTCTTCTTACAAAACTAGCATCCGTGTTGCCAAATAAAGATGACTCTGATGGTACACAAGAGCGAGGAATAACAAAGTAAGAAACACATTTTATAGGTCAGACATTTGACAGGGGCCCGGGTGGCTCAATGAGTTAGGTCGTTGGATCTAACAACTCATATAAGCCTATCACCAATACGGCGTAGGATCGCACCCTGCTTTGTAAATTACAAAAAGGGTGCACTCGACTCGCAGCCGCAAGTGATAACGTTTACCAGTTGCTTGCCCATGGTTGGTGGTTCTCTCCGGGTACTCCGGCTTCCTCCACCACTAAAACTGGTCGCCATGATATAGCTGAAATATTGCTGAAAGTGGCGTTAAAACACCAAAAATCAAATCTATAAAACAAACCATAAAACAAAGAACCAACAAATATAATAAACATTTTGCTATTGGAAGTATACATTTGGTTTAAAAAGTAAGTGATCAAAGGTAACCCACATAGAATACAATATACATTTTTGTACATCACATTCTTGAGAAGAAATGAAAAGCATAACATACCACACTGTCGGACAGTTCTAAAATCTAACCGGAATATCACAGAAACAGAGGCAAAATCGATACCCCGACTACATATACATGACCGCCCACTACTATCTATCCCCGACTACATATACATGACCGCCCACTACTATCTATCCCCGACTACATATACATGACCGCCCACTACTATCTATCCCTGACTACATATACATGACCGCCCACTACTATCTATCCCCGACTACATATACATGACCGCACACCACATATACATGACCGCCCACTACATATACATGACCGCCCACTACATATACATGACCGCCCACTACATATACATGACCGACCACTACATATACATGACCGACCACTACATATACATGACCGCCCACTACATATACATGACCGACCACTACATATACATGACCGACCACTGCATATGCATGACCGCCCACTACTATATGAAGAAACAATCTATTATGCCCCGACTACATATACATGACCGCCCACTACTATCTATGAAGAAACAATCTATTGAATATTTGTTTTCTGGGTCAATCAATATTTTGACATTCAGGATAAATGAAGACTAACTACTCTTTCTAAAATCACGTGAAATATCAAACTCGTGTGGTATTAACGGAATCACATTCCGGATGAAAATCGGGGAACAAACATGGAAAACTAAACAAAAAGAACTAAATATCCGACAACATAAAATCCCATGAAAACAAAAAAAGATTGAGACCATGTAATGTAAATATAAATAAAGTTATTCCTCCTTTGTGCACGATAATTGTAGTACTAACACGTCATCTCATTTAATCTGAATATCTTGTATTTTCTTTTTATAAATTGGTTAGGTTATATAGCATAATGCATGTTTTCAGACAATATACTCCAATCATAGGATGAATAATATATTTTCGTGACTGTTAATTCCCATGATAGGAAGTTATCCTGCCAGTTTTCCCCATTACAATATGAACTCCAATAATATTATGTTATTTTCACTGTTGAAATTTTTACTAGTTATATGTGAGGGTTGTCAGTTTACTTACATGTGGGAAATACTTGCATGAGGAGGTTTATGTCCATAAAACTAGATAAACCCCACTGTTCCGACAGTGTGGCATTTTTGTTTGTTTTCCATTTTATTATTAATACTATGTTATTCTGATTGTTCATTTTCATAATGGAATGTTGATTCCTAATATGCAAATCTAAAAATAGTTTTGTATGTGTATTCTTTACAATACAAGAAAAGTTTGAAGATACCAAAGGGTTAATGAGAAGCCGCAAATGGACGAATGACAGACAATACAATGACCAAAAGAACAACAACGATCTACAAAGCAACACAGAAAACCAAAGCTCGAGCAACACGAACACCACTAAAACCGGGGGTGAACTCAGTTGTTCCATAAGGGTTTATCTTAGTTTTAATAATAACTTGTGTATTCAGCGAACACGATACACTTATCTAAGTCTTTTCCTGAGGACAATTGTTATATTTGATTCGTCCACCACAGCCAGTAGCTATAGACCACTAGATACCAATATTCTAATAAAATCGATATCTTAAGAACTGCAAACATGAGATATGTCTTCAAAGCAAAGGCGGACGAACAAATAAAACCCCAACAAAGTATACAATTTCAAGACGAGAACGAAACAACAAAAAGCAGTACAACCAAGAACCCCCAAAACACCCAGGCTATTTACCACAATATATAAATACTATTAATGTTCAAGAAATATTCATCATCCATTGAAGAAGAGTAATATGTCAGAATGGGTTCATTATTGTTGTACATTTTTTTGTATTTTTAAGTCGTATTACAGACGAACTTGTACATATGAATTTTCCTTTTGAGATTCGTTTTTCTTATTATTTACAGCATTGTATACCCCGTATATAATTTGGCAAATATCTCAGCCCTCTCCATTTGTATTGTTTATTGGAAGAACTATTTAAAATGTTTCTCCATTGGTAAACGCAATTAACACTGTTTAATTACTGTCATGGGAAGGGAACAAAACTTCCTTTATATATATAATTTCGCAAATATATACCCATTTTCATTGTTTATTGGAAGAACCATCTAAAATTAACAATGTGTGTTTCTTCATTGGTAAACGTAATTACCAATGTTTAATTACTGACATTGGAAGGGAACAAGACTTCCTTTGTAGTTTTTATTTATATGACAGATGAAACCATTGCTGGTAGACCTCGTAATTAGTTTGTTGGTGAATGCAAATTATGCAATTTAAAAATTTAATTCCTGCAATTACTGATGAAATATGAAAAGAAACTATTGAAGAAAGGTGTAACAATGCAACGTAATAATGCAATTTCATCACGTGATATTGAAACTGACATTTTACTGGATATTTTCCCAGGGTACATTCCTAGTCTTCGAATTACAAGGATTTTATCTTTTGATATTAAATGGAAATTCTTAATCAGCCTATCAAATTATCATTAAGTACTTTAAAGATTGTCAGTTCTGAAGACAAAACTTGATACTTTGGTGGTGTTCCTGTATAAAGGCTTCAGGCCACGGTATCAGTCTCGTAAAGCTCCAACGGAAATTGAATTATTCATCTTTTAAAATGAAGTGCTTATTCTAAATTCAAGTAGACAATTAGAAATGAGTAATTCCTCGTATGGAACCACACACAACACTCTTTGAACGGAACCAATTTAAACGGATAGTACTTACCAAATAGTTCAATTGAAACGTTCTTATTTATTAAGATAAAAAGGAAAAGAGGAGCTTTTCTTGGTGTTCAATTTACTTAATAACGTCTCTTAGAAATGAAATTGTGAAACCTTTAGCCCTGTTTATTTGTTAATGTATATTTGTTTAATGCTTCGCGTTTATCAGAACCATTTAACATTATAAAGAAGATAAAAGAAACTATGAACCCAATATTGTATAACATTTTAAATGCTTTTTTCATAAAACACGAATAAAGTATGAATTTAGCATATAAATTTCAAACAACATTTCTTAAAAAAGGAACCAATAGATCCATTATTTGTAGTATTTAACTAACCTTTGTGGTTTCAGTAACGCCTTCATCATAAGCTGTAGGCGTTGGAAAGACGGTAATTATGACGAAGGTGAGAGATAATGAATCATATTTTACACGACCTTATGGGCTTTTTTCTTGTGACAAAAAGGAGGTTGGGCGTTCCACTTTTACCCAAACATCTTGCCAAAACAACATTCAGTCCATAATATATAACCAATTTATCAGTTATAAATGTAAATGCAAAACACATGTATGATAAGCAGCACAAGACATCAAAACACATGTATGATAAGCAGCACAAGACATCAAAACACATGTATGATAAGCAGCACAAGACATCAAAACACATGTATGATAAGCAGCACAAGACATCAAACCACAAACAAAGAGCAGAAACTTTGTCAATCTATAATGAATAAAAACGATGTTCTGGTCGTCTTTACCTCCAGTTGTTTGTATGAGGGATCCTGTCTTATTTACGTTATTTGTGTTTGTTAGCGCATAGTGATGTCCAACACATATTGTGTTGTGTTTTTGTTTTGTTGTCTTCGTCTTGTGTACCCTATGTTGTCAGTGTCTCTGGATTTTCCATTTTTGATTGCCCCTTCGGTATTCTCTAACCTTTATTATCTACCGTTGGATCCATTTGGCTAAGTAGGGTATGCTCTTCTGTCTAATTTACAATTAAGAAAAAAGAAGAACATAGCACTTTCTAGTCCACATTGTTTGATATTCCTTGTTTTTTTTCAGGTCATCCAGAAACCGGTTTTTATTTTCACCCATACCGGAAACCAAAAAGAATCAGGACAGCATTTTCACCATCACAGCTACTAAAATTAGAACATGCATTCGAAAAGAACCATTACGTTGTTGGTCAAGAAAGAAAGGACTTGGCTTCCAAACTAGGCCTTACAGAAACACAGGTTAGTATTTATATATCAACAACAACTTGAAAGATTAACCAGAGTAAACTGTTTGCATAAATGAAATAGGAGGTAGACAGTGACATATGTTACTGGTAGTTTTAAATGAAATAGGAGGTAGACAGTGACATATGTTACTGGTAGTTTTAAATGAAATAGGAGGTAGACAGTGACATATGTTACTGGTAGTTTTAGATGAAATAGGAGGTAGACAGTGACATATGTTACTGGTAGTTTTAAATGAAATAGGAGGTAGACAGTGACATATGTTACTGGTAGTTTTAAATGAAATAGGAGGTAGACAGTGACATATGTTACTGGTAGTTTTAAATGAAATAGGAGGTAGACAGTGACATATGTTACTGGTAGTTTTAAATGAAATAGGAGGTAGACAGTGACATATGTTACTGGTAGTTTTAGATGAAATAGGAGGTAGACAGTGACATATGTTACTGGTAGTTTTAGATGAAATAGGAGGTAGACAGTGACATATGTTACTGGTAGTTTTAGATGAAATAGGAGATAGACAGTGACATATGTTACTGATAGTTTTAGATGAAATAGGAGGTAGACAGTGACATATGTTACTGGTAGTTTTAAATGAAATAGGAGGTAGACAGTGACATATGTTACTGGTAGTTTTAGATGAAATAGGAGGTAGACAGTGACATATGTTACTGGTAGTTTTAGATGAAATAGGAGGTAGACAGTGACATATGTTACTGGTAGTTTTAGATGAAATAGGAGGTAGACAGTGACATATGTTACTGGTAGTTTTAGATTACAGGTAGTTGTTCGTTTTGTTGATGTTGGTGGCATTGTTGACCACCACTCTTTAAACTGTTTTTTTTTCAAAATGGTAGTTATCTATTAGATGTCCTATCAGAAATTGCAAATAACTAATGTATAGATCAGCATATAAGTTTGAACATAAATTTTGTGAAAACATTCGATTTATTTGAATTAATTAGGTTTAAAGATTCTTAGCAGAGATACATTTCTACTAATCAAGGATCGTAATTGATTCTGAAAAAAAAAATAAGCAACATTACTAAACAATGTTGAAAACTGGCGAAATGTAAAGCAAATAAGCCAAATGACTAAAATATCATACCAAAACTGACGAAAAATGAAGAAAAGAAACAGAATGACTAAACTATAATAAAGAAACAGAATGACTAAACTATAATAAAGAAAACCGTCGTAATAAACAAAATGACTGAAATATAATACAAACCCTCATACTACTACTACAAACCGAGGAAGTACAAATCAAATAAGTGAAATGACTAAACATTTTTGGTAGTTTATATTTTGTCTTAGAACATAGCAGTAATTTTCAGCTTTGTTGTGATAAAATCCCGAACATATATTGGACTCGCCAATGAAACGCCCGGTCATGGTTATGTGTCTGGGACCAAGCCCTCATACCAGCATTTGGAATAAGATAATAAACACAAAATGCCACACTGTCAAAACCAAACTGGAAAATCGTAGAAACAGTCATAATCGATAGTACATGTCCACTCATTCCTCTTGCTTGGTACAGGCACTTCAATGAAAAGTGACGGGGTAAAACCCTTTTTATGGGCCAACAACCTCCCCTCTTAGTGATATGATGCAGGTATGTAAGTGTTTTCCACATATGCGTAAAATGCAGATCCTCAGATATCATTGGGTGAGCAGCTTTGTTCTTTTAAAATGTCGAGTCCTATTTTTTGTTCTTTTACGTAATATATTTATTCCTTGTTTCGCGAAAGTTGTTATATATATAATACTAAATATATATAAGAGAGCCGATTGCCTTGACCATCATTAAGATGTAAGATAGTACTCAAGGGCATCGGAAGATATAACAGAAAAACAATGGTCAGCTTCGAACCAAAATCTAATTGCCAATACCACCCCTCGTCATCAGTCCGCAAGTGACAGAATACATTACAACTAGGTGTTGACATCTTTCGAAAAACTTGTTTTAAAAGATAAGATGTATAGATATTTATATATTCTTTTGAACGCTAAGATTACACATTAAATTCAAGGACACCATTTTGTGTAATTATTCTAGGTTTGATGCCATAGTCTACTAAGTATGCTATCCGATTCAGTTTCTAGAGCCTTTGTAAGGTTTTGCCGCATCACTAGTATGGCTTCGTATCGTTCACATGATGTCGTTCATATTAAATATAACCAAAGTGTGTAACTGATCTCAAGTATACAGTAATTACGTGTATGAATGAACAACTGCGTTTCAGAATGAGCTATTTCAGCGTTTTGTACAATTACATTTATTATAATTTGTCTAAAAACCAAAATTATATGAAAAAGAAACTGAATGAGTGATGGTCAAGAATTGCACCTACATGAACACAATAACAAGTAACTGTGTACATATATGCTGAAGATGTTCATTAGGGTATGCTTAAGATAAAAACGTAGATATCAAATATAGTGCGCACGATGCGTTTATGGAATCATCTTAATCAGGTACGCTCAAAGTCGAAAGATTGGAAAACCTAATACTTTTAAATTCTTGGGACCAATAAAGACAAAGGGCCTAAGCATGATTGCCTAAATCGGCTAAGGTCACCCATGGACCAATAAAGACAAAGGGCCTAAACATGATTGCCTAAATCGGCTAAGGTCACCCATGGACCAATAAAGACAAAGGGCCTAAGCACGATTGCCTAAATCGGCTAAGGTCACCCATGGACCAATAAAGACAAAGGGCCTAAGCATGATTGCCTAAATCGGCTAAGGTCACCCATGGACCAATAAAGACAAAGGGCCTAAGCACGATTGCCTAAATCGGCTAAGGTCACCCATGGACCAATAAAGACAAAGGGCCTAAGCATGATTGCCTAAATCGGCTAAGGTCACTCACGGACCAATAAAGACAAAGGGCCTAAGCATGATTGTCTAAATCGGCTAAGGTCACCCATGGACCAATAAAGACAAAGGGCCTAAGGCCTAAATCGGCTAAGGTCACCCATGTCTTAGGGAGGAGATCCATAGTTTTAATAATTACATTAAGAATTTGATGATGTATTCTCAAAATTAAAGTTTGTTGAATTTGGTCATTTAGGACAAATATTTATGTCGGAGTTTTGCATTTAGGACGTTTTTTATTAGAATGTTGTTTGTACATTTGTAGTAGATTTTTGTAGACTTAGATATTCTACTCGTCTGAATGCTTAAATGTGCCATAGTTGGGTCATATAAGGTGTCATACAAACACAAATATTAAGAATACAAGTTTAACTTCAAACTATAAAGTAAACAATAATCATTTATGAGAATGCTTTGTTGGAACAATTTTAGTTTATCGTTTGTTTATATATGTATTACCGTTGCATATCCAACTATCAAGACGGAGAGGGTTGGAATTTCATTAACCGAATTTAACCCGTCATAATTTGTGCTATTGTGTCTGGTCCAATCTAGGACCTGGATTTCCATCGGCACATGTCGTGGTCTATTTTTGTATTCACTGATTTAGAGTGAGATGTATTTGCTCGTTTTTGTTGTATAGATAAATTGCTGATGATCACTGTTTAAACTTTCTTTCCATCATATTATTCTTGCGTGACATCACTGTCATTTGAAACAGATTCCATGTATGTCACACAAAACTACTGATATAATTGAACGTTCATGTAAACATTTCCCCAGTAATCGTTACTTAGAGTGCAGGAGTTCGTGATCGTTGTATATCGCCAACTGAGCAATTTGCCAACTTTTTCATGGAGAGTTACTTTTTGATTGAGATGACAAGCACGTTAACCGTTACAATGCCGAGGCAGTTTTACGTTACTTCGAATTTCGAAATTTACTGCAGTTAATTATTGTTTAAAGCCAAATGAGTAGTGTTGTTTATATCACGACGAGAACAATTTACATTTTAATCACATGGTTTTGCTCTTGATCTGTACTATACCAACACGTTGATTTGGATTTAATTAGCAAAACAACAGTCCACACGGATACCTTATCATAACACAAGTCTTTGTCCCGTTCATTTGTAGAGAGGTATCAAATGCTAATATATAGTCTTTAGTTTGACCCGATCACAATTATGAAGCCATTTCGTTTCAAACACGAGGCTGTCGTGATCCTATGATAGTTAGATTCTCAACTATCTATGCAATCAGTGCTTATCACTACTAAAAGTTTTGAGTTCGAATCCGGTTCATGGCGAGGTGTATGCGATATCGATACATTTTGTTTGTCAGGTGGGTGGTTTTCTCCGAGTACTCCGATTTCCTCCACCAATAAAGCTAACTGCAACGATATAAATGAAAGATTGTTGAAAGTGGTTTTAATAACCCCCAACCCCTTTTCAAACACGCACTTCCTGTTTTAATAGAAATGTGCTCTCAGATTTTGTTGTTGTTGTTTTCTTTCCTTTGATGATTATTTCTTGCTATCCTGTATTTGATTATGATTCATTACAATCTTTTATTTACTGGTCTAAAGATGTAATAGTATTTAAATTATTAAAAACATATTTTCTCACGAAAAAAAAAGAAAATCAAACAGACAAATGTTTTTTTTTAAAAAGTAAAAAAAATAATTTGGTTTTATAATGTAACGTAAAAACACAATAATCAAAATACCAACTTCAAATGTACTGTTTGAAACTAACGTAACACGTGATGCACATCTCACAAGTTACTATCAAGCAATTCTTGGTATCGTAATGGATGATAATAAAACGTAATATTGATAAAACCAAATGATGCATATCTGTATGTTAGAAATTAATGAACAACACAGCAGGGTATCTTAATGTGAACAAGTTAATTGACATAAATGATTTTTAATTGTCTGTTATCAATGACTGAGATTGTTTGTCACACGTTTTTACATCACAGCAGGGTCAACTCAGACGTCCTGTTATGCACCTTCAATGTTCCTTTATAACTGTTTTATTCCGAGACAATAAAGCCCTCGTGCAAAAGTCTCATCCTCGTGTTCGTCTGCTTGTTGGATGTAATGCTCTTTCGCACGTGCATCTCTGTAGAACGGAAGTTGAAATAGACATGCCTCGGCGGGTTAATAAAGCGTAGCTGATTCAACGATCCGTGAACAATTTACGAAGATAATATGACGTTTTTGTAGATGTTATTTCTGAATTAAGTTCTAAATACAGTCTAATGGACGTCAAGGAGTGTTATGTTGAGGTTACAAGATTCCAATTCGATCTCATACTGTTCGCAAAAATTGCTCTTTCTTGCAAAATGGTTTACCGATGTCGCATTTGAAAATTTTCTATAATTTTGGAAATACAACTGATGATACCACGGCAGGTGCCAATTGCATTTTAAATTCTATTGCCTTGTCCAAAACAATAAATGCAATGATCCAATTTACATTGTATATATGTGCTACATATTCGTTCTATATTGGGAATTCCATTCCTATTTTAATTGCTTTATTAAAATATATAATCCCTTCATTATGAAAAATTTAAACAAAAATGAAATTAATATATCTCGCTTTGCAAGCAAGACCATGTGAACTTTTGTAATAACAACGTTGATATCTAATGTAGTGAACACGATGCGTTTTTTAAATAAACTTCATCAGGTACGTTCACAGAAATGACTGGAAAACCAAATAATTTAAAGTCTTTTGGAGCAAGTAAACAGGATAAAACACAGGGCCAATATATGCCAAACTGGGCTTAAATCCTTTTCAAGAGTATCGAGTAATATTGTTCGGATAAAAGCATTTTTATTTTTTTTTAAATGTATAAAAATATTCACACATTTATTCCTGAATGGTTGGTTTTATAATTTACCCTCAATTCAATTCTATGGAATAATAAATAATTTACTTTTCTTACGAAAATATTTTGTATGACGAACTGATGGTGACATAAGATACCATTTTCAGGACACACTAATGTGTCACCATCAGTTCGTAATACAACATATTATACTAGCGTAGTTATTTTAAAACTGTAGTGGCAATACGAAGTCCTTACACTATGTTCGAAGAAATAGTATAATTGACATATTTGATGGAATTCACACTGAAATTATACACAAATTAAAAATAGCACGATTTACATAATCTAAAAAAGAAAAACAAACAAGTTGGGTAATTCGACCATTCACATTGTCGAATTTTGCAACAAAATGGAAATAACTAATTTTAACATTTTTTTGGGGATCGATGTCTGTTAAAAAGATGCACTCGAAGAGTGGGCAAAATATATACATTTGTATATAAGATATCGTGTACTAACAATGACCAAAAAAAATGTTGAAATACAATATGACGATCTCTTAGTAATTAACGCTAAGTAATGCATTCATATTCTCGTTGTGAATTATTTAGTCGTGGGTAATTGTTTCTTGTATTATAGAAAACATTGACTTCTCAATTTCTAATTTAATTCAATTGGTACTCATCTGAGCATGCAATAGTTTATCTTAAACGGAAAATAAGCCGGTAATTAAATTTTAGACCTCACTCCCTGCCTGTGATGTACTGATAACTTTATATAGATAACAATATTTCGTGTTAAGAAAATCGTAGGCCGGAACAAATGAATTGATTTCTTTCAATGCTAACTTCATTACGGTTCACGTAATAGTTGATCTCGAACCAGAAAGATTGCCGTGGTAGATTTAAACGTACAAAACAATGGCGTTCATAAAATAACATGCTCATTACGTGCTAATTGAATTGTAAAGTTCAAATGTATTTTCCTTCCTACTCTAAAATATAAGGTTCGCAAAATGACAAACCTATTGTTGCAGTAATAATGGGGACAAAACTTTACGAAGGCAGGGAACAATGTAGCACGCCGACTTCCTGTCAATGAGTTTGTCAGCTAGTATTCTTTGGTTCGTTACGGGATTGACGAGTGAATTGTTTTTTATAGCTTTAATTATGTTATTAAGCACAAAGAATATGTTAGTATTTATCACACTAGACATTGTTTCAGGTAAAATGTCAGTTGATTACTTGATAGTAATCTTGTCTTTATTTTAGTCAAAAGAAATATACTAAAAGAAGAACTCATTAATAGATATATTTATGACATATTTGACGTTGAAAGAATTACAATTTTGATAAGCTTCGCAGAACACTTCATATTCATACCCATATTATATTAACAGACTATGCACTTTTATTTTAGAAATCAAGCTAAAATTCGATGCTATAGAGCGATGTGTTTTAAAATGTGAGCATATTCCGTTGTGCATCCTTAATATATAAAACTTTTGTTATATTTCTTTCATATGCATGTACAATGTCATATGTGCGTGTATTCTGAAGGATATTGATTTTTTTTATGCAAAACTGAAGCATGCAAAGAATATTTCTTTTCATCCAAGGTAAAAAAAAAAAAATTTGCCTTCTACTACTAGGTTTCATTACAATAATTTCATAAGCAAAATTTTTGAAATAGTACACAACAGATGTTTAAGATAATTAATTTATGGTAAAATAAACTATTCCAATATTTTATTTTTTTGTGGAAACAAAAAACAAATGTTAATGAAATTGCTACATAATTTGTTTACTTTCTTATTTAATTCATATTTATTGACATTATTTTTTTCCTCCAAATTTTATATATATATTTTTATCTTGTTTAATTTAACGGAATAATTCGTTCACTTGGTATAATAACATTTACAAATTTTATCACTGTATCTGTAACGTCATGTATATCGGACCTCCTGCCAAATGTTTTCAAAATTATTTGAATAAAAAAAAATATTTATGAGAAAATATTATAATAAATGTCAAATTATGCGAAACCATATGATAATTATTTTACCGTAGGATGTCGTTGAATAATAAATCTAACCCTAAAGTATGATAAGATACAGAGTGGGAACATTTATATTTATATTAAACCGTATTTAGCATGCATAAAGGTTATTAAATATATGATAAATAGTATGATTTGATCCAATATTTTAATCATTATTATTCAGCATAAAAGACAGGTGTCAGAATCACTATAGTCATAATAGAAAATAAGTATATACGAAAGGAACTAATCACCAAGGGGTCATAACATAATCATTTACCCAACAGGACTCCAGTATTTGAAGAATTAGATCGTCAACACAGCAATTCCTCAACAGAGACTTATAAAGCATCTCATAGGGTTCCAAAATTATTTCTTCTCTTCACAATAATGTGACACAAATCATATTTCAAATGAGATATAATCCATTTAGTTTCGAATTAAAGAAGGGTGGCCAAAAGGGAATTTTTGTAACATAATTACATTTTTAGTGAAAATATCGTGTTATTTTGCGCTAAAAATCTTAAATCGGTATCGGACATAAATAGTTTGTAATCGTTTTTGTGTCCACAGCGTGGAATATGTTTGGTTTGTTTTTCATTCTATTTATTAGAAAATAGGAGGACATGTTTATTATTTGTCTGACTCCCCCTAGAATATCACCCCAAGTATCATCCCTGCAATGTCGGTATGATGTCCTGTGACTGGTACCTAGAACTACCTGACATTTTAATATACTAGTCTTTCTGTGGAATATGATTTCAATTACGGCAATAAAAACTCTATTAGACAGTTTACCTGTTGGGGAATACTAATTCGAAATTGTAAGCATGACGGGTAAATCGTACACAGTTTAACTAATGTCATCTTTCGAATGCACCTAGACACAAAATAACAATAAAAATTAGTAACACTTATTTTACTGACTTCATTATGTTTAATCACCATAAACTTTGACCTTGGAATGTAAATTGACTGATTTGAACCATCAACTCTCTCATGAACAGTAGGTGCAGGTATTTCTCTTGTACGACTGACATGAATTTAATTTGATTTTGATTTCCAATTGTATAAATAAAACGAAAAAAAAAATATCACACTTGTCGGAACAACTCCAAAATCCAATAGAAAAATACCGTAAAGACAGACAAAATTTATACCTCTAGCGTACAAATACGTGATCGCTCACTTTCCTGGCTTGGCATAGGCAAGTTTAAAATGGTTTTATGGACCCAAACCTTTAATTATTTGAATGGGAAAAGTTATACATTTTGGGTTATACACTTTCAACAATATTTCTGTACATCAATTTCGGAATGACCTTTAAATGTAAGAATGATTTGAATTCTCTCTTGAATTGTTAGTTAAAATAGTTTTTAACAGGAAACGGATTTATATAAGTAATTTTCTTGAGTCAGAATACGATTGTTAATGTTATTCACAAGTGTTTAACACCTGAAAAATCTGCTATAATTTTCAAAATAAAATAATGTTTACACTAAAATAGTCTTTAAATTTGATAAAGAAACAAACATATTATTTGAGATTCCAGGTTATAATAAGTCATGTTTTATTCCAGGAAATGTTGCCTTAAGTTTTGGTTAAGGCCTGTTGAAAATTTAATTTTTTCATTTCATTTTATTTATAGTTTTAGTGTATATTTAAAATTTTGTGATATATTAAAATTTCATAATTTTAGTAGGAAAACATATAAATTTGCACATTAGACAGTAATTCTTTGTTTTCAAATATGCGAAATACCCAATACTGACCGATGATAATATTCCCTTTTACTGGGTAGAAGTGACCTAATTTTCAAATCAATAATAATAATATTGTGTTGAAAGCATACTTAGAGCAAATTCTCTTAATAAATAACGAATTACATTATTTCAGCTTATCCAAGACAGTGCTGTTGTGTGGATTTCCTTTCGTGGAGTATTAAATTCGTTAACTTGCCTATACGATAGTAATCTATCTTGATATTGGGGTCTGTAGTTGTTCTGTGGATGATGTTTAATGCTACTTTCAACAACTTGTAGTTAAACTACCACCTAAGAAAAGTTTGAATACAAATATCCACTTACAAGAGTGCTGTGAGGTTTTGCTGCTTTGTAAATAGGGTTGCTAAAATAACTTGTAAGTTCACAAATATGTACTTGCCGTTGAAATGGTATTGCACGAAAAATAACTACTCATTCACGAGGATAAAATATAACCCTTATTTGTCTTAGGAATTACACCGACAAGTACTCCAGAGTAACAATTAACAAACTCAGAACACGTTTATCGTAAAAGTTTAGTTTTTAAATATAAGCCTATATTTTGTAGGTGAAAGTATGGTTTCAAAACAGAAGAACTAAATTTAAAAGAGTAAAATCAGAAGAAGATGGCGACGAAGGAGAAGGAACATCATCACATCACCATGGCGACTACTCCATCCAACACCATGACTCATCTGATTCAGATTCTGAATGTGACGTACAAACAGTATGATGTCATTCTAAATCAATACTTGTATTATATAACTGGTGCTCACTGCCAAATTGACATTTCTTTTGTTCACATAAACTTCATGTTCATGCTTATATATTATTATAGTATTGTATGCACATTTCTTACCTGTCATATATGTCTATTTGTAAATAGAAATACTTACAATATCAGTATCAAGTCGTTTTGTTTTCATTGATAGAAAAGCTCAAATGTTCTAATAAATTAAATAGATCAGGTCATAGAAGTTTCGACCTCGTACTCCAAAATCATCCAATTAGAACCCTGTATTTAGTATATACAACATTCTGATTGGACACTTTACGAGTACAAGTACAAAAACTCGTACTCAAAAAGTGTTATGTACGTAAAGCTTGGAATCATTTATCCTGTAAAACAGTACATACTCATATCATTGTTCACGTACATTGCAAACGTATCAAAATTTATTTCGCATACACCTCTGATAATTATCGCATTGATGAAGCAATGGCTTTGTGGAACAGGACAGGAAGATCATAACCGATTGATAAAGCAACACAGTGAAATATTAAATCAAAACGAAATAAAGAAACAACAAAAAGATAGAACTAAGCGAACTCTCACCAATAATCTTGAATTTATACAAGGTACCCCCAAGATAAGCTTCTCTAGTTTCAAGTATTAATTCATTAACATAGGTGTATGGTAAATTTGCCTCAAAGGAGACAATGTTATAATTGTTGCATCGCGAACATATTTTGCCAGTTGAAACAGGAAGTCACTTACAATGTAACTGTTTTATGTTCCTTATTTTGTAAAATCAAACAACCCGTCATAGATTATTATGTTGATATAAAGATACTATGCCAAATCAGAGGGTTTAATACAAAATATTACAATCAGGACACACAGACTATACAAGTGAAACATAAATAAGATGCTTATGATTGTCCAGGATTTTCTCCTGCCTAAGTATCGTGAGGGTATATGTATGGTTACCAAGTGAATAGTCAGTACCTAATTCCTTTTTCAAGCAGTCTATGTAATGCGATTAACACGCAAAAACGATATTGTTATGGGCCTTGTCAGCAGGGAGAACATCATACTTGTTATGCAGGTAAGACATGTGTTAGAAACATTTAGGTTTTTTAAGATCGATATTGCTTCAGTGCTCATTGACCCATGAAGTCATTTTTATTATAATTTGTATCAAAGACCTCATAGTCGTAACTCATTCGGAAAGAGTATCTAAATCTTCTTGCATAATCTTCGAAAGTTATGCTTCCACTGGACAATTAACCAGTTTTCGACTGGATTCTAAAATTATACGCTCTTTTCACGATTTTGTAGTAGTTGTTTTCATCTAAGCCAGACAAAAGTGTCAATTTCATGCAATGTTCAACCAAAATAAAATATATTTTTCTCGTACTCTGTATCAAATTTAAATGTTGCAACGACTTTTGATTGTTTTTATTTGCTATAAAATAGACATCAGTTATAATATTCAAATATCTATAAAGTTTAAGAAAATTGTACTCAAATTCTTTGTCCTTTTTGTTGCTCTTGTATAGAACGGAAACCATTTTGTCGACCATAAGGGAAATAACTTAAATAAAGAAAAATGTCAAAAACGTATAATTTTAGAATCAAGTCGGAATCTGGCAAATGGTCTATTTATGGATTTATGCTTACGATATTTAGGTCATTTGGCGAAAACAACTCGTAGAGAAGTGTTGTTGATAATATTATGGTTACCAGTTTTAATTTGACCAGGCAGATTATATATGAATAGAGAACATGTACAGGTACAATCAGAAGGTTTAGACTAGAAATCTTCAATGTTGAGATCCTGCAACACGTTCGTGTAGTTAAATATTTTCGTTGCAATATACTATGACGTGTATATAATAATGACTTAACAATTACAAAAATAGATATCTCATAATTAACTTGACAATTAAAAAAAAAGATATCTCATTTATATTTAATTAACTTCATCAGATACGCACGAAGTCAAAAGATTGCAAAGTTAAATAAGTCTTTTTGAACAAGAAAACTAAAGGGCATGAACAAGATAGTCAACTAAAGGGCATGAACAAGATAGTCAAAATCGTGTAAGATTACCTATGTATAAGTGAGATAAAGAAATGTTTGGAGATATAAAACACAGTCAGAACAGTTCCACAGTCTAGTAGAAACTGAGACAAAATGAATACGTCTAACACCTATATACTCCACCTTTCAATTTACTGGGTTCGTACAGGCACTTCAATAAAAAGTGGCATTGTTAAACTAGTTTAATGGATTAAAACCTTCCCTCTTATTGAAACGATTTCGTCATGCACGTAAAAAATATAATTCGCTACTTCCTTGACTTATTTCATCATTATCTCAACGGTTTGTATATATTTCCCGAAGTTTCTTATTCAACAAGACCTCTTCTTTGATTCGCTTTCTACCTGCATCGATATTGTAAATGTGTACTTCACGATGGATGTCTTTCATGGACCAGAAATGCATTCAAAGAACAAATGTACACTTTAAAGCCCGGTATACACGATACAAGTTTTGCATCCAAGTCTCCATTCAAGAAAACTTGAATTCAAGTTTGTGTATACACGATGCAAAATATTTTGATGAATACACAAGTTTTGGCGGGAGATACAACAAACAAAATGGCATTTTTGGGAGGAGAGGATGGTGCTGCCCTTTGTATTGCATTATTATGTACAATTGTACTGCGAAGGAGATTAAGCTCCAAAAAGAGGTCAACATGGGCTCGTAAATGGTTTCGAAGGCAACGATGGGATGTATTTCTATGAAGTCTATTAGATCTTCAATCATTTCATTAGTCCATGTAACTGTCTTTTTCCTGCATTTTGGAGTTTCCTCTTTTCCCGCCATCTTTGCACAACACGTGTAGTTGTTATTATTTATATTCACAAATTGATGCTGATAAGGATTCTGTCTTCTGATTGGTCAATCTCCATCCAAGTTGAAAAAAAATAGGATGCATTTCTATTCCATCCAAGTCCGTTCAAGTTTTTTGATTCAAGTTTCTTGTATGGTATATACGATCAAAAAACTTGAATGGAGACTTGGATGCAAAACTTGCATCGTGTATACCGGGCTTAAGATAAACATGGGCTATTGTGACAGTATCTAAATATTATATTAGAACATACACCAAAAAAAACTCTTACTTGTGTTTTATTTTATTTTTTATCATTCTCAGTTGCTAAGCTATATCTTGGATATATTATGGCATAAAATTTAAATGAATGAATGAAGTATTAGTCAAGACATTATTTCTGTGAAATCATAAGTAATATCAACAATAAAATTGTTGAATAAAAAGGATAAAATAATATTATGAACTAAAAATAGACATTGAAGTACAAATCTATTTCTTGTTATACATAGTGATTTATTACACGTAAAAGTGTGCTACGTTTGTAAAGACAGCCATGACCAAAGTCGAATATATATATGTTTCTCTGATATCAAGAACATTATTCCAATATGGGTGAGGTAAGACTATGTAAAATATACAAGAACAGCAAATATTAAAATATATATGAACGGGCACCTGTTTAATTAATATAATGAGCGAAAATTAGTGATCAAATGCATGTCTAAGTGGCATTTAAGTCATAAATGTGTAACCCATTTCAATTAAGGTCAAAACAGTTGTTTGTTTAAAATCTATCAAGACTTCTTAATAATGTTTAGACGAAACTGATATTCTATTAGGAACGTATCTCATTTCAGTCACTTAAAAACTAATGTGCAATCTAAACAAAAGACTTCTTTTATTTGTTAACTACCGTGAATGCCACATGAGAACTTAATTGTCCTTGAAACATAAATTATAAAACCAGTTCAGATGTCTACAAGATCTGTGTCATATGGACAATTTCATCCATGCTTTATTTGTGAAAATTACTACATTTAACAATAGATTTTCATGTTTGAAGGATAATTTGATAGACGTTTTGCATAAGCTATCAGCCAATCTTGATACATCGTACTTCAGACGTAAAAACATTGGCTTGCAACTTGTTGTTTTTTAAATTCTTATTAAAAGAAATGTATTAGTTTTGCAAGACAGAAAAAATGGTAAGCAAGATAGAAATAGAAGAATCTAGACTTGAAACACAAGAATGATGCAATAGTTATTTTTGACAGGATGTATTTGTATAAATATTTATGAAAAGAAAGATAATCAGTATTGGTCAACAATTCCAACCAATACCAACAAAACGAATTATCACCTCTCACCATAAACCATTGAACATAGAAAAGACCATGGCATATAACGTTGGAAATCCAGATTTCAGTTATATCATATTGGCCAGTTTTATTGGTGTCAAACCTATGGTGCTCGTAGAAACCAGCATTCATATTTAACATTAATAAATTATTACTATTTGTTTTAATATTTGTTGTTATTGTGTAGTTGTCATGACGTTCAAAATAGTTCCAAAAAGTTGATGTGGTTGAATTGTTACGACTACCTTGACTCATGACGTTTCAATTCCGAGATCACATGCCAACCTTTTAACCAATCATATGCGGCTTTCTAAATGAAATAAACAAAGTTTATGATTATTGAAATACAGAGCAAATACATAAAAGTTTTAGTCCATATCTAACAAATATTGAAATTCAGACATATGGATTTGGCAGTCTAAATAGAATCTGATGTTTTAGTAATTTTCAAACGTTAGAGAAAAGCGAAAGGGCAATCAAGACTGGACAATCCAGAGAAACTGACAACATTGGGTGCACGGGACGAAGACAAGCAAAATAAAAAACACAACAAACATAGATAAAAAGATGAGCAACACGGAACGCACCAAAAAGTGGGGGTGAACATATTATTCAGAAACTATTTATACAATAATATTGTGTTGTCCATGTTATATGCCGAAATATGTCCCAAGGTTAGAGGGCATAATGCACGACCCATAATGCACGACCCGACGGGTCGTGCATTATGCCCTCTAACCTTGGGACATATTTCGGCATATAACATGGACAACACAATATCATTGTTAGTATTACTCTGAATGTCTTTGGTGATTTAAAAAAATGAAATTTGTCTAAAATGTATTGATAAGCTCGCTTCGTTAAGCGAGCTATTTATGACTGAAACATGGTAAAATTAAATCAATAAAGGAATAATGACGAATACCATTTACTTTGACTAAAACAGAAATCCTTATCATCCATACACTATGCCTATGAAAAAGTTTCACCACATCCGGGTTATCCATACCACTATGGCTATGAAAAAGCTTCAACACATCCGGGACATTCCGGGTAACTGCTTTTCGCGACACCCTCTAGACCGTATGAAAGATACGGTGTACGAAAGGTATCGAATACCGGAATCGCTGTTGCCTATATTGTTTCCTTGTGAAATAAACATAAAATTTAATTCAACATTCTTCTTCTTTGACGAAAATATACAAATTATTTGTTTGAAATGAATATTTAAAGAATTTTGTCTGTAAATTGAAACCGATAATTATCGAATCCTACACGGAAAGTAACGAGTCGCTAAAAAATAACACGATTGCGCAACCCGATCGTCTGCTCTGGATTATTGCTAAAGCAAACGCAAGCTTATATTTATATTCGCATCAGGTATTGATAAAATACACAATTGCCCAAAATGTCTCAGAGAAAAACACTTTCAAAAGTTCCGTTGACCCCCCAATTTACAACAAATGGTCCAAAGTCCAATCGGAATAAAATCCAGGTGTTAAGCGGCCTTCCTGTTTGGATTATTTCATGGCGTCTCATTGACATTGGCGATACCACTTCATTTTTAACCTTTTCGAAGTTCTATTCAACTATATAATTTTATTCTACATTTACACATGGATCCTGGTGGTAAAATCTACACTATTGATGAGTTTAGATGTTGGAAAGTCGAGAATCTTGACGATCAGAGGTCTGACGAAAACAAGAACGAAGGGGGAGGGTACCGGGTCGTTTCGCCCCAGAAAGTGAGTCGATTCGCCCCACTTAATCGCTATTATATAATAATAGATGAAGTCTTTTTCGACAATTTGTTGGTAATTATTTATTTATTAGTTGTATACAAGAAATAATAATAACAACTGATATGTGTCATATGTCAACAACTAATTTGAAGCCATGCAAAACAAACAATACATATTACATATAAATTTATTACTGTATTGTTCAAAGAAATTTTACAAATTTAAGCAGGTGTCAAACAATTTACTATATAATGATTTTATTGTCAATATATTTATACAATTGGATTGGGAACAAGTTTTTACAACTTATTAGTCCCTCTCCATACAAATACAGTAATACTACTAATAGTAATAGCATAAACAAATCAAATGACAGCAAATGTGCAGGCTATATCAATAATTAGTAAATTAAGCAAAATCATGTCAAACTAAGCATACATATTAAATATTGTTTTAATATTTAACAGAAAAAAAGGAGGGGGGTGGTAAAACTAATAAATTGTTTGAGATAATATCACGATTGGGGATAATTAACACAGGCACTTGTTTCATTCAAAAAATATATGCCCCGGCCTCTTCCTTACTTCAAGGTAAACATCTGCACTTTACCCCTTCCCCACTTCGCCTCAATATTTTTCGCTTATTTGTGATCCTTTCGCTGACCCAATTATATCGTTACAATCCTGAGATATTTCCCTTTTCGACTGCCACATTTAAATATAAATACCGGGCCCCCTTCAGACGAATTGAACCAGAATATTCAGCGAAAGTCGCATTTTCTATTTTTCAGTCACTGAAACGGATACGGTCACTTCCGGTCCGTTCTAAATTGATTTAGAAACTAAAAAAAAAAAGTGTTTTAAAAATCAAATGTCAGTAATTTGGAGTTGAACATATTTTTATAATCTGCATTGGAACAATTATCTGTATTTTAAAGGCTTACTTTACATTTGAGAGAAGATCATGATGGCATTGTTACACATGGCCGGTCTAGAGAATTCCGAATGCATATGAAAAATCCAGCGCAAACCAGAAGTTTCAATGTCTTAAATTTTCACCAAGCCACTTTCGCTGAATACTCTTGTCCAATTCGTCTGAGGGGGTCCCGGTAGGTATATTTAAATGTGGCAGTCGAAAAGAGAAATATCTCGGGAGTGTAACGATATAATTGGGTCAGCGAAAGGATCACAAATATGCGAAAAATATTGAGGCGAAGTGGGGAAGGGGTAAAGGGCAGATGTTTACCTTGAAGTAAGGAAGAGGAGGGGGCATATATTTTTTGAATGAAACAAGTGTCTGTGATAATTAATTATTAAATCTACAAGTTTGTCGAATAAATTTTTGCACTGATTTGAACAATAAAGTATTCAATTCTTCACTAATTTCATTACATCCAAAGAGTATATACTCTATAGAGATGGGAACAATGTTATTAAAATAATTAAACAGAGAAGTTCTATCGTGTTGATAAAGTGGACATTCAAGAAAAAAATGAATAGCATCCTCAAATAAATGACCACATACACAACGTGGATCATTCTTCAAATTTACTCTATAAATCGGCATTAAGGCCACTACATCTATAAAGGTAATAACAAAATTACCGAACTCCGAACAATCTTATAAAGGGAAAGTCAAAACTCATAATTATATAAACAGACGAAATCAGTCAACAACCGGAAAACTGTGAAAACCGTAATGACCCTGACTTGGTACAGGCATTTCTAAAGAAATGGTGGGTTGAATCAGATTTTAAGGCGCCAAACCTCCCGCTCTCATTACGGTTCAAAGGTTCCGGCTGTCACTGTAACAGTATTTAAATACAGGAACAAAATAGGTAAAATAGTTGTCAAAGCAGTACCATATTCGGTGACGTAAATGTCAAAAATATTTTTACGTCACACATTGACAAAAAAATTCTTGACATTTTGGACTTCTTTATCTTTATACATTTTCACTATATGAAAATGCATCGCTTATAATTATTTCTGCAGAGACGGAATATATTTCGACAAGATATTGGTATCGGAATATAAACTTTTTAAGAGATCGAATAAGGCGAATATTTTTATAGCCCTGGTCCAGTACCCTGTTTCTCAGATGAAGATGACGTTTCAGGAAATCAGAATAATTGCTACTGGCCCTTGCATAGCGAATCAATTGCGAGATGTAAACACCATATGCAGGAGAAGCTGGTATATTGCTGCACATGTTTGGAAAATTTATGATTTTAAAATTGAAGTCGTCCCGCTTATCATAAATTTTAGTACTGAGTTGACCACTGTCGTCAAATTCGAGGTATAAGTCCAAAAATGATGCGGACGAAGCTGTATCGGTGGTCTCTTTAACTTCCAGCTCTGGAGGATATATCAATGGAAGAAATTCTGCAAATCTAGAATTATTGATAGATAAAACGTCATCAATATACCTGTATGTCTTAGCTTAGTATGTATTATGTTAATTTTCCTATCGCCAATATTGTAAAATGAAGCCACCGGAATTTGGACAGCCTGAATTGTCAAACAATGAAAGTGAAGCCATACATAATATTAAACACGTCAAGAAAGCATGTTAATTATGAGGAAGACAAAAATAAAGTACCCATGAACAAGCCTTACAACATCCAAAATACCAATATTTGCAATGCTATTTTCCGTATTTCATTTTTTAAAGCACTATTACAATGGTATTTTCCATATTTCATTTTTTAAAGTACTATTACAATGGTATTTTCCATATTTCATTTTTTAAAGCACTATTACAATGGTATTTTCCATATTTCATTTTTTAAAGCACTATTACAATGGTATTTTCCATATTTCATTTTTTAAAGCACTCTTAATAAATGAAGGCGAAACGACCCGGGGCAAACGGGAATAGGGGAAAAACGACTCACGGGGCGAAACGACACGGATTCAGGCTTGTGTTGTCGGCAGGTAAGTTAAACTTGCCTTTGGTGCCATCACAAGATTATGTTTTACAAGATAACAAGAGGTGCTGCGACAAAATTTTGAGTGACTGGAATTTCAGACTCCGTTCATTGGGCTTCAAATGTATTCTGGTAGGCTTGATGAACATGATTGATGGTATGCAATTTTGGACACCAATTGTTTTTTACAGACATAAAACAGTTCTGGTTAGCCCATGGTTATGTTGCATTGACAAATGACATGCTGAAAGCCTATAAGGTTGCCCACGTCTGAATATTTTTAAGTGGGTGGTTGCAGGAGGCATATTTCCTAAAGACGAAGTCGAACAACAACTTATGTATTTTAAGAACAAAGTGTTCATCATCACAGACACTGGATGACGACCCCCACAATGTATTGATATTGCACCAAAGAAGATGATGGTTTAACAGAAGGAGCTTATTGTTCTTGCACTGCAGGGTATGAAATTTATGCATGTTTTTTTTTATTCTCTATATCGTGTCTATGTAGTGCCAATTCAGGACCATTAGATAATAACACTTAACAGAAGGGATTGCAACCAATCTTGGCTGAAATTTTCCTAACAAATTCATGACAAAATGTTGTAGTTACTATGGTGTCAATGAATCAGTACATTTCAATAATGTTTGAGAGATGTCAGTTCAAATCTCTCTGGAAGCTAATGATCAGCATACATATTAGGTTTGTCAACTACTAACAATTACAATACATGTATATACAATGTAGCTTCTATAGTACAAGGTAGTACGTTTCAATAATGTTGAAAAGATGTCAGTTCAAATCTGACTGGAAGCTAATCTATCATAGTATGGGTTTATTTTAATATATGCCTGATCATGTTGACTGCATTAACTAACTTGGACACAAGTCCCTAGCTTAATGAAAGTTTTGAAGAACTACCGGTACTCCTTTTTCAATGCGACCGCAAACATGTTGTGTAATAGTTAGCATGCTCACCTAGAATGTGGTAGATCCATGGGTTCTAGCCCCTGTCTAGTCAAACCAAAGATTATAATATTGGTAAGAATGCAGCATTAAGGAGTAAGAACAAAAACTGGTCGAGTCAGAATAATGTTTCAGAGTGGAACGACATATCTGTTGTTTCAATGAACTACATTTTGTAGCACTCTAAAAATCCAACTAAGGGTGTTGGTCTTTTCATTTTTTGTATCTAAATGTGTTTCCTGTTGCTCATGCTTAAATAGTTTACACATCACATGTTATAGTTTATGTTTCTTGTTTAAAAATTCTATGAATAGAATGTTTTTGTCCCCCATATGAGTGTTGTTTTTCATGTAACATTATTGAATATTTTGGGCTTTGTTCATTTACCTGAGAAAGTCTTAGACAAATATTTTTAAATTAAAGGAGTTTTGAACCTTATTACATGTAGTATGGGGGTTTTTTGGGAGGGGGGGGGGGGTGGAACTTTTGTCAGATTTTATAACTTCTCAATTCAATAACTAAAGGATAGAGAAATTTGCATAGTGTCCTCCAATATTAACTTTTTGATGTTAAAAGCAATATAATTTTCATTCAATCATTAACTTAAGACTTAATCAGGGTGAGGGGAATGTTTTATTACCCATTCTTCAATGTTCCAGTTCATAGTTTTGTTATTTTACAACATTGTTATTATACATGTAGCTGACCTTTTAATAATGTTTTGTTTTTGCAATAAATATTTTCTTGTTATTATATTTGTTTAATTTTTGTGCTCTATAATTTACAAAAGTTATCCAGTTGAATCTTTTACAAAGTACATGTGCATGTACATATTTTGCCCAACCAAGACTGACTTGTTCCTGAATTTAACACTTTTTCCATACTAATCCTTATATGTTATTATTGGTCTCATGACATTGGCATAAACAAGAAAGGATGGAGTGCCTCATGAACAGAAACCACACCATAATAATGTGCTTAACATACATATAAGAATGGAACATGACTGTTAATGTATAGCCCTGTATCAGGGCATACTATTTAACCCCTGTCTGTCCCTCCCTATAGTTTTGAGCTAGAGTTTTTGTAATATTTTGCAGTGTGTTTAATGTACAAATACTAAAGGTGTGCATTCTTACAGGATTTTGACTTCTAAAAAATCACAAAATGATATATAGTTGAACTAAGTCATTTTTAAGTTAGTACATCTAAAGTGTCTTACACACACAGACTTTATACATTCTCTAACAAAAGGGGCACACCAGTTTTAAGTTGGGCCTTTTAAAAAGTTTTATTTGATGCTCCATAATATGATAATTTACAAATTGCATGTTTAATGTGATATAAATATGATAAACTATAAAACCATGCAGAAGTCTAACATAATGCCAACTTTAAAGCATTAACATTACAAAGCTGATTTTGTACGAATACCTGCCAGTCGCTTAGGGGGAAAAAAGACTTCTTTGATTTCCCTTTTTCATAAGGACCCCCCCTTTTATAGGATAGTCGGACAACAAAATATACAAGATTTAGATTAATTTTCTTCAAGTTAATCGATAAGTACCCTCTAGGATGATATATTTTTATTTATTCTTGCAGGTCTAGGATGTTTTGTAAACAGTACTATTTGCGAGGTTGTGTCACAATATCCTTGGAAGTTGGAACTACTACATGTATTCTACTATGGCTGAATATTCACACGATCTCTCATTATTTTCAAGATCTACGGGATACATTACATGTAGTCATAAATTATTTTCCTAACCAACAAATTCACGAAAACTTCCTTACGACAGAGACGATATGTGCATAACTGCCACGATGAATAAACTGCGTCACCGTGTTTACAAATGCAATGACGTCTTGTTTACGTTTTTTTTACTCCGATTGACCTTTGAACCATAATGGCGGCGGTAACGTGAAATTGCAATCGTAACTACTCGGCCATTCTCGCTACCCTGCAAATAACCTCGTACGTACATAGTAGAAATTCTTCTTAAATTGTTTGCCGGAAGTTAAGTTAAGTTAAGCCGCACAAAAATATAGTTCACGAAAATCCAATATGGAAGACATACTAAGTAAAATCTAATCATGCAAAACTAATTAAAACTTTAATTGAAATATAGAAAATTGCTTAAAATATAACTTTATCAAACTTTCATGTAACTGACATGTGAAAAGTAGTGTGATTTATACGCCTAATGCATACAAGGTTATTTGCAGGGTAGCGAGAATGGCCGAGTAGTTACGATTGCGTGAAATTGGTAACCGATAATTATCGAATCCTACACGGAAAGTAACGAGTCGCTAAAAATAACACGATTGCGCAATCCGATCGTCTGCTCTGGATTATTCCTAGAGCAAACTCAAGCTTATATTTATATTCTCTTAATTGCATCAGGTATTGATAAAATACACAATTGCCCAAAATGTCTCAAAGAAAAACACTCAAAACCTTATGCATATGTCAAAAACCCAGTATGGATAGAAACTGCTCTTTGATTGTTTTTTTTTGTATATATGTCATACAGTGATACATAGAAAGTTGCAAAATGTTGTGTACATGAAAAAAAAGGAGGGATGGGCAATCAGAGGCACCATAGGGCCCTGTCCACAAGTACTTGTGATCTTGAAGAGTGTCTCAGACCCTATGTTATGTGCAACATTTACAAAAAGATTCGCCTTATTCGATCTCTTAAAAAGTTTATATTCCGATACCAAGATCTTGTCAAAATATATTCCGTCTCTGCAGAAAATATTATAAACGATGGATGTATAAAGATAAGGTGTCAACAAAAATGTCAAAATATTTTTTTATCAATGTGTGACGTAAAAGTGTCTTTGACATTTACTTCACTGAGTTTGGTGCTGCTTTTACAGCTGTTTTACATGTACCTGTTTTGTTCAAGTATTGTTATAAATACTGTTATAGTGACAGCCGGAAACTTTGAGCCGTAATGAAAGCGGGAGGTTTGGCACTTTAAAATCTGATTCAACCCACCATTTCTTTAGAAATGCCTGTACCAAGTCAGGGTCATTACGGTTTTCAGTTTTCCGGTTGTTGACTGATTTTGTCTGTTTATATACTTATGAGTTTTGACTTTCCCTTTGTAAGATTGTTCGGAGTTCGGTAATTTTGTTATTACCCTTACCCTAGATGCTATGTGCAACATTTACATACTCTATTATGTCTACTGGTGGTCACTAGTAAACCAAATTTCTATTTTCAGGCAAAGTTGGTAAATAATTATATGTACATAAGCATAAAGTTTTGCATATGTTTGCTCATCCAAGACCAAGGATATCTAATTAGTGATTAGCTTCGCGTGCTTTCCAGGCAGTGCCTGTTTCATATTAGTATAAAGATTGGCAAATAATATTCATTTAAATTAATCAAATGTTTAATTTCAACAATAACAATGAACTATCAAATATTTAATTCCCAAACCTGGAACTGGCCATTGTTTTGACAGACGACAGCATCAACGTTAAAGAAAAACGTATACTACATTGTAAATTGTACGCTGTTAAAAACGCTCAGGTGATCCCGTTTAGACCCCGCCTATTTAAATGACGTAACATTGTTCTAAGCTCCGCCCATCAGCATAGTAATGACTCCAACAATAGTACTTATGCGAGTGCATAGTACAACGACGCTATGTATTCTTTGTAAAATTATGTTTCGATAATATCATGTCAATTATAATGAAAGTTTCTTACATGAAGAGTAATAATATTGTATCTTACATAGAATATATTTTTGAACTATTCGGACAGTGTAGTATGTTATTGCATCGTTTTTAATGATATTAGGTAAAAGAAATTCGGAAATGTGGTTTCATCTGTAGACATCAACTATGACATCGTTACTTTTATCTACATTTATACAACCATTATTTTGAGGAATTAAGTGTATTCTAAATATATACAGATGCCAGATGAGGTTTTTTTTTCAGCATCAAGAATGACAATACCCGACAGAAATGCATAGTAAAAATCACAAGTAGCCTTATTCGTTTATTTCCTATGTAACGATATATGATCATGTTGACATTGGTTGTGGCGATCATACCACAACAACTAGTTGCATGTCCGGTTTTTTTTTCTGTTGAAAGTTTGCGTTTTCCCGACTTCTGTTGTTTTGTTCATGTATGTTTGTATTGTATTTTTTGTGCATCTTTTATACTTATGTTTACCCGAAGATATCTTCAGATTTAGATACTCTCCTTTCGTCTTTGACTAATGTTAGCTGGTGTTATCACAGGTACTCGTGTCGTCATGAGCATTAAAATTAATATCTAAGCTTTTATTTCGATTGGATTTAGGAACTGTTTTGACGATGTGGTATTTTTTTAAATATTTTTTTGTTTGTTTTGTTTTTCAATTTATGACCCTGAAAGGTAAAAAAAATAATACAACGAAAATTGGCAATATCCCCAACATAACTTGTAAGGGTATTTAACGTTATCTCAGTACATTGCACTTTGCCATTTAATGAGAATCTTATCTCTCTCTATAGACTCTATTCTATACGTATATATTACACTATAATGATACTATTTACATCTTAATAAGATTACTGCCATTAATTTTTACATTTCTATATTTAAGTTTTGTTGCAGATGTTTTCTTAAATCCTTAATTTGTTTATTTGTTGTTTATAATCGGACTGTACTCAATCGACACAACCTCTTCAAGTTAGTTGTAAACGATTTAGCCAGCGTATTAGGTCTAATTGTCACTAATCCTATCGGATATGAACTTGACGGTTCTAGACTCCGGTGCCTGAACATGTGTGAACTATGTGCTTTCAAACGGCATTATAATTCATGTCAGATAGGCTATCAAAACGTATTAAGTCCAACTCGCTGAACTAAAACATTCACCAAAATGCATTTAAATCCGGGATAAACACAATCCCTTCCTTAATTGCATCTTTACTTATACAAAACGAGAAAAATTAAAGGTAAAATTGCCAATATTGGCCTGATGACACTGATGTTTTTCTTTGCGACCACACAAAGCCACTTTTTGTCAGTTGATACAGAGTTTAATTTTATTTGAATGATATTTTAATGGAATAGTGGAAATTGTAAAACACAAAACCAGTCACCGGTGAAGCATTGACACTGAGCCGGATTAGTGGATTATTCCTGTAATGATGCCTATTTCCCGCCCTCGTTCTTACATTGAATTGTTCCTGGCGTGCAGCGAGCCTTTTTAAAGCCATTTACCATATCTAAATTGATAAAATGCTGTAATTAAATCAAAACTGCAGTATTAAGTTTAGAAGTATTTGGAAACGAGTGTTGCGTGCCCGACTGTCAATACGCCTCGGTTAACACTCAACAATGGTAGACAAGATATTTCTAAAGGATGGGTTAAATCATCGTGGGTTAGACAAGTATAACACATAAATATTAGCTGATATATCCCTGATTATGGTGTCTAAATCTTGTTACCGATATTTACCGCTTTCTTTGATACTGCATTATTTTATTACTAGGTTTTTATTCCTAGTATGTGTATTATTAACTTAATGAGTTTGCTTTATACATGTAATTATTGTGTTTTAAGCTTCAGATCCCTGTACTACGCCAAAGGGTAGTTAAACTGTCAGGAACAATATATTTAACATATAGTTGTTAATTGTCAATTTTCATCAGCATTTACTATGTTGCTGTTGTTTTCTTTTTTGTGTTAAATTGTTTGAGTTGAGAGCTAGTTGTTTGTTTTGTTGATATTGGTGAAATTGTTGACCATCACTCTTTAAATTGCTCTTCATAATTGACATAGTCGTTAATTGTTCATCATTCACCAGACGTGATATATACGTTCTTTATATAAATATAGTGGATGTGGTGGAGTGGTCTAGGGCGCTGGACCTAAGGCTAAGCGAATGGTGCTGCAGTGTATCAATGGTGTGGGTTCAAATCCCGTCTAGGGAAGAACAAAAATTTGACAGCTCTAAAATCTAATTCTAACACTGTTTGGTTTAATTTTCAGACGTATATAATATTTAGTATTAACCTAGTATCCTTAGTAACTTTGAGATCCAGTGGGACAGATATATTGTATGGTTGTCACTTGCTTCTAGACGTTTATATGTTATAAGGTATACAGTTTTAACAAAGCTTTTAGTGGGACTATTATTTTCATTCTCGACAATCAATATAGTACAGTTGTTATGACATTGTGCATGTGTGTTTTTTGTTGTATTGTATGTTTACATTACTGTTTTATGTGCACGGTTTGCTGTTATTTCCTATGATGATTGATAGTTTTTCCACCAATAAAATGTATATATATTACGAAACAGCGTAAATGTTATGTAAACTAAGGATCTCCTCTATCGGGGAAGTATAACATTTGTCAATTTGACGATCCTGTTTATGCGCTTTGGTTATAATGCTTCCAAAGACTTAAATTAGTTAGCTTTCCAATCGATCGAATTTGAGTACACCTCATGATAGTTATTCCAGAAATGTCTCGTGCGCATCTAAGTAGATATCTACGATCCTATTAAAGTGCACCGAGAGATCTAACGGCTACTATTTCTATTCAAATCTGGATTAACAGGGATATGGTTCTAAATATAAATGATAGAAATGTAACTGACATTATTAGGTCCACGCCTATGACGACGTTTGTGATTGGTTCATTAAAAAATCACGAGCATAGCGAGGGCACAAAGTGCATTTAGGTTGATATTTCAAAATGGTGCGTTCATAACACTTGCGGATGAGCTAAGTGAAATACTGTTGTTACACACTTGTGTTTCAAGTTACATAATACGAAAATGTAATAGGGGAAATTTTTCGTTCATGTTTTAATTTGTACCGGCCTTTTCATATCCAGATTATCCCATTTGCCTGACTTTTGCTCGCGGTTAGCCTTGCTCGATATGCACTCAGAGCAAAATGTTTAACTTAATATGTAAAATCTATAATTCTATAATTACCGTGCAGGTTATACATTTGGATATTTTGAAAGTCCCTCTGGCAATTATTACTTGAGTTTTGTCTATATCAGTGGTTGTAATCACCGCTTTTTTGCAGAAATCCGGAATATTTGTATAACATGATCTGATTCTTTATCTTATCAATAAGAAACCAGTGTGAAGAAATGCCGTTTGTTTTATGGAAATCATTAATAAAAAAAAGCAGGGACTAGTGTATTTGCTTCTTTTTTTTTTCTTCAACACATTTTAGGTTTGTGTTTTCAAAGTGAAACACACGCATGCACAGAATCATCTTAATATTTGTTAATCATATTTACACATAATCAATTATAAATGATAAAAACTATATTTATTTACTGTAAATGAATCAATAATTCAAATACAAAGTTATAAAAGTGAGATGCAAATGATATATAGAAAACCCATATCTTTTCAATACCCTAAATCCAAATGAAACTTTGCTAATAGGTAACAATTGTTACAATGTGAATTTACTTTTAATTTAAGATTCTGTTTTTGTGGGTAAGTCTTAATTTTCTTATGTTGTGGGTTAAAATAAAATAGAAACAACTAAGGAGGAAAATATGTTGAACGAAAATAAAATGCCTTTTAGAAAAACAATTCTTCTTTCAAACAACATGATTTAGTTTATTCAATATAGCGTGTTACATTGTTAGCCTCTGTAGTATCCCTGTGAATTTTAGAAACAATTCCTGCAAAGTTGAAAATTTCATTCTAAGATTTGTAAATAATACAATATAGTTCTCCACAATTTCAAATATTAAAAGGTATTTTAAAACCGGCTATTGGTATGATTTTATTAGTGCAACACTTATCAAACTAGCGTCTTAATACTATTATAAATTTATATCACCGAGGGTCATAAATGATGCAATTTCAATCAACAATGAAGTGTATTAAGTCCTTTAATATCTACTTTTTATGGATATGTATTAAAACTACAAATACGACAAACCGCTGAGACGTACCATTGTATCTTCTAGTCTAACGACATGTACGTTGTGACAATTTTAATCATGTTGCCATCTGTGGTCATTGGATGTACCATGTGTATTCTTGTGGCTATTATGCTGATATTAACATGAATTATAATGGATAATTATAACAATTTCTGTTATTTAGAGCTTAATTGCTTTCTATTATAGCAGTGTATTGGATGTAACATCTTGGTATATGGCCCCTTGGAGTCTTCAAAACTATTAATGTTAGACCAGATTATCTTGGTCCTAATCATACACACAATTCAACAGCATTCAGATGTCAACATAGCTTTTACTGAAGATGCCATTATAAATTATATTACACACGTGTTCCATTTATCAATGGTAGTAACCGTATCGGTGGCGTAATGGTTAGCGTGTTCGCTTAGAGTGCGTTAGATCTTGGGTTCGAGCCCCGGTCGGGTCAAACCAAAGACGCTAAAATTGGTATGTGTTGCTTCTCCGCTAAGCACGTTGCATTAAGGAGAAAGAGCAAAGACTGGTTTGCTCGGAATCAGAATAATGTCTCCGAGTGGAGCGATATGTATACCCGCGGATTGTTGTTTCAGTGAGCTAGCACTATAAAAATCCAACTCAGCGTGTTGGTCTAGAACAAAGCGGACCTCATCATCATCTCATTGAAAATTAACTTGTTCTCGCCATAATATATCTGAAAAATTGCTGAATTGGCGTTAAATAACAATCACTCACTCACTCAATGGTAGTAACACGCATTGCATAGAACCTTTTTTTTAATTTCAAATCTCTTGTATCGTGCTCAATATTCAAATAAAATTGTTGAATAAAAAGCATTGCAATGCGCTAGTCTTTTGTCCTAAGAATGATTATTAAATTATTTTTATTTCATATATTTAATGTAACTAACTTGTGATGTAAATGGGCCTAATAAGTAAATAATGTGTTGCCAAATGTGATACAAAAACTTGATTTGGTAACTTCAGACTAACAGTCTCTATTTAGAAACTCCTTGGTCAAAATGGTTAGCACGGCCGTCTAGAGATCGGATACTCGTGGGTTTGATTCCCGGTCGCACCGTCAACCCAAAAGAACAAAGTGATATTTACTGCTTCCCTTCTGAGCACAAGTATTGAGGAGTAAGAACGAAAAGTGTTTGGATTGATTAGGATACAGAGTAATATGTCAGATTGTAAATCAAGAAATTTGGTTCAGCACTGGCATGGTTTATTATATTTATTTATTACTGAAATTTACAGTTTCTAAATAATGAAATTATTAATAAAACAGAGGTTCTCCTCCCTCGGGCATAGGTGACTTTATAAAACAGAGGTTCTCCTCCCTCGGGCATAGGTGACTTTATAAAACAGAGGTTCTCCTCCCTCGGGCATAGGTGACTTTATAAAACAGAGGTTCTCCTCCCTCGGGCAGAGGTGACTTTATAAAACAGAGGTTCTCCTCCCTCGGGCATAGGTGACCTTATAAAACAGAGGTTCTCCTCCCTCGGGCATAGGTGACCTTATAAAACAGAGGTTCTCCTCCCTCGGGCATAGGTGACCTTATAAAACAGAGGTTCTCCTCCCTCGGGCATAGGTGACTTTATAAAACAGAGGTTCTCCTCCCTCGGGCATAGGTGACTTTATAAAACAGAGGTTCTCCTCCCTCGGGCATAGGTGACCTTATAAAACAGAGGTTCTCCTCCCTCGGGCATAGGTGACTTTATAAAACAGAGGTTCTCCTCCCTCGGGCATAGGTGACCTTATAAAACAGAGGTTCTCCTCCCTCGCGCATAGGTGACTTTATAAAACAGAGGTTCTCCTCCCTCGGGCATAGGTGACTTTATAAAACAGAGGTTCTCCTCCCTCGGGCATAGGTGACCTTATAAAACAGAGGTTCTCCTCCCTCGGGTATAGGTGACCTTATAAAACAGAGGTTCTCCTCCCTCGGGCATAGGTGACTTTATAAAACAGAGGTTCTCCTCCCTCGGGCATAGGTGACTTTATAAAACAGAGGTTCTCCTCCCTCGGGCATAGGTGACCTTATAAAACAGAGGTTCTCCTCCCTCGGGCAGAGGTGACTTTATAAAACAGAGGTTCTCCTCCCTCGGGCATAGGTGACCTTATAAAACAGAGGTTCTCCTCCCTCGGGTATAGGTGACCTTATAAAACAGAGGTTCTCCTCCCTCGGGCATAGGTGACTTTATAAAACAGAGGTTCTCCTCCCTCGGGCATAGGTGACTTTATAAAACAGAGGTTCTCCTCCCTCGGGCATAGGTGACTTTATAAAACAGAGGTTCTCCTCCCTCGGGCATAGGTGACCTTATAAAACAGAGGTTCTCCTCCCTCGGGTATAGGTGACCTTATAAAACAGAGGTTCTCCTCCCTCGGGCATAGGTGACTTTATAAAACAGAGGTTCTCCTCCCTCGGGCATAGGTGACTTTATAAAACAGAGGTTCTCCTCCCTCGGGCATAGGTGACCTTATAAAACAGAGGTTCTCCTCCCTCGGGCATAGGTGACCTTATAAAACAGAGGTTCTCCTCCCTCGGGCATAGGTGACCTTATAAAACAGAGGTTCTCCTCCCTCGGGCATAGGTGACCTTATAAAACAGAGGTTCTCCTCCCTCGGGTATAGGTGACCTTATAAAACAGAGGTTCTCCTCCCTCGGGCATAGGTGACTTTATAAAACAGAGGTTCTCCTCCCTCGGGCATAGGTGACTTTATAAAACAGAGGTTCTCCTCCCTCGGGCATAGGTGACCTTATAAAACAGAGGTTCTCCTCCCTCGGACATAGGTGACCTTATAAAACAGAGGTTCTCCTCCCTCGGACATAGGTGACCTTGTAAAACAGAGGTTCTCCTCCCTCGGACATAGGTGACCTTATAAAACAGAGGTTCTCCTCCCTCGGACATAGGTGACTTTGTCTGATTTTGACTATCCTGATTAGTCAATTTGGTTTTATTGCTCCCAAAACTAAATTATTTGGCTTTCCAATATTTTGATTTTAAACCTGCCTGGGCTGATGAAGGTCATTTCAGAAACGCGTATGATATCAACATTTTTGTTTTAATTGTAAAATTATTATCAGAGTACCTGAGTTCACATCCGGTTCGTGTTGCTCGATCTTTAGTTTGATATGTAGTGTTTTGTAGATCGTTGTTTGTACTTTTTCTTTTGGTCAATGTGTTGTCTGTTCTTCTTCGATATACGGATTCTGATTACCCCTTTGGTATCTTAAAACTCTTCTTACATAGCTAATTATTTTAAAGAGCTTCTTTTAATGTTATGGTTCACTTGATCTCAGTTGTTAGGTCAATGTGGAAATTTCTATAACTGTTCTATATGTAACGGTCTGAATGAAAAATATTATTATTGTGTTATTGAAGTATGATTGCAATAGACATTGGTTGTCAAAAACATTTTACGAACAAAATCTGTCAACTATAAACTAGGATGATATATCTGTTGTTTGTAATAGTTAGAACTGTTTTTAATGTTCTGTGTATGTTATCGTTTTTCTACGACTCACAGCCTACATCATAATGGTTTACATATGTAGACGCATGTTCATACACAAGGGCTCGAATTTAGTTCAATTTTTACTAAATATTTATGTGCAAAAGGAAATTGGAGTTCACTATTTTTGGCCAAGATCGAAAATAG
Source organism: Bathymodiolus brooksi (assembly GCA_963680875.1). Classification (NCBI taxonomy): domain Eukaryota; kingdom Metazoa; phylum Mollusca; class Bivalvia; order Mytilida; family Modiolidae; genus Bathymodiolus; species Bathymodiolus brooksi. The sequence continues at coordinate 91,114,751 of OY804577.1, forward strand.
AATTTCCAACCTCATCTCCGTACGAAATAGTTCAAACTTCGTATGTGCTCTTTAATTAATGCATCGAACTTGCCTATGTGCTTGCTGCCTGTGATCGTCATAAACCTTTTGAAAAGAACGAAGTTGTGTTGGCAACTGTTTGGAATTAGGCCTACGATCGGTTGCATAGAAGACGAGATGTCATTGGTTGACGAGAATGTCCACATATATTGTCAAATGGTGATAGATCGATCATTGAAATAGGAGTAAACTGTCAGTCGAATATAAGAGTAAACAATACTGACTCCTCCCACTTTTCGCCGATGTTCAGTGATTTGGTGTCTCCAATGCTTAGTAGTAATGGTACTATAGATTACTCCAAAAACTCCATTAACCTTTAGTTATCTTGAGCATCACTTGTGTAGGATTTGATTCCTTTCAATGGTTTTTTCAACTTTTGGATTTCAATTTAAAAACGTCCGCTCCAAAAACAAATAATAACCAATGAAAACTCACCTTTCCAACCTGAACAAATCGGAACTTTTCTCCTAGACGGCTATCATCTCAACTTCGGATATTTCAAAAGATATTCTGTCAATCATAGACTGCAGACCAGTAATACTTTTATTTCGATGCATTGATTCAATAGTACACACGGAGTTTGAACAGTCTTTTCATTTGAAAATAAGAATGGAAACACGATTTTCGATTTTGGACAAAAATTAAATTAAAAAAAATAGTGCCTTCCCTTCTCCCTTTGCACACAACAATATAATAAAAAAAATCTATCTAACTTCGAGCACCTATATATTTATATATACATATATATAATTTCATGATAGAAACATGCATTCGAACAAGTGTCTTCCAGATGAGGGGTGCGTTAAACACCATAACCCACCCCTCATCTGGAAGACACATGTTCAAAAAATGCATGATGTTTCCATTTTGAAATTGCTCACTCACTAATAAGATGGAATTACATTGACATTGACACCTTTCTATTTCAGCTGTGCTTACTTTGTGCTTTTAAAAAGTTTATTTTTTCCAATAAAAAACGTAAAACGTGTTGATATATACTCTACCTGTTATTGACTCAGAACTGTTTAACAACTGTTTTTTGTCTGTCAAACTTCTAATTTACTTCTTCGTGCCAATTATTATAGAAACGAATTTATAATTATCTGTATCAATTATAATACAATGTATTTATTTAATAAAATAAAATAAAATGAATTTGTCACGTTTGAAGACCACTAATTTGATATCTCACCACTGTATTCATATCACTTTCATCCCCTCAATTATTTCTGTTTAATCCTATTTGTTTTGCTATTGTCTATAAAATGTTTTACAGAAATTATTGAAATGGATCAATTAATTACAAGTCTACGAGCTTTACCTATGATAAATCAATTAGTCTCCTTTGAAGTAATCATTACGTGTTACCTGGCCCACTGATTTGTTTGATTAGAACCATTTTGTCAACATTCCTTGATCAGTAGCGTTTTCACCGTGTGATGTTAAAATGCCAAAATAGCTCTAACTATTTGATAATAATGTCACATACGGCGATACTAATGCATCTTAATATTGACAAAAATACCAACTTCCTCTCCCATTTCCGTAGCTATTTGGGAAATATATGAATTCAAGCGTGTTTATCATTGCCACCCAATTATTATACTTTAAAAATAATTAGCTAGCAATAAAGAAAATCGATATTAATATATTTATTGTTATGTCTATATGGATTTCAATTATGTATTACGGCTTATAAATGTATGTTGAAGAGTTTATAAATTTATAATTATTTATTTTGGGGATTTCATTAAACCTCCTCCATCGATTATTGTATCATTCTCTCCCATGTTTGATTCAAACATTCAGACTGTTTACAATGCGCTTTCCTGTAACAATAAAATATAAATACAAATTGTATGAATTATTTCCTCAATAAATTTCATAAAATACATATTTCAAAAACACTTGTCTTCATGTGTCCATGCCTTTCGGCAATAACATATAGTTCAATCCTATGGTACCGAGTAATCGGGTGCTTTTTCCAACCAGTTTTCGCCGCCATTTTTATTTCACTATCACGGTACATATAAAGATTGTGCAATTTGACTTAACCTAAATAATCACAGAGTTCGAATGAATTTAATATTACTGCATAAATTAGTTTTTGACGCATATTTAAATTACGATTTCATTTTGCCTGTAATTCATAGAAATTGAATCTACGAAAAAGAAAACACATCATTGGCACTAGGACTGGTAATCATCATTTTGAATTTCGTATAAGAAATCATTCCTTTGGAAATTAAAATTGGTCATTACAAAGCGTATATCATTAGTACAAAGATAATATTCAAGCTAAATTATGTATAGTAGTCATTGTTTCAGCACTAACAGGACTTATTAGATATATCTATTGTACAAATTTACAGTTCCTAAATAATGTAATTATTAATAAAGCTAAGGTTCTCATCTCTCAGACATAGGTGAGCTTAGCTGATTTTGGCTATCCTGTTTACGCCCTTTGAATTACTTGCTCCCATATATTTTAATATTATTTGACTTTCTAATCGTTTGATTTTGAGATAACCTGATGAAGGTTATTGCAGGAACGAGTCGTGTGCACTACATTTGTTATTTGCGTTTTTATTAAGATGGAAGATGAATTTCATTTCTTCTTTGATTTTAATAGAGATTTTCGTTTTTTTCTGTAATTTAAACTATATGACAATGATTATAATACATGTTAAACCATACATAGATTTGAATATTTATGCAGTGTGTTCGACTTTAAAAACAAATTATCAGAATTGTCGAAAAGGATTCCATGTCTGTCAAATTTTCTTACATTTTTTTTTACATTACAGTTAAATTTCGCAAAATTATTTAATACAAATATTTTAGTTTGTTTATTTGAGCAATATGTGTGTATAATGTATTATGAAAAAAAAATTAAGATTGTCTATAGCAACAACTAAGTCAAAATTACCTATATTTCTTGTCTACCATATATATTCCATGGCTTACATCGGAACAGAAAGAAGCATATTGTTTGATAATTAACTGTTGTATTACGATACATTTTTAGGTTACTAGGAAATCGTCTGTATGAGCCTTTGTTGTATTTCCAAGTTCTACATCGTCCGTCTGTACATCATTGGCCTTTCAAAGTTGCATCTTCTCATATCCAATTTCAAGCAAATGTGTCATGAATTGTCCTGTGTGACCTTTTTGAAGAAAAAAAGCATAGATGATGTTAACCGTTATTAAAAATAAACATTTCTTTTATCTGATTATCTGGGTTAAGAACTTACAAACAACATACCTATTTGTCTTAACGATTAAATTTAATGTGACAAAAATCGGCTCTAGAACTTCTATAAAAATCAGAAATACCAACATAAACCAAACTATAGAGATATAGATGATATCTATGTAGTAACACGACGGGTGTCACTAGTGGAGCAGGAACAGCTTATCCTTCCGGACCACGTGAGTTCGCGCCCTATTTTTAGTTGGGTTCGTGTTGCTCGATCTTTGTATGAGGTTTTGTGGATCATTGTTACTGTAAATGCACATTCAACATAACCTGCGAGAACATATAGCCATGTTATGGAAACCGAGATCTCAAGATCACATCAGAAAGATGTCTGTAACCACGTGATTACCGACCACATTATTTCTGAACCGATGCATTATATTGAGGTTTCTCGTAAGAAAAGTTTGAAGATACCAAAAAGGGAAATCAGAAGACGTAAATCTAAGATACCAAAGTGGTAATCAGAAGACGTAAATCTAAGATACCAAAGTGGTAATCAGAAGACGTAAATCTAAGATACCAAAGTGGTAATCAAAAGACGTAAATCTAAGATGCCAAAGTGGTAATCAGAAGACGTAAATCGAAGATACCAAAAAGGTCAATCAGAAGACGTAAATCGAAGATACCAAAGTGGTAATCAGAAGACGTAAATCGAAGATACAAAAAAGAGCAATCAGAAGACGTAAATCGAAGATACCAAAAAGGGCAATCAGAAGACGTAAATCTAAGATACCAAAGTGGTAATCAGAAGACGTAAATCGAAGATACCAAAAAGGACAATCAGAAGACGTAAGTCGAAGATACCAAAAAGGGCAATCAGAAGACGTAAATCGAAGATACCAAAAGGGCAATCAGAAGACGTAAATCGAAGAAGAACAGACAATACAATGGCCAAAAGAAAAAGGACAAACAACGATTTACAAAACATTACATCAAAAGCTAAAGATCGAGCAACATCAACCCCACTAAAACCCGGAGGTGATTTTGTAAGTGATTGACGTATTGCTTAAACTCACAGCAGCTAGCAGTATTTGTCAATATGTTTATCAGTATTATCGAAACCAGTAACAATTCATGACATTTTTTTTAATCCTTAACATGTATAGAAATTTCACTGAATTTCGATGTTTGCCACTTTCGTTACGATTAACATCAATTAACTACATAGAAGAGTTTACAAATGACCACGGATATGTTCCACTTGTCATACACACTTCCCGGTCCTTTCCTCATTCGTGACTAATCACTGGGTTTGTAACTAGATTAACACGACGGTTGCCACTAGTAGAGCAGGGACTGCTTACCCTTGCGGAGCACCTGAGTTCACCCCCGGTTTTTAATGAGGTTCGTGTTACTCCATCTTTAGTTTTATATATATATGTTTTGTAGATCGTTGTTTGTCCTTTTGTACTTGTTCTTCTGGCCATTTTGTTGTCTGTTCTTCGATTTACGGATTCTGATTACCCCTTTGGTATCTTCAAACTCTTCTTAAAGATACCAAAGAGGAAATTATAATAAGTATGTCGAAGAAGGATAGACAACACAATGGCCAAAAGAAAAATGACAAATATATTTATTATTGGTCGCTAGAAATCTTTAAAAGTACATTTTGCTTTTATTTCTTTTTTTTTCTTTTGAGACATATCGCCTTATTGGTCGCTAGCTTAGTGATCGCTAGCTTGAGCCTGGTTATGATAAATCTTCGCGAGCATCTGGTCTCTCCCCCGTTTTTGTTGGAACTTCATGTTGTCTGAACCTCTGTTGTGTTTGACTTTATGGGTGTACTGGATATTTTATGTAGCCGGTTCGTCCTTTTACCAAAATATTCGTTTGAACTTGGATACCCATCGTTCATCTTCAAACAAAAAGAATAAAAAGGAATATCGAAAATTGTGTAAGTGAACCTATTATAAATCTAAATATATCTGTATTGTTAAAGTTTTCTGTGTAGTGTTTTGTAGATCATTGTATTGTTTCTTTCTTTTGACCATTGTTTTGTCTGTCCTCCGATTTATAGCTTCTTATTAACAAACGCTTCTTACAAAGATTACAATGAGAGGGTTCAATATAATAAATATATATTATTAAATCAAATATAATGCTATTTATGTTGTCTTGTTTCCATAATGGTACAAAAAGACCACACGTTTTCTTTAAGGCATACACTTCTACAATGATTGGGAAAGGAAAAAAAACAGTCATCTTGATCGTGGTGTACGTTTGTTTGTTTGATGGTGTTTAACTTTCAACAATATTTCAGTTATATCATGGCGGTGGAAACCGGAGGACCCGGAGAAAACCATCGACATGTGCAAGTCACTGACAAACTCTATCGTATAATGTTGTACAATTCGCCCTGATCGTGATTTGAACTCACAACATCAGTGATGATAGGCGCTGATTGCATAGGTAGTTGTAAATCCAACTACCATACGATCACGGCCCCGATAGTGGTGTAAGAGAAAAAGGTTGATAAATATATTTTAACAATACATTTTAAGGATAAATTCATACATATTAAACTAAAAATAAATCTATCTCAAGAATGAAAAAAGTAAAAACATAGATACGTGTATCTAATTTGGTGCCCATAACGCGTTTCTAAAGTAACCTTCATCAGGTATGACAATATATTAAAAAGTCCCTCTTTTATTTTTGGAATGACACCATTATCTATGTTGAACATTTTCGTCATTGCCATTCATTATTATTAACTATTTCCCTTTAAAGGGATATTGTCTACCACAATCGTAATTTTTTCATACCCAAAATTATTGTCGTTTTCCGTACTGACCTTCATAAATTGAAGATTAAACACCGAATTATTGGCGAATACGCTACGAAACGTTGTTTTTTCGATATAAAAAAGCTGACCATCGTTACTGGAAGCTAATTAATTATTCACTGACCTGAGCGAGGCCAAATCTATTTTTATCTATTTTTATGCCAGTAGCCCGGATGCTGCAGCATGGATGTTAAAATTCGTGTTTGTTTACCTCGCAAATACGGCCGTTTTATGCTATTCATTGACAATAATTTGCTGTTGCCAGGTGCAAGATTACATATATTGAATAATATCTACCGAAAATGATCATAGGCATCATTATAAATTCATAAAATATGAAAAACGATTGAGAAAAGAAGGAAAAAACATGTTCGGCTTGCCTATCAAACAAAATATTTGCAAATTCAGCGCGAGTTTGGACGCGTAGCACTTCCTTGAGTTCGTTCCAACGGTCCAACTGATACCCTACATATATCCTGCATTTGTTCCATTTGGAAGATACTTCACTTCTATTCATCTTTCTCTCTGAATCCGTCAAAGTCCGCTTTCTTCCACACGTTGACAGTTTCTCTTTTGCCCAAGAACCACATGTTGTTTATTGTTTCTAAACAGTGCGCATGATTAAGACGTGTTCACATAGAAGGCCATATGAATAGATTTGAATATTGTCATCCAGGACAATAATTCTGATAACGATAGTTTTGGGTCTTTTTTGTCAAAAAATCGTATCTTTTGCAGCATAACTCGGTGTTAATCTTCATTTTATGAAGGTCAGTACGGAAAACGACAATAATTTTGGGTATGAAAAAATTACGATTTTAGTAGACAATATCCCTTTAAGTAGGAGGAGATATTAATTGTGGTTGATTTAATCTTAATGGTGTAAATTTATTCTCGAAATTAAGCATTTTTAGAAAAAAAAAGTAGATGAATGTCTAACAATATATCTCTACCTGGGTTTTTCTCTTTGTTTTTTTTTTGACAGAAGCAGATACGTGTATAATTATTTGTATTTATTACGCAGTTTTTCTGGTGGCCCTACTAGGTATTACTTAGGCTGATTTAAAACATCATAAATGGTGTCTTTCGTGTTTCAGTTTCGATGTAAAAAAGTTTTATTAGACATTGAATAGCACGTGTGTTGCTAGGTGAATTGAATACGGTTTTGCAATTATTGTATTAAAAAATATATATGCAATGGTAGTAAATGAATTAGTGGCACCGACTTTAACACAATGAAAAGAAGCTAAAATCATCCAGTATAAGAAACATGCTAAACCATCATAAAGAAATAGAAAAGAAAAGAAAAAAGCACAGGCTTAAGACATTGAACCGTAATGAGAGCGGGAGGTTTGGCGCCTTAAAATCTGATTCAACCCACCATTTCTTTAGAAATGCCTGTACCAAGTCAGGGTCATTACGGTTTTCACAGTTTTCCGGTTGTTGACTGATTTTGTCTCTTTATATAATTATGAGTTTTGACTTTCCCTTTGTAAGATTGTTCGGAGTTCGGTAATTTTGTTATTACCCTTACATACACATAAACTGGATATAAAATAAAACTGATTTCAATGCAATAACGATTTTGCTACAAGGGCAGCACTGGTTGATGTTTACATGCACTACAGTGGCATTATTGACCACCATACCAATCAATTTGCATATTTGTAGAGTGTTCAAATGATATCATACTCCTGTCTTTATTTTGGAAGTGAGTTCCATTTCCATTCCTGTGCTGCCTCATACATATATGACCTCTTATCGTATGTAGACGTTCAATGTCTTGGTACATGTACATGTATTATTAACATATCTGAAACTATAATGAGATATTCGTGATCACGACTAAATCATGTAAAAATAATGGACGTTTTTGTTAATAAACTGTTTTATGTTTTGTTTTTCATTTTATTTCAGTAATTCACCAATTGATGAGTGAGCTTTGATGAATATTCAAGAACTTCACAAATCTAATACATTTTGCATAAAATTCACATTACACAAACAATAGTCAACAACACCGCCATTCCTGTTGGTGAATTTTCTTATTAGGTTATTTTCTAATTTACCGTTTATTATAATTAATTGTTACCTGTACAAATGTTGACGTCATTGGTAACTGTATGGTTGTACAGTTCACATTCAATGAACAGCCGATTAACTACCACCGTCATTACCACTGTCGTCAAAGAGCTCCGATCGAAAATGTTTGGTCAACATCCGGGATATTTTAAAGCGGTATTTTTAAAGAAGACACAGATAATTATCATAAGTATTTATGAATATACTGTGTATATAATGTTTTGAATTATGATGTTTTATGATTGTTATTATTATTAATTTCATTTTTTGTCCAAATCATTTATTTTTACAGTGTAAAATTAGATTTTTCTATAAGTTATAAGGAATCCGGCATCAAAATCATTACAATCAACTGAAATATCGCTATATCTTGCATTTACGAATGAGTTAAATGTTGCCAAAAAAGAAAAAAATATTGAAGAATGATTGATTTTACTTAGAAATATTATTTTGTTGAGGAAAAGTCAATATTAGTAACTAGTTATACCCTAAAACATGATGTCAACAGATGTTTTTGAAATCCGGCTTGGTCAAAATGTAAACATGTATACAATAAAGGTAATAACAAAATTACCGAACTCCGAACAATTTTATAAAGGGAAAGTCAAAACTCATAATTATATAAACAGACAAAATCAGTCAACAACCGGAAAACTGTGAAAACCGTAATGACCCTGACTTGGTACAGGCATTTCTAAAGAAATGGTGGGTTGAATCAGATTTTAAGGCGCCAAACCTCCCGCTCTCATTACGGTTCAAAGGTTCCGGCTGTCACTGTAACAGTATTTAAATACAGGAACAAAATAGGTAAAATAGTTGTCAAAGCAGTACCATATTCGGTGACGTAAATGTCAAAAATATTTTTACGTCACACATTGACAAAAAAATTCTTGACATTTTGGACTTCTTTATCTTTATACATTTTCACTATATGAAAATGCATCGCTTATAATTATTTCTGCAGAGACGGAATATATTTCGACAAGATATTGGTATCGGAATATAAACTTTTTAAGAGATCGAATAAGGCGAATCTTTTTATAGCCCTGGTCCAGTAGCCTGTTTCTCAGATGAAGATGACGTTTCAGGAAATCAGAATAATTGCTACTGGCCCTTGCATAGCGAATCAATTGCGATTGTGTCATTTATCAAACCGGTTGTGTCATTTATTAAAAAAAACAACCGGGTTTGTCAGTTTGTAAATACCACTGATCATTATATTGCCATTTAACAATAGTTGTGATTAGGAAATATCTCAAAAGCGATAAATACTGATCTATAGTATGAATATGTGTATGTTAGAAACAAATTCAGGTTTAGTTAGATATTTAGACTCGTATACACTTCCTGCGAATTCTGAAGTTATTCTACCAGTCCACATTTCAAGAAGAACACAAGGTGAGAATGTATATATACTGTTAGAACCAACACATAATCTTGCAAGTAAAAAGATAATGGCGGCCAGGTGTGTGGTACACGTTGGACAAGGTAAGTCTATTATTAGATAAGTAAATCCGACAAACAAACGAATCCATTTACCAAGACGTTATGTTCTTGCAAATGTTTTAGACATAATACCGATAACATAAACAAACCTGACGAACATAGCAATTGCGTACATACAATACAGGCGAACACTGAGAAACCAACTAGAGAGAATTTACAGTTCGATTTAAGTCAGTCCGACCTAACACCTCATCAAAAACAACAACTTACATCATTTCTTCACTATCAGAAACATGTTTTTGCTACCAATCTAAAAGAGTTAGGAGTTGCAAGAAATTATCATCATAAAATAGAAACAGATGAATCACCACCAATTAAAATGCCATTTTAAAATGCCTCACCTTCAAAAGGAAACAAAGACAAATAGAAGAAATGTTGGAAAATAATATAATAACACCATCTACTTCCGCATGGTTTTCTCCGGTAATATTAGTACGTAAGCAGTGTGGTACATACCGTTTTGCCGTTGATTACAGAAAACTCAATAAAATTACAAAACCGGTATATTTTCCATTACCACGTCTGGAATGCGTATTTGATGCTATAGGAGCAGCAAAAGCAACCTTTTTTCAGTTCTTGATTTAGCTTCCGGGTTTTGGCAAATACCTATGGACCCAGCTACAAGACACAAAGCTGCGTTCATAACTCAGTCAGGAATATATGAATGGATGAGGTTACCGTTTGGACTTTCAAATTCGCCGGCATCCTTCTCAATGGTCATGGCACAAGTACTCAGAGGAGGAAATTGGAAATTTGTTCTATGCTATGATGATATTCTAGTTTTCAGCGAAAATTTTGAAAAACATCTGGATCATCTAAAACAGGTATTCCAACGCCTACAAAAGGCCAATCTAACACTCAAACCGTCCAAGTGCAAGCTTGCAGTGAAGGAAGTTAAGTATCTAGGACATGTGATAACAAAGGAAGGAGTCAAAGTCGATCCTACAAAAACATCAGCGGTTATAGTACTTTTCCAGTACCAAAGACGCGAAATGAAGTACGAAGTTGCCTAGGTATGTGCAATTACTATAGAAAATTCCTCAAAAATTATTCAAAAATCACAACACCTTTGACTACATTATTGGAAAAAGATGAATTATTTAAATGGACTGCAAAATGTCAACACTAGGTTTTATTAAGCGAAATATTCATGGGTGCACTCAGAAAGTAAAACAACACACTTTCACTACAATGGTAAGACCAACATTGGAATATGCATCCACATGCTGGGATCCTCATAGCAAAGATCTGATTGAGGACATAGCACAAGTGCAAAAAAGAGCAGCACGTTTTGTGTACAATAATTACAGGAGTAAAGAACCAGGGTGCGTTACAAACATGCTAGACACACTAAATTGGGAGCCTCTGAGTCAACGAAGAGCCAAACACAGAGTCACCATGCTATACAAGATCATTAATAACCAAGTGACTATAGACCCAAACACATACTTAAACAAAAGTGACACACATACTAGAGGGGAACATAAATATAAACAAATTGCAACTTCAAAAAACATATATAAGTATTCTTTTTTCCCCCGCACCATCAGAAGTTGGAACTACCTCCCGGCAGCAGTAGCACAGGCTACAAACCTTGACAGCTTCAGGTCTGGTTTGGAGGGTATACAATTCCCTCCAGCCTTCATGTAATTCCACTTGTTAAATTGTAAATATGTAATTATGTAAATATATTTTTATCAATCTATAAATTCAAAATTTATAGTCTCCACGCCGGGATAATTTCACTCGATCCTTCGAGTCTATCCTGTATTTGGAAGAAGAAGAACAACAAGCTTTTGAAGAACTGAAAACAAAACTCACAACATCACCTATTCTAGCTTATGCAGACTTGAACAGACAGCCTACAATCACATGTGATGCTTCGAATACAGCGATAGGTTACATATTGAGTCCGAAAGATAACCAAAATAGGACACGTGTAATTGCTTATGGCGGCAGATCTCTAAGTGCAATAAAGGTAATAACAAAATTACCGAACTCCGAACAATCTTACAAAGGGAAAGTCAAAACTCATAATTATATAAACAGACAAAATCAGTCAACAACCGGAAAACTGTGAAAACCGCAATTGAAAGGAGATATCACACTAGAGAAAAAGAATGTCTAGCAATAATTAATGTCATTAAAACAAATGATACATACGTATCCGATAATTATTTTGTTGTATTAACTGATTATCAAGCTTTGTGTTGGCTACAAAACACCAAGCACAAATCGGGACGATTACTTCGCTGGGCAATGGCATTACAACATTATGATTTTGAGGTAAAGCACATTAAAGGTAAAGACAACACAGGCACAGATGCTCTAAGCAGACGAACATACCCAGACAAGCATCCAGATCAAGATCAGATGGAAGATGGACCGAAAATAGGTGACGTGTTTCCGATCATTGATGAACCTTATAACCTGACAGAAGTTCATTTCTTTTATGACAATCATCCTGACACAGTATTAGCAGCTCTACATGATGACACTGTTACTCAACAGATCGAAAGTAGACCTGATTTAAGAGAGTTACAACGTCAATGTCTTGACTTTCAAAATATATATGCTTATCTCGACCAAGGAATACTACCAGACGACAATAAGTTAGCACGGAAAGTCAATATCGAATCACAACAGTTTAGCCTACTAAATAATATACTATATCATTGGTACCAAAGACGAACAAACAAAATGGACAGACAAGAAGCACACCATCAACAGATAGCGTTACCACAAGTGCTAAGAGAAGAAGCTTTAACAGCGTACCACGATAGTGAAAGTGGTGGTGCACATCTTGTTACTAAATAAGGGTAATAACAAAATTACCGAACTCCGAACAAACGGATGTACGAAGCTTTAAAACTAAAATATTGGGGCCAAAGATGCATCAACAGGTAAATGATTATATAGATCCTGTGATAGATGTCAAAGAATAAAGACCAGAAATCAGAATCACAAAGCTCCACTCACACCAATGCCAATTGCAGACTCGTTTGAAAGATGGCACATAGATATTCTAGAATTAACACAAACAAAGGAAGGATACAGGTACGTTTTGTTGTTGGTTGACAGTTTTTCAAGATGGTCTGAAGCCTTCGCATTGAAAAGTCAAGATGCACCGTCCATAGCTATAACGCTTCTGGTAAAATTAAAAGAAATAAAAATATTTGTTATGCATAAAACGCATATTCGTGTCTTTTAACAGTACATGGCGAATGTCACATGTGAGGCAGGAACTGCTGACCCTTCCGGAGCACATGAGTTCACCTCCGGATTTTAGTGGGGTTCATACTGCTCGATCTTTTGTTTTCTGTGTAATGTTTTGTAGATCGTTGTTTGTCCTTTTTCTTTTGGCCATGGTATTGTCTGTCGTGCGCCCTCCGATTACTCCTTTGGTATCATCAAACTTTTCTTACAATGTATAAAGCTAATTTATTGGTTTTGAAAGAGAGGAACTGTAGATGAACAGCATGTATAAATCTCTCTTCGTTACTTTTTGATTTTTGAGTTTTATTTGATATTTAGAACAGATTGTCTTTCGTGTTCACATACATGTATTAATATAATTAACAAAGAAATGTCACCATTTCTCTAGGTGCTTATCCATATTGTTAAATGCTCGTTAATTTTGGTTCAAGTAACGATCGGATATAATCATAGTAAATTGCAAGCCATTTACGACTTTTATTTCCTTGTAGGTGGCATTTTGGATTACATTATAATATTTAAACGGACCGCATGCTTAAATGTTGATGGAAAGCTATGAAATCTTATTTTTTTATTTTATTTTTAATAACCGCCTTGTCAATGCTTTTTTTATGTACATATAATAAATTATACGTTTCAACGATGTGAACGAAGACGGTTTTATATTCTCATTAAATGTTTAATATACTATTAAATAAAGATTTACTAAAGTATATACTTATATTTTACGCATAAAGTGGAAATTAATGACAAAAACTGACAATTATATCGAATAATACGTTTTCTGTTCAAAGAATGACTCGGCAAACCACGCATTGCAACAAATGACAGCAAAAACACTATAAATTACGGACGAAGTGGCTCAATAACAGTCAATTGCTTCGTTTAATGGTAAGTGTCCAAAACCCTTTCATCAAATTTGCTCTTCCGAGAAGTTTAAAATGCCAATTTGACCTAAATGTCCCTAGATGTTTACCATAATAACTATAATTAATGCGATATACATCATGCTAACAAGCCTATTTAATTGAGAAACAAAGTCTCTTCATTGACATTTTCTCAGGAAAAAGTTGCTTCTCAATTGCAACCGGAAGTGGCAATGTTCTACAATTGAAAACATTAACTTCCGGCGTCTCCAATTTTCAAATTGTAAAGTGAAAAAATAATTGTTGCTTATTGCTGGTTATCGTGCCCTGTTTAATCTTTGATGATACTAAATGTTAAATTATTATCAGATTTTAATGCTTTGAAGGGCTTCGAATGAGCACAATTACAGGTAAAAGCAACGACGCATGTCAATCATCTTCACGTGCAGAGATACATATCTTCAAACGAGAACAATTTAAACAATTATTCTGCAATAATATGGAACTTAATTGCGAGAAATTGTTATATTAAAGAGATTTATTTTCACTTCTTCAAATTTTGTAGATATTAGATCGAACCTTCTTTGTAAATATATATACGCAATTGTGACGTTTAGAAGACAATTCGAAATAACAATTGTGATACAAATTATGTTTGGTTATTTAACGCAACATTTGGTAATATCTACAAAAAGATTGTATTATACGTTTTTAAACAAATAAATTGACACCGCAGTCACACCGAGTATTAAAACGTTAACGAGAAAATGATGTGTCGTTTTATACGTACATTCTGAATTTTTAATAACGAAAATTAAATATAGCTAGATATGTTTTTAACATCATCCTAATAGATAAAAACGGTGTACACTGCACTCAACTCCACACCTAACTAATCTGTCCTCTATTTCCAATCCAAACTTCATCAAATTCTATTACGGAAGAAGGTGTTCTAAGTTGTAAAACTTGTATCTATCTGATCATATTGTCATGTTTTTGGACAATAAAATATGCTTAAACTATCAACCTGTGTTTTTCTTTTTAATTTCAATGGTTTGTTAATATAAGTATCTGTATTGTTTTCAAATTTTATAGCATTAAAATAAATCTGAACAACATAACTAAAAAATCTAGAAATAATATTGACAAGAGATATATCGTATAGAAGAGTTTTTGTATAACAATATTTAAGAATAACATAAATTTGTATATGTGTTAGGGGTATAGTTTTTGCTCGTTTCTAAGATTTTTCGAATTGTTCCGCCTGTGTAGTATTTTTTTGGTTTATAGTTTGATTTCAATATGTTTTTTCAATAATATTAATTTGTCAATTCTGCTAAAAGTAAATAAAGGTATATCCTTAAAGCCCGTCATTGAACTCTTGTAATAAAGGATTAATAAACTATATAATTCGGTTACACACATGTCACATAACTAATGACATCTTATGACTAGATACCAATAAAAAATGATGATGAAAAATTCAATAGTACTACGTCTAATATGATTTTTAGATCTAACGGAAAAAAATCACGTGAAATCTTGATTTTTGAATAGGATGAGAATCCATGTAACCGTTTTATAGTATCTGTTGCGTGTCTCTCCACAGGAATATAAACACAACTCGTCGTGTAAATGAGCATCCTCAACATTTACTCCTAACTCCATTGAAATAGAACCAATGATGTGGACATTGACAGAAGGGTTTCTTTATACTCTAATGTAAAAAACCTCGGCAAACATTGATCTTAAATGATTCTACTTTCGCTTCATTAGGCAGAAAAATGGGTTTATTTGTTGTCAATTTTCACATTTTAAAGTCAATCACCAAATTATATGTGTGTCATTCTATAATAGAAAACTTTAATGTCATCCTTTCATTGTCAAAATAAAAGTTATACTTTTCTTTGTATGTTAATATAATATAGAAATGATATAATCACAGAAATATCACAATCAAGGTGTCAAGACTAGGGATTCATTGATAAAATTAGATATACTGTATGTAAAATTTAAAATATTCTATATATTTACTAAAAAAACGCAACACAAACCTGTTCTAGTAAAACAAAGCAATGCAAAAAAGCAAAACAAAAACAAACAAAAATTCAATCCAGACAACATTGCTTGCCTGATAAATACAGTGAATTACGAATTATCTAAGAGTGAATTTAGGTTTTCGAATATTACAGCATAGTGGAACATTTTTCACTTAATATTCAGGCCTTTTCCCCGATTATAAATTGACCTTTTAATGTAGAACTGAAATAGCATTTTCAAGAACCACATTTTTACAGAAACATGTACACTAAATCTAAACAAGATAAATAGGAAATATCGTAAAAAGTTTATAAATAATAATTATGATAACATTTTTGACATACTTGTTGAAATTCTTTATCTATATTCTGTAAATCTACACGCCATGACAATGCGGAAATACTGCTAAAGTTGGTGTTAAGCACCTATCAATCAATCTGGAAATCTATATTTTCCTACAAGAAATAGGTTGTTTTTCCAATTCAAATCCATATTTACTGTGGACACCAAGAAGAAAATAAGAAAATGTTTATCTCATGATTACAATATTATAGGGTTATTGCACTAATATTGAGGAATATTGCCCCGAGCAGTATATCATATTTCACGAGCTTGTACCAAATATTTCAGTCTGTGACCATTACATTTAACCATATTTCTTTGCAACATGTATTCAACATAATTCCGCTATATTGTTTATCTCTCATCCGCTTGCGTGCAAATATAGTTTTACTCGGAACCTCTCTAGTGCGTACCAAACTTAAAGGAGAAAGAATGGAATGCAATATCAGTCAAGATGCAATATTCTTAACTCATTCAGAAATGCTCTACTTTTTAGGTAAATTTATAAAGGAAGACTAGTACAAATATCGGAAAATATTGCATTTTTATTTTACAAAGAAATCTACATGAAATATTTGATACTATTTGATAAATATAAATATTTCACTTGTAGAAACACATGCATGACCTCATCATTTCATTAAGACGGGAGATTTGGACACATAAAACTAGTTTAACCCTACACACATTTTAATGAAGCGTATATACCAAGCCAAGAGGGTGATTGGAACGGTTTTGACGGTGTGCTGTTTTTATTTTTTTTTCATCACTTTTATTTTATATGGAACATGATATGAAACTCTTCCGGGCGCATTGTCGCACTCACGGTTCGGAGAAATCTAAATTTAAATCATCACTTTCCTATTTCTATGAGCGACATTCTGTGTAAATATTTGCTCCTTGATATGACTTCTCTATGGGTAACATCAACGAGATAGTAGATGGTAGCCCATTAGAATGCCCTGTGTTTTGTTCGTAATATCCAACGCTTGATCTTTTGTTTTCTCGAATTCGTTTTTCCTTCGCTTCGTGTTGGTTGTTGGTTCGTAGATGTCTTCCGGGTTTGCTTCATAACGATTGTTTTATATTTTCACAAAATGAATTACATTGTAGATAGTAACAGTAGACAGAAACTACAAAAGGTAAACTCTTGACATATCAAATTAGCTCTTGACCAGTACGAGCCGAATATTGAATAAGTGGCATTCTCGTGAAAAATGTAAGTATTTTTCAATTGATGCCGTTCTCTTTAGATTAACAAAAAATTACTTGACCTTCTAATTCAAATCTGAGATTAAAATGTAGACGCGTATGCTTTTTGTCAGATTGGGAAAGGTTTTTTCTTCTTTTTATAACATGACGTTTTAACTTATATTGCAAGTTAAATTTGTTATGTCTGAAAAGTATTTAGTCTTAAGCTTATTTTGTCATAATAACATATTTCAATTTTAATGCAAAGTAACGTTTTACATTACATGTATATCATAACTGACACCAATATAATAACATCAATTAGTCAAAGACCATGCTGTAGATAAGAACCTGCCAACCCTACTCAAAAATATACCGTTGTTACAGCACATATAACCTCCAATATCATAGTGCATAAGCACTTTGTAGAAATGACATACCCGATATTTATAGATTGTCTGTCAACGGAAGAAATATTTGACAACTAAGTTAAATTTCTTCCCTCTACGGGAAACCACGGCACAAGTAACCATATAAAGTGATGAGCAGGGCCGTAGCTACATTGACACAAACATGCACGCGCGTACACATCATTTGAACAAGCACATGTTGACTTTCCATTATATTTTTTACATTTAAAACATTGAAATATTTGTTTGCAATTAGGTTTTAATATTACTTAAATTTTCAAACTACCCATATTGATCATGTACAGACGGACGCTCACATGGAATAGCTTAAACGCCAGGCAAAATCTTTATAACGTAGGAACGGGGAAGGGGGGGGGGGTAGTTTTGCCAAAAGATTTCGTATCGTGAGTGTAAGATATTTTCGGCATCTTCTCAACTGCTCCATACTACTACTCATGTTCAGAATGTAATAAATTAACGATTTAATAGTTCGTGATGCTACTGCAATATCCGCTGTGTCACAATATAATTGTTTTACACTTATGCATGTTGTGCTGTTTTAAATTTATATACATAGAGGTGTCGATATATACGATCACACAGAGCTACATAACTGACCAATAGAAACATACCTTTGTTTCGGACAGATTTATCTGTTGATCCAGAGTCCTATTGGAAGCACCATACCCTCTATTAGAAGTGTTATCGACGGTCTGTCTTCATTGGTCAATTATGTTGCATACGACCCGATTGACGCTTTGTATATTCTCATATTTCGACAATCACAAAAACCGCACAAATGCTAATAAATAGTGTTGTGACGCTAATGATGTTACAATAGGTGTTAATCTTGGAGCCACCGGGATGATATCTAGAATATTAGTCTTTGTTTGTACTTTTTACACACCACATTAATTTTCGGCGTAACATTAATTTTTACGATTGTTGATTACTTCTGCTTATCGAAAACATACGAATACTAGTATTAAAAGTGACCATATTTTCTATAACTTGCGGGAACAGTATGCTAATTCCATGACCAATCTACAATCTACAATTTTGACAAATTCGACCCAAATGTAACATAACAACACACCATGGAGGCACTGTATTTGTTTCTGGTCACAAATAACCTTAATATCAATCACTCGCAACATATAGAACTTGAAATTATTGATACTGAAAATGTGATGAGGCGATATTTGGTGTAAGAGTGATATCAGACTCATCAAGAAATTAATGAATTCTATACATATGTTTGGCCCTTTAGTAATTGCTAAAATGTGATTACTGTTCAATCATGTAAACTGCATCGGTGGTGTAATGGTTGGCGCATACTCGACTCGAGCGTCGTAGATCGTGGGTTCGAGCACAGGTCTGGTCCACCAAAAACTATAATATCTGCACTTGTTGCTTCCTCGCATCATTTAAGAGTAAGGCCAAAAACTGGTTGGCTCGGAATCAGAATAACATATCCGAATGGAGAGACATGTCTACCCGCGGACTGTTGTTTCAGTGAGTTAGTACAAAGGGGACATCATCATCTCATCAAAATGTAACTTGTTCTCTTCATGACATAGCTGAAATTGCTCATTTGACGTTAAACAATAATCATTCACTCACTAGATCTTGCAAACAAAATATTGCATTTTATTACAAAAATCTGTATAAAGATTATCATCTCAAATCGCTAAAATTCGTGATCTTTCGGGGGAGGGGTGGTTACGTCCCCAGAAGCCAACTTTAATTCGGCTCACCACAGATGAACTCGTGCGTACACTTCATTTACCCCGTGATATGCCCCTAGTCAGTAGTTCTTTCAGATGCTCCACAAATCATCTAACATTCTTACAACATTTCTCACAGCAGCCAAAGATAGTCTTCACAAGCACCATGACTAATCTTACTGTGCTGATGGTATGAATCAGATATGAACATTTCCGTGTTTTATTTCTAACTATTATTAAAGTGTTTTGAATTTTCCCAATAATAAATTTCAATTTAAATACCGGTAATTCACAATACTTAAGAAGAGTTTGAAGATACCAAAGGGGTAATCAGAATCCGTAAATCGAAGAAGGACGAAAAACACATTGGCCAAAGGAAAAAGGATAAACGGACAAACAACGATCTACAAAACATTTACATAAAACTGTAATGAAATAACAAGGATGATAAACGATGCAAAAACTATTTAATACTTGAAATGTCGGAACACAAAGACAACAACAAAAGGGAAGTAACTATACCATATTATACCGAATGTAAAGTGTTCATTCTAGACTTGCAAAGTTCACATCGTTACACTTTCCACTCCCTACATTTAAGGATAGCCTCGAATCCAACAATTTTCAAAATGAAAAGTAATTTACAATTACAAAGTAAAAAATTAAATGTAAACTGATTGGACGGTTTCTAAACTATTCGTAATACTGTTCTAATAATATCATCACGGCAAATATAATTGATTGTTTTAACATTAATTTTCTTCCTCTTCACTACATGAGTCCATAGCAAAGTTAATGTATCGGGCTGGCATTCTTCTCTGTCTTTTTGGGCTCGTCATATTTCGATTGTCATTCTCCTTTGGAGTTGAGGTATAAAGAGGTTTAATGTTCTCTATTTCGGCAAGTCCTGAATTTGTTCCGAGGGTCCCTTGGGTACCCTCACTCTCCTTGATTTCTTCGATATTTACAGACTTCTGTGTACAAATGTATGCGTTTTAGTGTCCTGCTTGAGGGGCCTTTGGGCTCCCTCTCTTTGTTTTATATTGTCATTACTTAGTCTGTGTGATCCTTCTTGCCTATCTCCTCCATTCTCCATAAATGGCATATGGGCACCTTTTAACTGCATTGGATTCTCATAGAGGAGCATATGGGCTCCCGTTTGTGCCTCCCCTTTTCTCTCTGTAGGGACTGTGTTCCCTTGTTCTCACTTGGTTTTCAAAGAGAGGCTTGTGGGCTCCCTCGTTTCTTTCTGAATTCTTTCCGAGGGACCGTTGGGCACCCCCTATTGATATTTCGTTTTCGTCTTCATTAGAACTACCGATATTTTCATTTGGTAACTTGTCATCATTTGTCCTTTGGTCCTGGTTTCCAAAGTGTTGTCTTTTACTTTGGTCTGGGCTTTCCCCATTTTGTTTGTGTTCGTTTGAACTTTGATCCTGGTTTTCAAATTGATGTCCCTCGTAAAACTGCTTCAAGTGATTAAAATGTACAACTTTCCTATGTTTTCTTCTCCTTGTGTCTGAACGATTTCCTGCGAATTCAATCCTATAATCCAGATCTGATAAAACAGAAACCACCCTCCAGGGTCCAGACCAATACTTGGAGAACTTTTTCTATGTTCCTTTTGGAATAGCTGAGTTAAACAGCATCACTAAATCACCTTTACAAAAGGGGGTTCCTTTTTGTTTCCTGTCATAGTAGTCTTTCTGTCTTTTCTGAGCGCCTTGAATGTTTTCCCTTGCTAATGCTTCCGTTTGTTTAATTGACTCGATTTGAGAGCTGACAAAGTCCGATACAGAATTGTGTATGGTGTTTTCATTTAGACCAGTCTTAATAATGTCAATTGGTATTCGCTTTTCACGACCGAACATGAGACGATATAAGGTGTGAATTGTGTTGAATTATGCTCAGAAGACCGGTAATGCATTAAAGCTTTCTGCAGTAGAGTATCCCATTTTTGAGGGTTATTCGACACCATCTTCTTCAACATATTAATTAATGTTTGATTCATTCACTCCGTTTCCCATTTGACCATGGAGTGAACGGTGTGGTTCTACTTTTTGCAATAGTGATTGCTTTGCATAGGCTTCCGAAGGTGTTGCTTTCGAAATTGTTGCCCTGATCAGAATGCATATTATTTGGTACCCCCCAAAGCAACAAATTATTTCATCCATAACTTTTTCAGCTACTGTCTCTGCCGTTATATTATTTGTAGCGAACGCAAAAGGAAATTTTGTGAAGTAATCGATGACGACTAATATATTTGTTTCTCATTTCACTTTGTGGTAATGGTCGTACGATATCGAATCTCAACCGCTCCATTGGAAATCCAGTCCTAATATTTCGCATATGTGCTTTTTGTTGAGGACGAGGATGTTTTGTTTCTTGACATACTACACATTGTCTGATATAGAGTTCTACATCTTCCCGTAGATTAAACCGATGAAAACGCTCAAGAATTTTAGTGATAGTTTTAACATTTCCCATGAGTCCACTGCAGTCATGTAAACTATACAGAGCTAGTTTTATTAATGTTCGCGGAAGTATGAGTTGATAGCTAACACTATTCTGTTTTGGCGATTCATCCCACCAAATTCTACATAATTTACCCTTCCTAATCACTAGTCTGTGAAACTGGAACCAATAAAACCACAATTCCCTAGTTGAGCCTTGCATGGCCTCTGGAGTAGGCTTCTCTTCCTGTTTTACCCACTTTGCAACTTTGGATATGACTTTATCACTTGTTTGAAAATTAATAATTTCCTTGCGACTCCATCCAGATAGTGGCCCCAGCGACCAGTTGTGAAAATAAGCATCGTCCTTTGTTCGTTTTTGAACTAAAAACACATCCTGGTTTTCTTGCTCATCCGTCTTAGTATTCGAACGTTCCCACGGAAAACGAGATAGTCCATCCGCATTAGAATGAATACGACCCGGACGATGTTCCACTTCAAATGGTAGAAATTCCACAATTCGTTCAAGCCAACGCGCCTGTGGTCCTCTTGTGTTTCTTGTCGTTTTCAGCCATGAAAGTGCACTGTTATCTATCCTGACCTTACGATCTTGCCCATACACGTACGGTTCAAAGTGATCAAGAGCCCAAGCTAAACCTAGCATTTCTTTTTGGTAAACCGTGTACGTTTTCTGTGCACCTTGCAATGCTCTGGCTGCATAATCTATAGGTCTCTCTTCTCCCTTTTGTAGTTGTGATAACGTAGCACCCAGTCCATTATCGCTCGCATCAACGTCGACAATGAACGTAGTTGATAACGTGGAAATGCCAAGACTGGTGCCGAGCATAATTTATCTTTTATAATTTTGAATGCTTTCGTACAGTTTGAGTTCCAATTAAAAACAGAGTTTTTCTTTTCCAGTGGGGCTGTTATTTCTGAATACATCGGTATAAAGCGCTGGTAATAACCAGCGTGACCTAAGAAAGATCTCAGCTCAGATATATTCGAAGGGGTAGGCCACTTTTGTATAATTTCAACTGTTGACGCGTCGACCTCTAGACCTTCCGTTAAGATAGCATGTCCCAGAACTCGCATCATTACCGGTAAAAGTTCACACTTTGACGGTTTGATTTTCACTTCAGCCTCCTCAAATCTGATAAGTATTCGTTTCATTCTTTCCTTGTGTTCTTTTAGTGATGAAGCAAAGATAATTATGTCATCAAGGTAAACTAAGCAATCTGTCCATACTAAGCCCTTGAGTATGATATCCATGTCCCTTTGAAAAGTTGACGGTGAATTTGTCAGTCCGAATGGTAACTTTCGAAATTGGTAATGACCATCTGGGGTAGAAAATGCCATTTTCTCCTTTGATGCATTGTCCATATTCACTTGCCAATAGCCTTTCAATAAATCAAAATGACTGAAATATTTCGCGTCATTTAAACTCTCTAATATGTCGTCTGGTCGTGGCAGAGGGTAAACGTCTTTTTTCGTAACGGCATTGAGACCACGGTAATATACGCAAAAGCGTTTTCCTCCATCCTTTTTATATACAATGACTACAGGTGCTGACCATGGAGGTGTTGATTCCTCACTTATTCTATTTTCCAACATTTCGTTCACCTCTTCCTTTATAATATACCTTGATTTTGTGGATAGTTTCTTTAAATGTCCCAATGTCATATGGCCCAAACGAAATAGCTGATTGATGTCGCGGCAGTAGTTCATTATGACTATCGTTTTCTTCATTCGAAATGTTTGGGTTATTGTTTGGAAAAAGCTTCTTCATCTCGTCTTTCAAATTGCTAAATTGATTACAATATATTGCAGCAGTTTCTGATTTAGTTTTCCTTTCCAAACATTGAACAAAATAGCATTCACTTGACGTAAGCGTACTGTCGGTTTGGGATGAAGACACACGTGGATGAAACTTTCCCACGGTACTTCCTTTCCAGATCTTGACATCTTCACTCTTTGGATTGAATACTCAGACTGGAATTTTACCTTCATGACAAGTTGACACAACTTTTATTATCCCTGTCTGATATTTTTTTTCAAATAAATTTGCTGGTTCCAGAACACCAGTATATCCATCATTACAATGTCCACTATTTACACTACAAGCAATATTCTCAACTGTTCTCGCCGGAATTATAACGGTGTGTACTACATTAACATTAAACACATCCAGCGTTTGTGAATAATGCAATTCTGCAGTATTTCCATTTAAACGTAAAGTGTCAGAGCCAAGGTCAATTACCGCATTGTAGGCTTTCAGCAAGTCTTTACCTATTAGCAATGATTGCGATAGACTAGTACAAACATAGGTCGGCCAATATATTACATACCCCGCAATTTCCATCGACAAGTTGGCAATTCTTTTTATATCTAAGCAGTGCGACTTACTTGGTCCCGTAATTGTTAAATTTATCTGTTCTAATTCCACTTTTATTTGTAATTCATCAAGCGCAGACTCATTTCCTCATTTACAATTGTTATTTGAGCACCAGTATCGACCAATCCTAACACTTTCAAATCATTATTTACAAGACACGACACATATACATTTTGCGGCAGATTTTTTAGAATGTTTTACCAGGGACGAGAGTTCGCCTGTCCCTGTGCTCCCGTCCCTCGTCCGTTTCCCTGATTTTGTGGCGATTTATATATCACGCCAAACATGACCATGTTGCCCACAAGCATGATGCGCGTCTTGTCGGTTTCCTTGATCACCGCCCCGATTTTTCCAATTCCGCTGTCCTCTACCTCCCCTTCCCGTGGAGGTATTGCTACTTCGTGATCCTATTCCCCGTTTTTCCAGTGCTATAGTCATAGCTTCTTCTAAGTCTGTTGTATTAATGCTCTGTTGAGAATTAGCCATGTTGGCTGTGGCGCCCTGTTTCTTATTCAGATTTGCTTCCGTTCTCAATGCTACTTGTGCTTCTGCTGTATTGGGATTTGCTTGTAATACCCCTATTTTAAGAGTTTCTTCCAGTCCGTCCGTGAAATATTTACGAACCATAATGTCTCTGTATTTGTCATCCCACTCCGGAAAAGCCTTTCTAGCAAGACTCTTTATTGCTCTCATATATGCATCCAAAGACTCATCCTTGCGTCTGTGTCTACTCTCCAATGCGGCTTGGAAAGTTGCCCTGTTACTCTCAGGGGCAAACTTAGCCGATAAGGCCTTGGTCAGGTTGTTCCAATTCTGGTCCTCTTCGGTACATTCCCAATATTTTAGATTAGCGTCACCTTCTAAAACTGTTGGAATCCTTGCCAGTTTGAAATTTTCAGACCAATTATTAAGACTAGATATGTGTTCATAGTTACGCAGCCAGATCACCCAATCTTCCAGTTCTGATCCTTTGAAAGACGAGGGCTTAATCTCTGATCTTTTTCCGATAAGTGTGCCTTCCTTCCTATCAGGAATGTTAGTGCTTTGATTTTTCTCATCTTTCACTCTTGTATCAGTGTTCTCAGCACCTTTATTTTTACTTAACTTCAACTGTTTTATCATTGTTCTCAGTACTTTGATTTTGTGCATTATGAATATTTTCTTCTTCGTGACACAAACTTGCTTGCATGCTTTCAGCCAACTCTTTTTCCTTGTTGAGAATTAGAACATGAAGTTCCTGTTATTATTCTCTTATTTGACCCTCAAGTTCCTTAACTCGGGATGTGGCCATGTTGTTTCGTTCGATTCTGGACACAACAGGCAAATAAAAGTTTCAGTAAATACAATAACTATAAACGCAATTGACAGTAAGAGGCATGAGGGCTCAACTTACCGAAAATTGTAGTTCTTTACTCAATTTGACAAATCCTGGGCATTTTAGACTTTTTCAATTTTCAGTGTAAACACGAACTATTTATAGCACAAATTACAGTAAGAGGCCTGTGGGCTCAACTTACCTAAAATTGAAGTTCTCTTCTTTTGTTCGTGATTTTTTTATTCCAAACTTGTAATAATTCCTCACCGGAATGAAGTCCATCAGACAATTTATGGTAATAATACTGACTTGTTTTACTTTTTGGACAAGATTTGCATGATGCCCCACTTCCTCTATGAGTGCGCAACTGGGAGTGAAATGCTAAATGTTTTCCAGTATGTTTCTTATTGAACTCGCTACTAAAAAGGTCGTTTATTTTAGTTACAAATTGTTCAAAATATCTTTGATGTTTACTTGTTACCTCACTTGGTGTCAGTTCTGATTTACTTGGTTATTTTGTTACACTTTTCAGTACATATTTTGGAGGGATCGTTGCAATAACTGTCTTAATTCCCTCGTGTTTTCTATTAATTACCTTCGCCAACGAAATAAATTGCCTTACGATTTCAGTGAAATATTCATCACGAGCGTCATTTGAACAGTTCTTTAAATTGTCTGGAATATTGTTTATTCCCACACAAACAATAAAGAGTTTTCTGCCCTTTAGCGATTTATGTCTAAGTCTTTTTACAAAAGACTTATGATTCTGAATTTTGGATCCCGATTTAATGTGTAATACACAATTTTCGTCCTGAAACGTTGCTCCTTTCAATCTAGAATCTCCCAACATTATGGTAGTCATTCATCCAAATTAATGTGAATCCGTGAAAACTAATGTTTTTTCTTTAAATGAATCATGTCGACGACGCCATTTGTAATGAAATAACAAGAATGATAAACGATGCAAAAACTATTTAATACTTGTAATGTCGGAACACAAAGACAGCAACAAAAGGGAAGTAACTATACCATATCATACCGAATGTAAAGTGTTCATTCTAGACTTGCAAAGTTCACATCGTTACAAAACTAAAATCAATTACAAATGACGAAAGATGGTATTGACAATTATATTTTGGTTCGAAGTTGACTATTGTTTCATTATTATGTCTTGTCGCCTTGTATACTATCTAAAATTTAAATAATGCTTGAAGCCATCGACCCGCATGAATTGAACTAACATTATACATATGACAACTACTGTGTCACGAAGATTAAATATATTATGTCTAATGTTCAGGATTATAGGTTGAAAAGTAAAAAGGGCATATAAACCTTCGGTATATGGTACATTTCGTTACTGTATAACTCTAGACGATGCTGTGGTCGAACGGTACAATTGGTGAATTCCGTGCTCACACATGACGACAGGTAGATGGTTTTCTCCTAGTAATCTAGTTGCATCCACAAATAAAACTGGCCGTCATGATATACCTGAACTATTGCTGAAAATGACGTTAGACATCTATAAACCTGGGTCAACTCTAGATTTAGTACCTGCAACTTATATATCCTAATGAACTAGTTACAGACACTACCGTTACAAACAGGTTCATGTGTTGTATGAAGAGTTTGAAGAAGAACAGACAACAATGGCCAAAAGAAAAAGTACAAAAGGACAAACAATGTATGTGAACTGACAGAAAAGAAGTTTGTAGGTGCAGGGAAGTATATTAAAAGTAGCAGTTACCCATATCAAAATATAGAATTCACTTTAACTCGGTATAGAGATCTAAGAGTCGGAATCTTGTATGCAAACAGTCTTTGCTCTATAATTTTTTTAGACATCCCCTACTATTCCATCACCATTGCTAATAAATGCATATCCAAGGGAACATTTGGTAGCAAAAGCGACAGTAGTATTAGCAAAAATGAGACAATAAAGCTAAAAGTGCTAAATTTGAAAGTAAAGGCCGAGGTAAATATCCATCACTAGTCGTCAATAAATTACGATCAGGGAAAAGAACTGTAGTGTTAAAAACAAACATTGACAAAGAACTGAATAACCAAGTTGATTACTACAACCAACAAATAAAATTAATGTCAAGTACAAATCTCCAAGACTTTCACAAGATCTTATAAGTTCTGGTAAGACTCGTTATTCAAACGGGAGATATAACACGAACTATGGTTTATTGAAAGACGGTGTACATCCAACCAGAACCCTAGCCAAACTGTGGATATACAAGTTTATACAGCTGTCGATGGAAGTATGTGAGGCGAGCAGAGCCTATGATTGCTGACAAGGTCTGAGAAGCCCAATCTTGCAAGTGCTTTTAGTTATAAATTCATATTTGTATATATTAAACTGAACTAGAGAAGCCCTATTTCAGAAGAATGTATTAGAAATATTTAAGGCCAGTGGAACCTACAATCAGGTACAAGCTCTGGGAAGCCCAATCTTGTAAGTACATTTAAAGTAAATTTGTCAAACTAAAGTAAACCGAACTAGGGAAGCCCTATTCGGAAGATCTTATTTGTTATGCTTGAACTAGGAAAGCACCACTCACAATATAAATAGTTCCGAACTCAACTTGAACTGGGGAAGCCTCATTCAATCGAAATGTACATGTATCCTGTTATCGATTTTTAAATTATTAGTACCAAATTAACTGGGGAAGCCCCATTAATGTAATAGACGATTCATTATAAGCCTTATAAACTTATAATACAGTGGATGTAAACTACATGTATATAGCAATTAGCCTGAACTAGGGAAGCCCAAATTCAGGCCGGAAATATATAACAAGCTGAGGAAGCCCCACTCAAAACAATATATACTAACAAGAGAGGTATTATAGTTATTAACAGAACTTAAGCTAGGGAAGCCCCACTTAAGTACTACATAAACAACAAGACAGGTCTTAGCTATAAATAGAATTTGAGCCGGGGAAGCCCCACTTAAAGTAAAATAAAGATAGTATTGTCAAGTACAAATGGGTGACAAAAACAAAACCAAAATGGCTGTGAAACTATTGAGTTCAACGCCGATACCTAGACGGGATTCAAAAAGGCAACGTGTAAGCAGCATTTCATGTCCGATGTGTGATAATATTGTTGAAGAAGATCGTAAAGGTTTAACATGCAGCATCTGCGAACTCAATTATTGTATAGACTGTACATGCATATCAAAAACACTACTAGTAGCCCTCAAAGAAGACATGTCAGATAACTTTAAATGGACTTGTAATGGGTGCAAGCAAAATTGTCCCAGTTTGACTAGCACGACAGCCCAATTAAAATCTATAGAAGATACAACAACCAATAGACTATCAATAATAGAAGATAAGATAAATGAAATGCAACATGGTATGAGCGATCAAATAAAAGAGGAAGTTGGAGTAATCAAGCCAAAAATTGAAATAAAAGACGAAATAAGAGCTACACTGCAGGAAGATGTAAGACGAGAAATACGAGAAATTGAAGATCAGAAAATTCGAGCATTAAATCTAATAGTCTTTAATTTGACAGAAAGTGAAGATGTATCAAGTTCAATCAGAAAAGACCAAGACTTGAAAAGATTTTATGAATTATGTAGCACAATTAAAGTTCAGGAACCAGATATTAAATTATTATTTCGACTGGGTAGCCCAACACCAAAAAGGAATAGACCGCTTAAGATAATTTTTAACAATAAAAAACAACGTAAAGATATACTTGACAATGCGTCGAAAATTAAAAACATTCTTGCAAAAAACTGTTTGTCCATGTGCATAATTGCAAAAGACCTGACTGTCCAACAACGAGATCAGAATAAAAAAAGAAGAGCTGAAAAAATAAAACAACAACACAAAGCTTTGAAAGAGAACAAAAACAGTGGACAATGAGTATTACCCAGAAAATATAGATCAAGAAATGATAGTAGATGCAATTGCAGGATCCCAAGAATTTATGGACGATATCGCACCTCCAAGTCAATCACAACAACTTTTGGTACCATTATTATTTGACAATTTACATGCTCACAATATTGATGTAAATGGGGATCATCTCTCACTTTCCAGCCTGGGAGAAGAAACTATCATTGGTGGTTTTGACTTGGAAAAATCCAGCAGACCCCAGGTTCAGGGTCCTGGAACGACCACAAAAAAAGAATAGGAAAGTAGTTTTATTTTTAACTTCTCAAGCACTGTAAATAG
Source organism: Bathymodiolus brooksi (assembly GCA_963680875.1). Taxonomy (NCBI): domain Eukaryota; kingdom Metazoa; phylum Mollusca; class Bivalvia; order Mytilida; family Modiolidae; genus Bathymodiolus; species Bathymodiolus brooksi. The sequence goes on from OY804577.1 coordinate 91,144,597, forward strand.
CGAGCACCTTAAAGTTATGTACACTAATGTAGATAGTTTTATGAATAAAAGAGATGAACTCGGGGCACTTATCAGAATAAAAGTTATGATGTTATAGCATTAACAGAAATATTACCAAAAAGTAAAGATCAATTTGATATCATCAGCGTAGAATGGAAAATGGACGGGTACAATATCTTCATTTCTCCGCCAAATGTTTTCACTAAGACAGGGTGCCTAGTGTACACAAAAGAGGAATTAAATGCGTTACAATTAGACAGTAAAATTTTCCAGTTTGTAGAATACGTACAACTAGGAATACATTTTGAGAATGGCAAGAAATTATTAATCTCTTGTATTTATCGTAGTCCAAGTGCTAACACCACCACATGCATAGAAGAAATCAATGAAATAATATCAACAAATAAGGTTAACAACAAAAAATACGACTATCTGTTGTATGTAGGTGACTTCAACTTTAAAGAAATAGACTGGGAGAACAACAACACAAATGTAGGCCCAGAACACCTTGCATCAAAATTTTTAGAATCCGTTAGAGATACATATTTATATCAACACGTAAAACAGGCAACACGATACAGGGGAGATAATCAACCGAGCTTGATAGACTTAATCCTCACCAATGAAGAAGAAATGATTGACAATGTCGTATGCAATGCTCCATTAGGCAACAGTGACCATGAAATCTTGGAATTCAATTTTCAAACAATATAATTCGATATCCAAAAAGTACAAGAACACCTAGAAAAGTTGAAAGAAACAAAGTCATCGGGACCTGATCAAATGCATCCAAAATTTCTGAAAGAGACTGCCAAAAACATAGCCGAACCACTGACTAAGATATTCCAAAAATCAATAGAAACTAAGAAAATACCAAATGTAACCCCCTTTACATTAGAAAGAACCAAAACAGCAGGTGACCAATTATCGCCCAATAGGTTTGACATCCATTACATGTAAATCAATGGAGAAATGTGTTAGGGACAGTCTTATGAGCCATATGGAATCAAACCAGTTATTCACCAATGATCAACATGGGTTTAGGAAAGGGAGGTCATGCATAACTCAGCTTATAGAAGTTATGGAGGATTGGACAGAACATCTCGATAACCACAACTCTGTAGATGCTATATACCTAGATTTCCAAACGACATTTGATACTGTGCCCCACCATCGGCTAATTACAAAATTGAAGGGTTATGGAATATCTGGAAATATCCTTGAGTGGATCAAAAACTTATCGGAACGTAAACAACAAGTGGTGCTTAATGGATCCAACTCGAAATGGACTGATGTCACTAACGGAATACCCCAAGGGAGCGTTCTTGCACCCATACTATTCACAATGTACATAAACGATTTGCCTTGACGTAGTACAAAATGTAGCTAAGCTCTTTGCAGACGATACAAAGTTGTATGCTACAGTAAATAATACAAATGATGAAAGAAAACTACAAGGAGATATAGATAGACTAATGCAGTGGTCAAAAGATTGGTTATTAACTTTCAACAAATCCAAATGCAAACATGTACATTTCGGTCCGCCCAATAATGCTAAATATCAAATGGGAGGGGATATCATCACCCAATCCACAGAAGAGAAAAACCTTAGTATCACTTTAGATGAAAAATTAAAATTTCAAATTCACAGCAACAATCAAACAAAAAAGGCCAACCAAAGACTAGGAATGATAAAAAGAAGCTTCACATACATGGACAAGAACATGATTACCACACTCTATAAAAGTATAGTCCGCCCACACCTAGAGTACGGAAGCAATATATGGTCAGTTATGAATAAAGAGGAAGCCATCCAAATTGAAAATGTTCAAAGACGAGCCACAAAACTGGTCAAAAATATTCAACATCTCAGTTACAGTGACCGATCAAGATATCTAGGATTACCATCTTTACAATACAGGAGACTAAGATCTGATATGGTAGAAACGTTTAGAATTATTAACAATATAGACAAAGTAAATAGCATTAAAATCTTTCCGAAAAATGAGAATACAACCAGAGGCCACAAGCATTGTAGAACTAATATTAGAAAATACAGTTTCTCGCAAAGAGTAGTAGACACTTGGAATAGTTTGCCCGAGAAGGTAATAGAGTCAAATACAGTAAATGGGTTCAAACACCAGCTAAATTCGCATTGGAAAGACCTCGAAATCAAATTCATGCCAGATATATACAAACCGGAAGTGACAAATGGATATGACCAATCAAGAAGGGTCGCAGAGGCTATGAGACCTCTACACCAGGTATAAACCAGGTAAATATGACAACTTCTGTGTCACGAAGAATAAATATATTATGTATAATGTTCAGGATTATAGGTTGAAAAGTAAAAAGGGCATATAAACCTTCGGTATATGGTACATTTCGTTACTGTATAACTATAGACGATGTTGTGGTCGAACGGTACAATTGGTGAATTCCGTGCCCACACATGACAAAGTGTACGCACGATAGGTAGATGCTTTTCTCCTAGTACTCTAGTTGCATCCACAAATAAAACTGGCCGTCATGATATACCTGAACTATTGCTGAAAATGATGTTAGACATCTATAAACCTGGGTCAACTCTAGATTTAGTACCTGCAACTTATATATCCTAATGAACTAGTTACAGACACTACCGTTACAAACAGGTTCATGTGTTGTATGAAGAGTTTGAAGAAGAACAGAGAACAATGGCCAAAAGAAAAAGTACTAAAGGACAAACAATTTATGTAGATTCTTATAACGTGTATTGACATATATTAAACGTTTAATGAAGCAAGTTTTCACTTTTTAGAAGCATTGGTATACGATAATGATTTTATTCTTAACAGTGTTACACTTTCTATGACCTTGAAATGTAAGATTGTAGTGAAAATTGTCTAAAATAGCAGAGCTTATGCTGGATTTTCTCATGTTTTGTCTGCGCGATTACACAACTGGAAGAATTATAGACTTAATACCAGTGTATGAGCTTAAACGAGTCTAAGCTAAGAATTACAAGTCTATCAGGTTGCAATCGAGACTAAAAACAAATTTACAATGAATTACAACTGAACTACAAAAATATCTATATTATAATAGCTAATTATCATAATGTTATACAGCAGATGTCTGCTTGACATAGAGTTTAGTCATAATAATATTAATTTAATCATAAAATGCTGTAGTTAGGTTTGTCATAATTCTGTATTGATGTGTCTTGGAACTGATACACTATTACATTCGAATTTAACATGCCTACTTATTTTAAAAGAAATGACACGATCGAATTAAATTATTTGGGCCCATAAAACTAGTACAATTCCGCCACTTTTTATTGTAGTGTTTGCACCAGGCCAAGGAAGTAAGCAGTCATGTTTCCCAATTTTGACTAGATTTTAATGGTGAGATATTTATAAAAAAAATCATCTTTATCTTTGCATCACATTTATCTTTTTGCAACTTCGTATTAGCTCAAACATTTAATTTGTTTTATGGCAATGGTATTGATGTTCCCAATAAGTTTCATTTCAGCAAAACAGCATTGCATGAGAGTGCACTGGTACCCCTTTTTACTACTATGAAACTATTTGATTTATTTGTGTTGTTCATTGTAATGGTCCCATTTTTCTTCCATGATCAACAGTCCTGTGTAAATATATAATCGCTGGTTTTTAAGCTTATTACTTCACATCAGAGTTGACTTAATCTTATATGATTTGATTTGCATATTTATATTTAATCATGAAACACACTGTGGGGTCAATTTCAGCTTCTCGTCGTGCTAAACAATTTGTTTAGCTTTAAATGCAAATATCTTAATTCCAGATATTATACAATTGATGAAAAACATACTGTGTGCTCAATTATACTTTATTGAAGAAACAACTTGTTTTATCGGTAAATGCAAATACTATAATGACAACATCACACAGCTCACTAAAGCTATGACACGTTGTTGTATTTCAGTTGTTGATTTCAGGTATCCCGTCAAGCATTTTTCCCGCCATTTAGAATCGCACTACTTTAATAATAAACTCTTCAAATGAAACATAATTCAGGAATATTTGTAATTAGAAAACAGCCAAACTATTGTTATTTGGCAATAAATGCATAAACCCGATGGGTCATCCATTACTTGTTTTTGGTGCTAACACATTTAGATCAATTCTCTAATGGAAGAATGGCGAGCTTGTTGTATTAAAAGGAAAATAAATAAAGGCAATTTATTATATAAATCAACATGAGATGCGAACATTACATTACAGCTATCACGGCCAATTAATAACGGATGTTGCCGCTTATGGGAGTTCATGAATCTTTATTAAACATTTAAGAGGGGAATTCAAAGACATTTGATGCAGAAAAAAACATGATATCTCTTTATGGGTTGTAAAACAACTCATTCGTAACCCGGATGAACATTTTTATAGTCCAACAAACTTAAGAGATTGGAATTTTACGTTGGTTTAATTGCGTTATTCGAGATTTATCCATCGAATATTAAAATTAATGCAGAGTTTTAAATATTAATTATCTGCCTATATATTTAATGAAGCATTTGTTAAGTTTATTATATCATTTGGGGGCTTCCATACATCTACAAGCGGCCGGGGTTTCTCCCGTCAGTTCTGTATTCCTGTTTTCCGTACCCCCATAAGACCATCTTAAGACACCTCTTTGTCCTGAGACGTGACGTAACTTAATACAGGTTTGATAAACAGACTTGGAACACCGATATGTAAGACATGTCTTAGTCCTACGACACTTTCGTTCAACAGGCTCCTGATGAAAGAGAACATATTTATTAAAATGAACCAAATGTAAAGCCAATAGTGGATAAAGATACTCCACAAGTATGATGGCTAAACAATTAATTATCAAATGTAACTGTTAATATGCACACACATATATATATGATAAAGCAATTTTACTGATGACATCTGAAAACATAAATACTTTTCATAATAATGCATCACTAACATGACGAAATGATATACGATAAGCTCACGATTATGATTTTTTATCTGTTTATACTTGCATGTGGAAAGCATTTGTATGACCGCATCATGTCACTAAGAAGGGAGATTTGGGCCACTAAAACTAGTTTAACCCCGCCACTTTTATTGAAGAACCTGTACCAATCCCGCAATGTGAGGGGTCATGTATTTGTGTGTTAGGGGTATCGATTTGCGTCTTTCCAAGATATTTGATTTTTGATTTCTGGACTTGTTCGGCTGTGGTATATTTGATTTTTGATTTCTGGACTTGTTCCGGCTGTGGTATATGTGGTTTTTTATTTCTGGACTTGTTCCGGCTGTGGTATATTTGATTTTTGATTTCTGGACTTTTTTTTTGTTCCGGCTGTGGTATATGTGGTTTTTGATTTCTGGACTGTGGTATATTTGATTTTTGATTTCTGGACTTGTTCCGGCTGTGGTATATTTGGTTTTTGATTTCTGGACTTGTTCCGGCTGTGGTATATTTGATTTTTTATTTCTGGACTTGTTCCGGCTGTGGTATATTTGGTTTTTGATTTCTGGACTTGTTCCGGCTGTGGTATATTTGATTTTTTATTTCTGGACTTGTTCCGGCTGTGGTATATGTGGTTTTTGATTTCTGGACTTGTTCCGGCTGTGGTATATTTGATTTTTGATATCTGGACTTGTTCCGGCTGTGGTATATTTGATTTTTGATTTCTGGACTTTTTTTTTGTTCCGGCTGTGGTATATGTGGTTTTTGATTTCTGGACTTGTTCCGGCTGTGGTATATTTCATTTTTGATTTCTAGACTTGTTCCGGCTGTGGTATATTTGATTTTTGATTCTGGACTTGTTCCGGCTGTGGTATATTTGATTTTTGATTCTGGACTTGTTCCGGCTGTGGTATATTTGATTTTTGATTCTGGGCTTGTTCCGGCTGTGGTATATTTGATTTTTGATTCTGGACTTGTTCCGGCTGTGGTATATTTGATTTTTGATTTCTGGGCTTGTTCCGGCTGTGGTATATTTGATTTTTGATTTCTGGGCTTGTTCCGGCTGTGGTATATTTGATTTTTGATTTCTGGGCTTGTTTCGGCTGTGGTATATTTGGTTTTTGATTTCTGGGCTTGTTCCGGCTGTGGTATATTTGATTTTTGATTTCTGGGCTTGTTCCGGCTGTGGTATATTTGATTTTTGATTTCTGGGCTTGTTCCGGCTGTGGTATATTTGATTTTTGATTCTGGACTTGTTCCGGCTGTGGTATATTTGATTTTTGATTTCTGGGCTTGTTCCGGCTGTGGTATATTTGGTTTTTCATTTTATTACATCTAATAGCACGATTGCTGAAATATCTAAGAGATAACAACAACGTCCCTTCAATCGCTGAAAACTTTTAAATGAAAACAATCTTTCATTTACTCACTTTACAGCACGTAAAACGAATAATCGAAAAATAAAATTAATGAGATAAGCCTGTTTTAAATATATATATATATATCTTTATTTCTCATAACCAATTTACAGAGGTACAGAGATGACATGTACAATTAACACAATATACATAAGAAATAAATACATGTAATACATAATTAAACAAATATTGAATTGTGAAAAGAAGTGGATCAACCTAGAGGACATATCCTCTTGTTTACTATTCTGATAAATTTACAGAGTTTACTTAAAGTGTATATAGACTTAGAAGACATCAGGTTATTATATTTAATGATATTATGTCTATTTAAATGGATAAAATCAAAATAAAGTTTTCTTTCATTAATAAATTCAGTACATTCAAAAATATAGTGATACTCGTCTCCCAATTCTCTTCTTGAACATAAATGACATATGAGCAAGACGATTTTATAGGAGAGAAGAATATAACCGATCTTACTCTCAGTTGCTATGGAATTTCATGATTTGCTATTTTTAACGTCATGCTTAATACATCACCTCCAATGATCCAGCTACTCTGTTGTCCGTCTTAAAAAGAAACACATTTTCAATAAATAAATCGAAATTTGATAAATTAAATCAAACATAAAAATAATATCCTGTGGACGATTTACTATCACATGATTTACTATCACATGATTTACTATCACATATAAAAACATATCCATGTGTTACGAAATATCCATTTCTCAAAATGAATCTTTTCCCTTTTACGTACATCTGTTCTTTCACCGACAAGACATTTACCAGACTTGACTCTATGAGTATCACGGCGACTGTCTTATAAGAAACAGAAACTGCATACTCTTGGCGTGCATCTGGGTTCACTCATGGTTTGGTTCGTGTTGCTCATCATTTTAATTTTCTGGGTTGCGTGTTTTGTTTTGTTTTATTCGTTCTTGTGCCCTACATTGCCTGTGTCTCTGGATTGTCCATTCTTGATTACCCTTTCAACTTGCTCTTACGCTTATTTACCGTCAATTTCCTCCAGGCCTAGATAACCTGATCATGTTTATAGACCCTTTGGTTTACTTGCTACCAAAGACTCCTAAATGACTATCTTTTGACTATTAACGTACAAGAAACTCATCGTGCGCACTAAATTAGATATCTACGTCTCTATTACTATGTTTGGAAACAATGATCAGACTTAATTTGTCGAAATGCGCTGCGCATCTGTTGCATTGATATATTATTTATTCTCCTCGTGATATAATTTTCATATTAATAATGATAAAAGGTTTCTTGAAAAAACGCTTCGATCGAGACGGAAAACCTTGAATTATAGGTGGTTGTAAATCCGCTTGAAAAATCTTTAAGACTGTTTCTCTAATAAATCATCGGAACGTGTAAACACAACAATTAAGAAGTATTACAATATTGTCCGTCAAAACATAACGTCAAGTCAAGCATCATCGCCAAATGTTGGAGGTAACACATGTATTCTACTATTGTTGTCAGGCAATCGGATGTCGCATTGTCCCCCTTTAATGTTTCATCACGCATAAGGTTAGCAGAAAAATAACAATTTATAAGCATTAAACTGTTCTAATTCATTATGTTACTCAGAGAAAACGTGTCTATTGTACAAATATATACCTTGGATATTAATTTCAATACAAAGTTATTATAAAAGAAAGTTTCTCCCTCTTAAATGTACAGGATGTTCAATATATTATCTAGATAATGCAATGTAACAGAAAGTTGAAGAATTACTTTTAATATTGAAGATGAATTGCCATTTTTAATCTACAGAAATTGTAAGGAATTCAGTCACATGGATATAACTTCAAAACTTATATAACTATATAATTCAAACATATATTATATTTATTAATTAAATATATAATTACGAAATAATTAGCTGGTCCGAAATAAATAGTATTTAATAGTTGTATTTCAGTAAGAAAACAAGAAAATTTATGTTAATAAATAAACGTTAGAGAATACCGAAGGCGCAATCAACAAATGACAATGCAGACAAACTGGCAATATAAGAGTACACAAGACGAAAAAACCAAAAACATTACTCAATATGTGTTGGACACCACTACACGCAAACAAACACAAATAACGTGAATAAGACACACTGTGTTTTTAATTTTGGTATGTGTTAAACAATTAAAAAAAAAAAAAAATTCTACAGCATGACCATAAAGATCTTAATCTCTTATAGTTTAGAAACCTGTATTTGCAATTTGTAACTTGACGAGATAAACTTTGCCAGTGATTTGAGGCATCTCAGTTAATTGTTCAAAGAAACAGACGGTAGCACGATATAACGGAAATATGGTTGTAAGAGGTGTTCAATATATATCTTTATTTCTCAAACTGACAGTACATAGCACATATACAGAGGAGTTACAAAGATTGATGATTTGATTGATATTTGGTGTTTAACGCCACTTTCAGCAATATTTCAGCTATACCATGGCGACCAGTTTTAGTGGTGGAAGAAGCCGGAGAGAACCACCAACCATGGGCAAGCAAATGGTAAACTTTATCACTTGCGGCTGCGAGTCGAGTGCACCCTTTTGGTAATCTACAAAGTCGGGCGCGAACCCACGCCGTATTGGTGATAGGCTTGTATGAGTTGCTATGTAATACAATTACCTAACTCATTGAGCCCCCCGGGCCCCGAGGTACAAAGAAATTAACTGATTAAACTATATACAATATATACAAGTACAGTAAATCGACACCACTCATCCATAAATTGATCAACTTTATTCATCTTTTTATTGATTTAGTATGAAATAAATAGCCATAGCGTTTCTAGAATATATATTCTGGATTAAACTATATTTAATTTGAAATATCAGCATTCGAAATATCCGTAAACGTATTCTTACAATGTCCAATGGAATTCAGAAACAATTTATTAAACTTATATAATTCTGTCTCGCTAAGTAGATACTGATAGCATTGATATACAGTGGAAAGCAGAGTGTGATGTCAAAATATAGTAATGTAACTACTGGTTAAATCAAAGCAAAGTGATTCTTTGTCGAAATGCTAATTATTAAGCCGGGGTTCTGTCCAGATGAAATGTAATTTTGTCCATTTCTTTCTTCAACAGTTTTTGGAATCAATGAAATCTTTTTGTTTCTGTTTCAAATACAAATCTGTTTTCGTTTTTTTTTAAACTGTTGTCAGATATTTAAGACTGAACTAAAGATTTTGTATTTAAATTCTATTTTAAGATGCAGAGATGTGATCAAAATATGAAAGAAAAGTTTCAAGATGCCAAAGGGGTAATCAAAAGACGTGAATCGAAGAGCTGTATTTGTACAGTGCCACTCCTTAATGTTGTGTGTTTGGGGGAGAGACAGCAAATATCAGTTTTATTGTCATTGGTTTAAACCCACGACCATCCACACTTGAGGCGATCACACCAACCTTAACACCATTAAGGTACATGCTCTGTTCTTCACAGTGCTGTATGGTGGTAAGAGGAGGCATTTTCCATATATAGTGAACAAATACATATGTAGAACAATGTATGCAGCACACATAAACGACCAGTCATGAGAACGGGTCCTTAGGAAGGTACACATATCTGGAGAGCAACATTTTCACCTGGACGTCCTTTTTGGCTCATTATATTCCACAAGAGAAAAGATACAGTTCCTGCATATGGAATATATATCTCTCAGTTGATCTGATATTCCAAAGATTATGGTTCCTTTCAGGATTTCCTTGATAAAAGGTTACTAACAAGAAAGTTACTGAAACAAGGGTTCCTATTGGTCAATTTGAAATCTTCACTTCGAAAGTTTTACGGTCGCCATCATGACTTGGTTAACCGTTTCGGAACATCACAAATGACCATGGAAATGTCCCACTTGTCGTAAACACTTCCCTGCCCTTTCCTCATTCATGACTTATCACCGGATTTGTAACTTGAGTAATACGACGGGTACCACTAGTGTAGCAGGAATTGCCTACCCCTCCGGTTTTTAGTGGGGTTCGTGTTACTCGATCTTTAGTTTTATGTGTAATGTTTTGTAGATGGTTGTTTGTTCCTTTTGTCGGTTTTATTTTGGCCATTGTGTTGTCTGCCTTTCTTCGATATACGGATTCTGATTACCCCTTTGGTATCTTCAATCACTTCTTCCGAGGTAATCATATCTATGCATCAGAACCTATTATCTCTGCCGTCCTTAATTGGTTCAATGTAACAATACAGTTAGCGTATTAGGCACCTAATGTTATTACGTAATTTCTACTTCAATATACCTACGTAAACTCCTCTGAAGCTATTGAAATCAGTTTTAAAATGATTTATTAGGCATTGTCTATGTGCATATTCTATTTATTCTGTACACATCCATCTGAAACACACATGGAACAAAAGATATCTTATTGTTTTCATAAGAAAGCCATCAGAAATAGCAGAAGGCCGTTGTATTTGTGAATAGTACAATTACAGGTCATGTGTATGCTGAGTTCTTATTGTGTATTAATGTTAAATAATGCTAATGAATTCATTGTATCCTCCCAGGAATTTTGGTAAATATATCATAAATAATGCTATGTTATTGTATACAGTAAGCTGTATGTCTGCTTGTGCAATCTGTGGGCGTAATTCAACAACTTTATACGTTCATTAATTTGTATTTGAATATGTAAAAGTATCATTCATTTCGAACCATTTGACAATGTAAAAGGGATAACGCTAACAGATGTTTTATATGTATGCTTAATTACTCTTATATCATAATGGATTTATAACGTTAACTTACATAAATTGATTTTCTTATTAAAGACGCATATTATTATATACTACAAATATGCTGTAACATAATGGTCCATGTATATGATCGTTCGTTAATAGTGTAATGCTTGTTGCTCTAAGCTGACAAGCTGGAATTTGGATTTCAAATCTCGATTAGATCAAGCCAAAGTATGTGTAAAGATGTTATTTGTTCTATATAACCGACATTTTAAGGGGACACCGATTTGACTAATCAACCTGCCGTACATACATCTGGGCAATGCCCGGTGGGCCGTTCAGATAAGCATCATATTAATGAACATTGGGTCGACCTGATGGGAGACGGATGCCCGGTCCGGTATTTAAAGACCTGGTCCGCTTCATCGACGAGGTGTTGGAATAATGATTCCTTGTGATACGAGGTGTGGTTTATCGTTTCAGTTAACTGTGTATAGCAAATATTTATCTCCCTTTACTTGTCTGATAAAACTGTCATAAGAATGAGCATTTCAATGTCGTTTTGCTCTCTGTGGAGTATAGCCGAACATTGCTAACCGATTTATTGATACATGTGATGGTCAAAAATATTGCACACGACGCGGTTCTGGAATAACCTGAATAAGGTATAATAAGGTACAACCCAAGTCGAAAGATTGAAAAGCAAAATACATTAATAGTCTTTAGGAAAACAAAGTAAAACCCTTACTAATACTTTTTATTCCTAGACAGAAAATAAATATTTATCCTAAAAGCAATCTGTAATTTTTCAGATTTACAACATGATTGTGCTTAAAAGAAAAACAACAAAGTTAAGATAAAATGTGTCACTCCATTTTGCATTTTCAGTGTTTGGGTTTGATGGAGAATATTATGTTTTAATATCAAAGTCAAAGGGGATACGTTAAAGTAGAACAATGAACATTAAAAGTCAATCAGACAAGCATATATAAATAAGGGGATACGTTAAAGTAGAACAATGAACATTAAAAGTCAATCAGACAAGCATATATAAATAAGGGGATACGTTAAAGTAGAACAATGAACATTAAAAGTCAATCAGACAAGCATATATAAATAAGGGGATACGTTAAAGTAGAACAATGAACATTAAAAGTCAATCAGACAAGCATATATAAATAAGGGGATACGTTAAAGTAGAACAATGAACATTAAAAGTCAATCAGACAAGCATATATAAATAAGGGGATACGTTAAAGTAGAACAATGAACATTAAAAGTCAATCAGACAAGCATATATAAATAAGGGGATACGTTAAAGTAGAACAATGAACATTAAAAGTCAATCAGACAAGCATATATAAATAAGGGGATACGTTAAAGTAGAACAATGAACATTAAAAGTCAATCAGACAAGCATATATAAATAAGGGGATACGTTAAAGTAGAACAATGAACATTAAAAGTCAATCAGACAAGCATATATAAATAAGGGGATACGTTAAAGTAGAACAATGAACATTAAAAGTCAATCAGACAAGCATATATAAATAAGGGGATACGTTAAAGTAGAACAATGAACATTAAAAGTCAATCAGACAAGCATATATAAATAAGGGGATACGTTAAAGTAGAACAATGAACATTAAAAGTCAATCAGACAAGCATATATAAATAAGGGGATACGTTAAAGTAGAACAATGAACATTAAAAGTCAATCAGACAAGCATATATAAATAAGGGGATACGTTAAAGTAGAACAATGAACATTAAAAGTCAATCAGACAAGCATATATAAATAAGGGGATACGTTAAAGTAGAACAATGAACATTAAAAGTGAATCAGACAAGCATATATAAATAAGGGGATACGTTAAAGTAGAACAATGAACATTAAAAGTGAATCAGACAAGCATATATAAATAAGGGGATACGTTAAAGTAGAACAATGAACATTAAAAGTGAATCAGACAAGCATATATAAATAAGGGGATACGTTAAAGTAGAACAATGAACATTAAAAGTCAATCAGACAAGCATATATAAATAAGGGGATACGTTAAAGTAGAACAATGAACATTAAAAGTCAATCAGACAAGCATATATAAATAAGGGGATACGTTAAAGTAGAACAATGAACATTAAAAGTCAATCAGACAAGCATATATAAATAAGGGGATACGTTAAAGTAGAACAATGAACATTAAAAGTCAATCAGACAAGCATATATAAATAAGGGGATACGTTAAAGTAGAACAATGAACATTAAAAGTGAATCAGACAAGCATATATAAATAAGGGGATACGTTAAAGTAGAACAATGAACATTAAAAGTGAATCAGACAAGCATATATAAATAAGGGGATACGTTAAAGTAGAACAATGAACATTAAAAGTCAATCAGACAAGCATATATAAATAAGGGGATACGTTAAAGTAGAACAATGAACATTAAAAGTCAATCAGACAAGCATATATAAATAAGGGGATACGTTAAAGTAGAACAATGAACATTAAAAGTCAATCAGACAAGCATATATAAATAAGGGGATACGTTAAAGTAGAACAATGAACATTAAAAGTCAATCAGACAAGCATATATAAATACCTTTAAAATGCCAAACCATTGAGCCTCCTGGTTTTCAAAATACGATGTTCCTTGCCAAATAAAAAATGAACGAAATATGAGAAATACCATGGACAGCCTCTTTAGGCAGCTATGTTGCCTTCTGTTAATCTTATATCGTCTACTATATTCACTTGGTCACTCAGAGAAGTAGATAATAACATACAATAAGTTGTAATGAAAAATATGTAGTGCTTCTGTAAATTCGCTTTTTGTCATTAAAGGCTGTCATTATTAATATGATGGGATATTAAAATTTATGTTAATGTTAGAGAAAATCGAAGTGGCAATCAAGAATGGACAAATCCAGAGACACTGGCAACATTGGGCGCACAAGACACAGGACGAAGACTAACAAAGCAAAACAAAAACCCAACACAACACAGAAAACTAAAATGATCAGCAACACGGACCCCACTAAAAACTGGAGGTGAAATCCCGGGTGCTGGCGAAGTGTAACCAGTTTCTGCCTCTCAGAAGACACCCGCCATGTTACTCATATAGTCAAGATGTGTTGGATATCACTTTACACAATAAAACAAACTATGAATAAATAACAAATTAGACATCAGCCCTGCTACAAACTACTGTGGGTAAAGATACTGACCCAAAAACAATTAAGACCTGCTTGTTTCTTTGGCCGTTTACCTTTACCTTTAAATACTATTGGGATAGGAACATGTATTTGAAATTGTATAATTCATCTACTAGATGCAACATTATGCGATAAAGTTTGTCAGTGACTTGCGACAGGTCGGTGGTTTTCTCCAGGTTCTCTGGTTTCCTCCACCAATGAAACTGACCGCTACGATATAACTGAAATATTGTTGAAAGTGGTGTTAAACACTGCAACACTAAGCCTATAATTCCTCTAGATTACTACCCGAATATTAATGTAAACTAAATATTAAATGCGAACGCCGATATTTTGAATTTGGTAGAAGAATTGTTACCAGGAAATAAGGGTAATAACAAAATTACCGAACTCCGAACAATCTTACAAAGGGAAAGTCAAAACTCATAATTATATATACAGACAAAATCAGTCAACAACCGGAAAACTGTGAAAACCGTAATGACCCTGACTTGGTACAGGCGTTTCTAAAGAAATGGTGGGTTGAATCAGATTTTAAAGCGCCAAACCTCCCGCTCTCATTACGGTTCAAAGTCTCCGGCTGTCACTATAACAGTATTTAAATACAGGAACAAAATAAGTAACATAACCCTTGTTCAGAAAATCTTAAAATGGTCACTAGGTTGGAATAATTTGTGTAAAGTAGGGGAAAGCTTAATACACACATATTGTATAGTGTCATTATGGGACAGTTGTTGCCTTTCATAGATAAATCTACAGCAAGTACAAATATATACAAACATAGACGTTGTGATCCTTTAAAGACGACCATACAGATAAGAAGAGTTTGAAGATACCAAAGGGGTAATCGTATATCGAAGATGAACAGACAACACAATGGCCAAAAGTACAAGTACAAAAGGACAAACAACGATCTACAAACTAAAGATCGAGTAAATATTATTTTTACTCATATACAATTGCGAATAGTGGGTATGTAATATACGACCGCAGAGTAACTACAAATGAGTTTATTGCGTGTCAACATTTAAGTCCCCACAAAAAATCCGTAAAGAGTAACAATTTTTGTTACAGAATGAACTATATATTGGGACAACAACAACAGGTGTGTTATACATTTGTGCAAATAAAATAACTAAAGTGATACTTATTTATTGAGAACGGTCTTGTTAGTAGTGGCAACCCGGTACAGTGACAGACTAATAAGTACCTTCCATACTCCAGTCGTTAAATTTGTACCGATAGTTGTACAATCAATGGGATATGCACCCTCATATACTCATAACAAAATTTAATAGTTTTAAAAGCAAAACACGATATATTTAAAAGGGGGTAATTTTATAAAGATAATGACTTATTAGCGTAAAATTGGCCTTAGTCATTGTATGAAGACTTGGCATTTTCACCTGTAAATTACACAGTGTAAGTAATAAATTTGCAATTCGAGACATCTTCGTGCTAACAATCAGTATCGTATTGTGAGAATATACCTAAATACATACCTTGTTTAGTACTAGTAGAAATCGTAAAAATGTTTTTTTTTTTTGTAAAAGCTAATAAATTTGTTTGTCTTTCTTATTTTATGTTTTTTTGGGGTTGTTGTTTTTTTTGTGTGTTTTGTTTGTTTTTTTGCTGTTTTTGTTTTGTTTTGCTGCTTTAATAAGTAAAATGTAATCAACGGAACAGAACCTCCCCCCACCTTTTTATTACATGTATATCTTTAAAAACAGATGAACCGTTAGGATTTCCATTACCAACACATCACGTACGAGTTTGGTCACCTTGTGTTAGTTAGAATACATATTTTGAAATATTTTGTCAATTTGTTTTCACTTTCTCCTTGCATTATCTTATTGTGTTAAATGTTATTAGCATCTTAATTTTGTAGAAGAAATATATGGGTTTAAATTAATACTGTCCCTTCAAGTTTCAGTTAAAACAGATCACAGACACATAATACATTCAGTGTTGGATACGGACTTTTTGTTTGATCCGTAACTCAAATATTGTTCTTTTAATACATAGTAACTCTCAATCTGTCAATATATAAAACGATGAGGATATTATTTTAAATTAGAAATCAGCAATTTTATTAATGTACTGTTCTGATTTTTACAAAATATTTCCCTGATAATCTCTACTTAAGCATGCAACATTTCGTGTGAGTTTGCGGTCAGTTATCTAAGAATTGTGTTAACATAAATTTATTCAATTCTAAGACCCATATTTAATTGATAGGTATTAATACCTTTGTCAATACCGACACAATGATTACATTCAAATTAATAAAAAAAAACATTGGAATTATTTTCTATCTTTTAAAATTCACTGCGTGAATAAAAGTCATTGTAAAGCAATACTTTGATTTTTTTTTTAATTTAACATTTAATTATTAAAATATCTTATAGTATAAACCGCGGTCCAAATGTTTAGCTTTTAACTTATTTATTCGTTTTCAGATTTATTTAATTTAATCAACTTTAGCTCAATAACACGCGGCAATTTGTTCACTAAAGGTCGTGATTTGTTTATTGAAAATAAAGTGATAAAATCATAATATTGAATTTATTATACGATGGAAAATTAAATAAAGCTATTCAGTCGTTCAACGAAGACCCGCCTACTAATACATAAATAAAATTGTAATTGGTTAAAATTGAATGGGAGGAGATTTCAGTTGGAGCAAACGATATTCAATTGCAAGATAAGACACGCCTACCTTAGAAAGACAGGACACCATCGGTTAATTTATTGTAAACACAGTAACAATTATATATATGCTATTCTACTGTTAAAATACAAGATTCTGATACTCGAGTTATAATCGTACAACTAGATAGTGATGCGAATTCTGATTTAACTTTTGTTTAATACATTTGTGTTATGGAGAGACCATCGAAGAAAATGTCTGGATTTACAATAGATTCAATAATTGGGAAACAGTCTGAAAAAGTTGAAAAACCTCATCAAAAAGAACAATCATGCCGACAAACTGAGTCTGATTTACACGCGCGACAGAGACACGAACTGTTTGAAATGTTAACTGAAAGAAAAGAGACTTTGTCTTCTGCTGAAGAAGTAATGCTGCGTCACGATACATCTCATCCGTATCATTCAGCTTCTCAATCTTTAAAACATTTACATGACGTTTTATCTGCTGGGGCAACAGGAACATATTTGGCTCCTCGTGTTTGTCGCCATCCGTTATCAAATTTGAATTTACACTCACTAGGTGTTCCTCCGCAGATTCCTCAGCCGTCAGCTCTACATCCTCTGGTACTTAATTCTGGGAGACATCTTCACCCTTGGGACAGATACCCGGGTTACTACTATCCAAGATACCCAGGTAAGATTAATAGCTCATTGAGAAAGGTGCAGCCATTTCTCATACATTATTAAAATATGTGCGTACTAAAATTGGATATCTACTTCCTTTTCTTAAACATTAATTTTAAACTAAATTATTTCCAGAATTATCATAGAAAAAAAAATGAAACAACAAATATATTAGGTTTTTTTTAAATATTACATCGAAAGATTGATAAAGAATATAATATTGAATTATTGCAACAACAAAAATCGAAAGACTGCAAAAAATTATGTTTAATTTGAAAAGCAAAATCAGTAAATAAATTGAATATTGTATTTATTTTTAAAAGAAATGTCTTAGTTTTGTATACTATTGTCTGTCAAGACAGTATATTTGTTACAACTTATTTCAACATATAAATGTTGTATTGTACCTTCCACAAGTATTTTTGCAACAATAATTGAATTTATCTTACAATGACAGAATTTACCGACCAATATAGCCTGCCCAATATTTTTTTTGAAATTGGTCAGTTATAAATAGAACATACAAATGTAAAACGGGGCACATCGGGGGATATTGTTTTCAAAATACATACACAAAATTATTTCAAATACTTTTATCATCGTCCAGTAAACGTTCATTTACGATTTAAAATTGCATGATAAATACAATACATGTGCACTGTCGAAGCATATAGGTAAATATGTGTATTCCCCGTTTCTAAACCTCATACACATATTACCTATATGCTTCGACAGTGCACAAGTATTGTATATGTATCCATTTTGTATCATATTTTTGTTTTGTCTTGGATATTATTTCATATCTAAGGTAATGACGGGTACACATTATTTTGTTTTTGTTTGTAATCTTATAAAAGTGCAAATCATTAAACAAACACAAAACAAATGAAAAAGAAAGAGAAACAAAATAATAGCAAAAAAAAATTAAAAATTAAAAACAAAACAAAAAATTACACCAACTTGCATTGTGATCTTTTAATATCATTCCTAAAAATATACCATGTGTGTTCTTATTCGTGTGTGTTCTTTTATGAAAATTGCATTGGTATTGCGTTTCATAAAAATGTTCCATTACGATTTAATTATTTCAAGACAAAACTATACGATGACCATTATCATTCATTAAACATATTTAGAATGGCTACAACATGTCTACAATTTCAATACTCCACACGAAGTAAATAATATTGTCTATATCTGATTCGCTTTTACGAGGGGGAGGTGCCGTTTTCCTCAAAATACGTCATTTATCCCTAATTTTGAACCCATTAAAGTATTTAAATCAATTAGTTGTTACTTGTTGTATTGTTTCTGCAAAGTAATATGCATATTTATGGTAAAAGATAAGGAACACTTTCCGTATCGAATGAAAATTACGGGTCCAAAATGTCTGTTTAATTGAATATCAGAAATAGTGATCGGGTCGCTTGGTGTCAGTGCTTTTATCAATTTAAAGCCCATATAAATATTTCATCTTTTCAAAAAAAATCCTCAAACCTTTGACGAGAAACAATATATCGGAACCTTACAAGGTTCTCCCATTGCCGACAAACTTGTATTAAACTATTTATGGCGGTAATTGAAACCTTGATAAGGTCGTTTTAGGAACACCCAGAAAGACCATTGATTCACAAGACTTGTTCTAAACGTTTACACATTTGTACATGGGAATTCGATTTTTTGCACGAAATATTATTTACTTTCAAAATGAATTTAAAGTTCTAATTTAAACAATTTAAAACTGATATCTTATCCTCGGCTAAATATGAATATTTTCAACGTGGTTTTGTGTTAATAAACAATAATTATTTTGACGATGTACTTTAAATTATATTTCTCTGTTCATCAGGGATTTGATTAAACTGTGTTTTAAAAATATTATAAATTAGCAGATTTAATAGACAAAGGCCAATTTTACAATGCAACCTTTGCTGCTAAAGCGAGAGAAATGTGAAAACACAGAACACAAATCCATAATTATCGAATTAATATATTCATTTAAAGATTTTTATTTGAAAAGTTTTAAATGGCATTATATCTATCAATGCAATTTACAACGCAGATGAGTTTTCATTCATTTTGCTAAATGTTCGCGAACAATGGTTTTGTTGAAATTTGAAAAGTAATGTGGGATCATAAAATTAAAAGAGCTTTAATTTGTTTGTTCAGCATCATCAACTCGTCCTCAAACTAGCAATTAGTACGGGTGATCGATGACCATAATCACCAGTAATCTAGTGATCAATTATTTCATAAAGCACTACCCTACTGCAGACTTGTTATATTTCTAATGCAAGGCGAGAAAAGTAAATAATACAAAATGTTCTCTCATTTTTATTTCATCATATTTATCCAAATCAAACATAATTTGATTTTTTTAAGTCATTTTATAAATTTTGAGATCCATATCTATTTATGTTGTAAATTTCTACATAAATAGCTTATATAAAAAAGAACAAATACCACGCGGCATTGTAAAACAGTAATCTGCCAAGTTCAAACTTCAACCAGGATATTATTCTAGATTTGTCAATATTATACAATTATCACCCTTGTTGGAGTGTGACCCGACGGTTTGTCTCCCCTCGAAAAGTTAGGTCACCCTCGGTATATATTTTGCATCAGACACCAAATAATAGAATACCTGTGGCTTTGCGAAAAATATTCGATATAATATATAAAATGTCTTCTTCGTCTACAGCGACGAACCTGTTTGTTGTCTGTTGAATCAAGGGAAGTAACTATAATTGGAAACACGTGAGGCTCACGTGGGAATTTCCTTGGGATTTCCTCCCGAGCGGTGGACCTTACTATGAGACCTTACGATTAGCGGTTGACCCAACGAATGGGTACATATCACGTGACAGTGTTTTATCAAATCAGATTCAAGATATTTATATGAGTATATAATATAGGATATTATTATATTGTATAGATGTCAATAATTTGGATTTTTATAACACATGAAAAATATCTGATTAATTCCATTACAAAGCATGTATTTCTTACGGTAATACATTTTACTTTGTCTAAATTCCAAGAATTGGTTAAATTATGATTCATTTATACCTCCCAGAACAGCCTATTCATCTGATTTCAGCATAATCTATCTAAATGACAATGTAGGAACGCTTACTTGCAACAAAATGCCCTCTAAAGCATTAAGTTGTTTTATATGTTGTTGATAACAGTATTAAAACCGATTGCTATTTAAGGATTCTCTAGTAAGTCACTCCTGCATAATTTAACGAATACCATAATGTGAAATACTTTATAGTGAAATAAAATGTCAGTGATTAGTGTTTTACAAACTTGTTATGTATATATGTCCAAAAAACGTTTACAATTTATAAAAAGAAAATACATATAAATTGAAGAAAAAATATATTTACAAAAATATGTGTTCACTTAATATATCAATAACACTAAAGCGCTACAAACGTGTTCTATGGTCTTAGCATTTAAATAAAAATGTTCAGTGGAATAAGATAAACATTATGTATTCTAGTCATACCAAGATCATTAACAGTAATAATGATACTTCTTAATGTGGGGTCATAGACTCTACGACAGCATCACTAATTAGGGGAAATAAAACTGTCACACGGACATCACATTAATCAAAAACATCTATGTTTCAACATATTTTCTTCAAGGATGACAGTTTTAAAAGAAAACATGCATATGTTGATATTTTAAAAAGAATTTTGCAAAGGATACCTCACTTTGAAAGTTAGTTTCGTATTTTAAAGTACAGTCAAACCTGTATATAAAAGGCACTCAAGGGAACTCGAAAAAGTGCCCTTTATGATCAGTTGCCCTTTATATACATGTTAAAAGTATATGCACTATTCATTAAGGAAGGAAATAAGGCTGCTTTTTATAGACAGTGATTTGTTATATAGAGATCCCTTTAAGGCAGGTTTGACTGTACTTGTAAAGATGTAGATGCAAAACGCGTTAGGAAATGTGAAAGAAAGAGTGTATGGAATATGTATACCACTTTAACACTGAGAAACAATTTGTGCGAATATAATGTTATTATATACATTGTAGAAAGCATGTGTTGACCTATTTATTGCATTACTTTATGTCTTCTTAAATTTTATTTTTATATTTTGTATTGGTTTTTTTTGTAGTCGCAACAACTCCAAGCTTTTTATTTCAACCATACAGAAAACCAAAAAGAATACGAACAGCATTTTCCCCATCACAACTTTTACAGCTTGAAAAATCGTTTGAAAAAAGTCACTATGTTGTTGGACAAGAAAGAAAAGATCTGGCGGCGGAACTTAACCTCACAGAAACACAGGTTTGTACAATAAAGGTGTAATATTTATAATTACACCTTATATCAGAATGCTATCTTCTGATTGGTTGATGAAAGGGGTAATTTTTTTATACCAATTCTTAGTTTTTTCAGCTTTTCCGCCATTGCCGGTGAATTGTATACAGATATATCATGTTTGAGAGAGGTATTTGCGAAAAATACCAGTCGAGAGACGAAAAATTTCCCGAGCCGAAAGGCGAGGGAAATTTAGTTTCAAGACTGGTGGGAAATTTTTCGTCTCTCGACTGGTATTTTTCGCAAATACCCCTCCCAAACATGGTATATCGGTTTAATTACACCGAATATTATTTAGAACACTGGCTAAATAAATAATACCTTTTGTTTCTCGTTTTCAGGACCTAACATGATGTATCTGTTTAATTCTACCGAAAGATGTTACATAAAACGCACAACTGATAACGTTTCACACATTTTGTTACAAGCGTCTCGATGAAGGGTAAAAACGGCAAATACGATTTTGCAATAAAACGCACAACTGATAACGTTTTACAAATTTTGTTACAAGCGTCTCGGTGAAGGATAATTATTGGGCAAATACCCCGGCAATGGCGGAAAAGCTGAAAAAACTAAGAATTGGTAAAACAAACACCCCTTTCATCAACCAATCAGAAGACAGCATTCTGATATAAGGTGTAATTATCCTAATGATTACCCTTCACCGAGACGCTTGTAACAAAATTTGTAAGACGTTATCAGTTGTGCGTTTTATTGCAAAATCGTATTTGCCGTTTTTACCCTTCATCGAGACGCTTGTAACAAAATTTATGAAACGTTATCAGTTGTGCGTTTTTTGTATCATCATTCGGTAGAATTAAACAGATACATCATGTTAGGTCCTGAAAACGACAAACAAAAGGTATTATTTATTTAGCCAGTGTTCTAAATAATATTCGGTGTAATTAAACAATTATATCATGTTTGGGAGGGGTATTTGCGAAAAATACAAGTCTTGAGACTAAATTTCCCTCGCCGAATCTCGACTGGTATTTTTCGCAAATATTCGGCTCGGGAAATTTTTCGTCTCAAGACTGGTATTTTTCGCAAATACCCCTCCCAAACATGATATATCTGTATAGAATATTTACCAGTGCCAGATGAAAACACTGTTACCAAGCTTTTCTGTAAAAAAAAACCATTGAGAAACTTGTTTTGAATTACAACAACTTCGCCTTGACACATAATTTTTCTTCTTCTTAAAACTTTCGAAATAACAACTGCACCTCAATACATGGAAGCATTGACAATTATAGCTAACATAGAAGGAATTCACAATTCAAAATAGCAGGGAAATTTGTTTTTAATTTAATTTTTATTTTAGTGTTCTCATTTGGTATAATTATATGATACAATGTACTTTGCATATCAACAGAAATAAACAGGAAGTCTTGTTACGGTTATTTTAACTTGTGTGATTGATTGATGTGCAGGTGCGAAAAGATGAAAACATTTACAAGGAAGATCTAAGTTATTTTATACATGTTTACTTTCAAT
This sequence comes from Bathymodiolus brooksi, assembly GCA_963680875.1. Classification (NCBI taxonomy): domain Eukaryota; kingdom Metazoa; phylum Mollusca; class Bivalvia; order Mytilida; family Modiolidae; genus Bathymodiolus; species Bathymodiolus brooksi. The sequence goes on from OY804577.1 coordinate 91,168,089, forward strand.
TAAAATATTAACGCCTTTGGAAATAGCTACTCACTTTGAAATGACCACGAGGGATTAGTAGTCACGGGCGATACAAAAGTCAGTCGTTTACTTTCAAATTAACGAAGACGTTTGCGTAACGTATTCTCCCATCTGTGTTTGGACACTTCATATACAATCTCAAGAGACTGTAGCTTGATGATAAAGTATAATAGATACACATTATACTGACATTATTCAAAGACTAATATACGGACAATTAAATATAACTGGATATGGAGGGACAATATCTTTCCTATATAACCCCTAATAGCCACAGACCATTAGTCGACAGTCATACTTTGTTGGAATGTCCGGCAGATAGCTCTTTTGAACCAGTGTGGTTTTATCTCTTACTCGTATGATTGGGTCGCAAAGCACTGACATACCAGTAATTTTGGAATTAAACTACATATATGAAATGAGTGATTGTTGTTTAACGCCGAGTGAACAGTTTTCAGTTATATCATTGCGAGAACAAGTTACATTTCGATGGCATGATGATATGTCCGTTTTGTACTAGACCAATGCACTTATATAATTAGTCGGATATTTATAGTGCTAGCTCACTGAAACAGGTAGTCATGACGCATATCTTGGACACACTATCACGATTTCTAACAAAAGCGTCATTGTTCTTTCTCCTGAATGTCACGTGCTTAGCAATGAAGCAACAAATAACCGTTTTATAGTCTTTTCGCTTGACCCGAAAGGGCCTGAAACCCACGATCTACCACACTAGAGACAAGCACGCTAACAGTTACACCACCGATATTGTATATATCTGAAACGATAACTGAAGACAATTGTAGTAAACGGCTGTAAGATAACACCAGTCCATTATATCTAAGTTAACGCGCTCAAATAAATGTTAGAGAAAACCGAAGGGGCAATCAAAAAAGGACAATCCAGAGAAACTGGCAACATAGGGTACACAAGACGAAGACAAACAAAACAAAAACACAACACAAATGTATTGGATACCACCATGCGCAAACAAATACAAATAACGTAAAGAAGACACGATCCCTCCTACAAACAACTGCAGGTTAACACGTTCAAAATGAATGAAACGTCTACACATGCGCATACAAGCACCCATATATCTAACCAACTGGAAGTCAATGAGACAGTATGTATATATATAAAGGACAAATGTACTATATTTTCAACAATGTTAGGGACACCTCACTATATATTGTTGTTTTTTCACAGGTCAAAGTATGGTTTCAAAACAGACGAACGAAGCATAAACGAGTAAAATCAGAAGGAGATGGTGTTAATTCTGTAACATCGCCATGTTCTGATGATGAAATCAGGGAAAGTGACTGTGACTTAAGTGATTTTGAGGAAACGAATCATATGGTTTGTCATTCTTGAGAAGAAGTGTAACAAACATTTTGTGTTATTCTGTGATGGAAGCCGGACGGGTAAAAAACAAATCTATAGAGTTATCAACTATGTGCAATAAATTATATGTTTCTTTAGTAATAAATATATTATATGTGATTGTGTTTTTGTTTTGTATTGTAATTTTGAGAGGTCCCTTAATTGCATCATACGTTTGACCTACCGACATTGCTGTATAATGATAATATCCTGTTTTATATCGTAAATATATTTTTCCATCATATCTATGAATAATTCGGACAGGAGGCTCTTGAAAATAAATGATCGATTGATTGGTGTTTAACGATAACATTAGCAATATTTCAGCTATATCATGGCGTGCACGAATTTTATATATTAGACACCTACAAGACCCTCAGATTGGAAATAAAATAACGGAAATGAATCGCGGTTAAATGAACAGTATTTCAACTGCATTATTGACCAGAATGGAAATGGGATGGGACTGTAAAGAAATGGCTCGTGTTTTAGGAATACCACAGCCTAGTACATGTACATACAAGAATACTTACGACCAGTGCACAATCAAACTGGATTTTAATGTATGCAGTGTTCCATCTTTTAATTGTTTTCTTTTGTCTTCGGTATCTACATAGCCCATCTCACATCATTCTCAATGAATATTATAAACTATGGCATCACATAAAACAATGTTCCTGTCTAAATTGCATGACGCTATATGCCCGATTAAACAGAGTTGAACATGTGATTTCTATTATTATATTACGTCACATAGTCTGGTTAATGACTGGTGCGATAATTGCTGTGTTAACAAAAATCGCGTGTGATGTCAAAGATTTGATTGTCGTTTGTCTTGGTTGGTATAGTGTACGTGTATAGCTTTATTCTGGTAATGACCAATGTATTTATGCAATAAATAACTCTGAATGAATAATTGTTAGAGAAATCCGAAGGGGCAATCAAGAATGGATAATCTAGATAAGCACAAGACGAAGACAAACAAAGTAAAAAGCACAACACAATATGTGTTATACACCACTATGGCAAGCAAACGCAAATAACGTAAAAAAAAAGACATGAGCCCTTCTACAAACAATTGGAGGTAAAGAAGTTGTGTTTTATATTATTATGGCATATTTAAACAAATTTGAAAATAACAACTAGCTCTGTTATTCGACGTGGGCATAAATGAATTACAGCTATATTAAAAACCATATCAATGATAACCAATTTTGATTTTGATTTCTTTGAATTGTTTATGATTCCATAAATAAGGAAATAAGGTACACATCTGTTAATCTGACTCAGACACAAATTAATAAAGCTCTATGGTTAACTACATGTTTTGATATTCTGTTTTGTTTTGTTTTGTTTGTTTATTTGTTTGTTTTCGTTTCATTGCTAGATCGTTGCCTTTGAAATTGAGTAGAGTCTAGCTCTATTGAACAAGGTAAATACATGTGTCGTTAATGCTAATTACTACAATAACCTGATAAATAAGGGTAATAACAAAATTACCGAACTCCGAACAATCTTACAAAGGGAAAGTCAAAACTCATAATTATATAAACAGACAAAATCAGTCAACAACCGGAAAACTGTGAAAACCGTAATGACCATGACTTGGTACAGGCATTTCTAAAGAAATATGACTGTTTGTTCCGCATGGTATCAGTAGCGTCAAGTAACCGAACAACAATCAATGGAACATCAATACAAAAACAACATATACTCACATACTAGTATAGATACTATGTTTCTGACATATTAGCTCTAATGCTACAAGAATACAATTGTTTCCCCAGATAAATAAGATTTTTTACTTACTATGCAGAGATAGTTCAATAATTTTATTTCTTGAGCAGAGTGGAAGTTATATTTTTAACTATAATAAAGAACATGGAAGAGGGTTTGTAGAAGCTTGGGATAGGTTTGAGATACATACACCGGGAATAGTTAGTTGTGCTAAAAGCGAGGAAAGTGAACTTCAAAGAGTAGATGGTTTGACGACCATCATTATATACTCAGTTACATGGCACTCAGTTGCACTCGACTGTTATATTGATGAAGATGGATAAATTCCTTGTCCTGTTGATGGTGTCCAGTCATTAAACTTGACAAAATTAAACGTTAGTCAAACCTTTATTGTCGGAATGTTGGATACTGAAACTGAATCAGTATAAAAGGTCGAGAATTACTTCTTATATAGCTAGATATTCAAGATGGTCATCTCACAGAATAATATTTGACAAAATTCTCCATTTAAAATACATTTTAACTTATGGCCACCGAGTACAGCATTAGATGTTGCTCTAAATTTCTGCTCAATGAACTTTGGCGGCCGATACAATATAACAGAATTACAGTGACGCTCATTAGCGGCCGATACAATATAACAGAAGTACAGCGACGCTCATTGGCGGCCGATACAAAATAACAGAATTACACCGACGCTCATTGGCGGCCGATACAATATAACAGATTTCCAGCAACGCTCATTGGCGACCGATACAATATAACAGAATTACAGCGACACTCATATTTTGGTTATCCTGTTTATGCCCTTTGACTTCCTTGTATTCCAATATTTTGACTTTGAACATTCTAGAATGAATGATACTACAGAAAGAAGCCGTACACACTAATTTATATATATACATTTTTATTAATAATATTGATAAACAAAATCATAAGGTATCATGGATTCAGACTGGTCTCTCCAATGTTTCTTTTGTGATACTTCATTATTGCGCTGTATTCTTATCCAATACAATTGCTTAAAGTATTTACAATAATGCTATGTCCGGCGATTGACGACTAAATAAACGCTAGAGAACACCGAAGAGACAATCAAGAATGGGCAATCCAGAGAAACTGGTAACATCGGGTACACAAAACACAAGACGAAGACAAACAAAACAAAAAACACAACACAATATGTGTTGGACATCACTATAGGCAAACAAACGCAAATAAGGTTGCTGCTTTAAGCTTACGTTTTATGCAGCCGTTCAAGGTTTATATGAAGCCAATGCTTGTTCTGATTATATTTATCAACGAGCAACATAATTCACGCTACGACATTTCTGGTGGTAGAACTGGCAAGTGTCATCTTTACCACAACAAAGATTAGAAACTCTAGTTCTACTAAGACTATCATTTCATTTTATCTATACATTCAATATATCGCTCTTATTTTCTATTAAGCCACCACATTATTATAATACAATTCATAGAGATCGTACGTTGTCTGTCCTTTTTTGATTTACGGATTCTGATTACCCCTTTGGTATCTTCATACTCTTCTTGTAAGAAAATAAATAAAATAATCACACATAGCATGTGAAATTCAAGTTACTGGCTTGGGATAGGAACAAAATGTGACTGTATTCATACTATTAAAGGGATTACACCCACCTCTCGATAGTTTGATTTCCAATGACAATACAAGTATAAACAAACATAAACAAAATACCAGCACAAATGCACTTCCACCCAAAAAGACCTCACACTATCACATGAATGAATGACAGCATAAACATGAACAGCACAATAGCAGAGTCAGTGAATGTACGTAGTAGACCTACTACTAGCTAAGATGGTAGAATGTGTTGGATACAAAAATAATTATGCTTTCTAACAAATTTAATATAAATTCGTCTTAAACCTATTAAAAAAATGAATGGTCTTTGTGGGAGACCAGAATAAATAGGTCATATACATTTGTAGGAATTAATTGTTGAATGTAAAGTAGTATGTAATGATTTAGTTGCTAGTTCGGTCTACTAGTAGGTCTACAAGTAGATTGTCTGTTGAGCAAAGAAACATATATCGAAGAGCCAACTGAAGCTGCTCAATAATTGTTTCCTCCTTTTTGTGACATAACAACAGTTAGAAAGACCGATTTACCATAAGCATGGTACACTTCATTCGAAATTTACTGTCCTTTAAAACTGTAAGAATAACACAACACGTGAATTAAGTACGTTTTGGTAGACATTATTATTGCAGATACACGCCTGTGTAAAGCGATGTTCGATTATGTAATTCACATATGTTTTTTGTTATCTTTTTTAGTACTGTTTGTGTAGGGAGTTTACATAGTAGTTTACGTATTTAGTGTCTTGGTGTATGTATTATAATTTTTCACTATAAATTATATATGATCTATTCCACTGAAGGGGCCGTCATGGTCGTGATCGTATGGCAGTTGGATTTTCAACTACATGTGCAATCAATACCTATGATCACTAACGTGTGAGCTCGAACCCCATTCATGGCGAAGTGAACTCGATACAACATTATGTGATAAAGATTGTCAGTAAATTGCGACAGGTCGGTGATTTTCTTCGGGCACTCCGGTTTCCTGCACCAATAAAACTGACCGCCACGATATAACTGAAATATTATTGAAAGTGGTGTGATACACCATAAACCAACCTATTCCAATGATTGCATCAGGAAATACTGGCCTATTCCAGATAACTGGTGTCTCTCCTGGTAATTTGTTGGTTCATATTGTCGATATATTTCTCTTGGAATATCGTGTCAGCGTTGTTGTGCTGCCTATGTGTATTTTGATTTCGCATACTGTTTCTCAAATGTGTGTTTAACCTTCATTTTACAGAATACCTCGTCTTATATTATTATTACAGAAACCGTGGAATAAAGGGCAATTATTGCACGTGACCTGTTTTTTTTATGGATGTTAAAATAGTTTATATTTTAAAACTATCATAACAGAAGCACAGCATTTATACCGCGGCTGACATTTAATCGTAGTGATGTACGATCTGGACAGTTTATGAATATAAAAACGTAGATATCAAACGTAGTGCGCACGACGCGTTTCCGGAATAATCTTCATCGGGTATGCTCAAAGTCGAAAGATTGGAAAGCCAAATAATTTAGCATATGATATGACCAACTGCACCTTGTCATGGTATTTATCAAGAAATTCAATATAATTACACATTAAATCAGTTATTTACTTAATCATTAACATCAATTCATTCAATAATCTTGCTATTACACCGTAGATATCTAATTTGGCTGCTCATATACACGAACAGCATACAGTATTGAATCATTTTGGATTCAATTTTATCGACCAATATCTAGCGTAGAAGGGGAAATAACTCTTATTTGTATCTGTTAATGATTTAATATTCCAACGTTTAATATTCTTCGGGATAGAAAAAGGAAATATATTAGCCGTTGTGCTATAATCGGTGTACATACGGAAATAAAGATAATGTAATAATATAACTCTTGATAATCCGCATTTATACAACGAACGATAATACATTGATCTTCAACCAGATATAAAACATATTTGAAGAGTTAGTGTTTCAGGACATTATATACAAATCATGTGGGATTTCAAACTTCACGAGGTATGCATCCCATTTTCAACTTACAATCATTTCTAAAATACAACATTTCGGTGTGTGTAATTTGATAATGATATCACAAATAAAATGCACAATATAATTTGCTTTTATATTCAGTCAGTTGATGAATAGTATTTTTCTCGTTCAAGTAATAAGTATAGCATTCATCAAAGTCGTATCAGGTCTTGAAGTAAATGTATCACGAATACAATAATTGTATAGGGAGATATTAATCCATATCACAACACCAGCATTAGGAACATACACATCGAATCCGGTTCATCAAATGGCGGAATGTCAAAGAGGATCATGGTTCACACTTCCTTGGCATTTCCAGCAGGAGCAGGAATTTTTTGAAGATACCAAAGGGGTAATCAAAGCAAAACAATACATAGAAATATAAAGATTGAGAAACATGATCCCACAAAAAAGCCGGGAATAAACTAAATTACTCCGGAAGAGTAAGCAGTGCCTATTCCACTAGTGCCACTCGTAGTGTTACTATTAAGCGAAAATCGTGTTAGACATAATAAAAATGAGATATCAAATTTAGTGCGCACGACGCGTTTCTGGAATACCCTTCATCAATTACGCTCAAAATTGAAAGATTGGAAACCCAAATAATTAAAAATTTTGGGAGCAAAGTAAATAAATAAAAGTAAAAGATGAATCCCTTACAAAATAAATGAAAGCAATGATGAACGGGACAATCATATTCAGATAGATAGAGATAAGAATTATTCCCTATCAATACTAACCATTCTTTCCCCACCATCAACTGTGAGTACAATGCTATTTATAATAAAACATATGATCTTTCCATCAGTTGGGAGTACAATGCTATTTATTATAAAACATATGATCTTTCCATCAGTTGGGAGTACAATGCTATTTATAATAAAACATATGATCTTTCCATCAGCTGTGAGTACAATGCTATTTATAATAAAACATATGATCTTTCCATCAGCTGTGAGTACAATGCTATTTATAATAAAACATATGATCTTTCCATCAGCTGTGAGTGCAATGCTATTTATAATAAAACATATGATCTTTCCATCAGCTGTGAGTACAATGCTATTTATAATAAAACATATGATCTTTCCATCAACTGTGAGTACAATGCTATTTATAATAAAACATATGATCTTTCCATCAGCTGTGAGTACAATGCTATTTATAATAAAACATATGATCTTTCCATCAGCTGTGAGTACAATGCTATTTATAATAAAACATATGATCTTTCCATCAGCTGTTAGTACAATGCTATTTATAATAAAACATATGATCTTTCCATCAACTGTGAGTACAATGCTATTTATAATAAAACATATGATCTTTCCATCAACTGTGAGTACAATGCTATTTATAATAAAACATATGATTTTTCCATCAACTGTGAGTACAATGCTATTTATAATAAAACATATGATCTTTCCATCAGCTGTGAGTACAATGCTATTTATAATAAAACATATGATCTTTCCATCAGCTGTGAGTACAATGCTATTTATAATAAAACATATGATCTTTCCATCAGTTGGGAGTACAATGCTATTTATAATAAAACATATGATCTTTCCATCAGTTGGGAGTACAATGCTATTTATAATAAAACATATGATCTTTCCATCAGCTGTGAGTACAATGCTATTTATAATAAAACATATTATCTTTCCATCAGCTGTGAGTACAATGCTATTTATAATCTGTGGGTACAATGCTATTTATAATAAAACATATGATCTTTCCATCAACTGTGAGTACAATGCTATTTATAATAAAACATATGATCTTTCCATCAGCTGTCAGTACAATGCTATTTATAATAACACATATGATCTTTCCATCAGCTGTCAGTACAATGCTATTTATAATCAAACATATGATCTTTCCATCAACTGTGAGTACAATGCTATTTATAATAAAACATTATCTTTCCATCAACTGTGAGTACAATGCTATTTATAATAAAACATATGATCTTTCCATCAACTGTGAGTACAATGCTATTTATAATAAAACATATGATCTTTCCATCAACTGTGAGTACAATGCTATTTATAATCAAACATATGATCATTCCATCAGCTGTGAGTACAATGATATTAATAATCAAACATATGATCTTTCCATCAACTGTGAGTACAATGCTATTTATAATCAAACATATGATCTTTCCATCAACAGTGAGTACAATGCTATTTATAATCAAACATATGATCTTTCCATCAACTGTGAGTACAATGCTATTTATAATCAAACATGATCTTTCCATCAACTGTGAGTACAATGATATTTATAATAAAAACATATGATCTTTCCATCAGCTGTGAGTACAATGCTATTTATAATAAAACATATGATCTTTCCATCAGCTGTGAGTACAATGCTATTTATAATAAAACACATGATCTTTCCATCAGTTGTGAGTACAATGATATTTATAATCAAACATATGATCTTTCCATCAACTGTGAGTACAATGCTATTTATAATAAAACATATGATCTTTCCATCAGCTGTGAGTACAATGCTATTTATAATAAAACACATGATCCTTCCATCAGCTGTGAGTACAATGCTATTTATAATAAAACACATGATCTGTCCATCAGCTGTGAGTACAATGATATTTATAATCAAACATATGATCTTTCCATCAGCTGTCAGTACAATGATATTCAATATACTAGTAATTCATGGAGGAAATATATAAAGCTAATTCACTTATTATTTTTAATCGTAAGTGTCATTATCAATGTTATTAATGAAATTAAAATGATTAATTATCTTTACCTTAACACATATTATCTATTTTCATAGCGATAGCAACATGATCAAGGCTACAACCGATAAAACACCGTACAGCTATAAGCAGTATTGCTTTTGAATAAAGTATTTATTTATTAGAAGGTACGAAATCATCAAGCATGTAGAAAGCTGTAAATTGGCTTGGACTATGGGCGGAAAGTTTGACTGCTACAGGTATAAGATGATAAAATGTATACGGTCAGACAAATGTAACAGTAACGGACAACGAACAATTACTCGTGGCGAGATGTTGGTGGTTCAATAGTACTACAATGATTCTTTAAGATTAATATCATTCACCATACACGAGACCTCAATGTATGTCCCGCTCAGCACAACCAGAGAGCATCGCTCTTAGAAATGTCGTTAGAAGCAAGAGGTAGGTAAACTATTTCTACCGTTCATCATCACGGCGACTACCAAATTCGTTCGAAAAGAGTAATATCGGTACGAGTAATTATTGTCCTCGCTGCTAATGAAAATCAATACTACAAACACAAAAAATAATACAAAGTACAAAAGACGGACAACACGACCTCCTAGGTATATTGATGGTGCAATTCATGTTTGAACGTAACAAAAAAAAAATTCTGTGTATATCTACAAAGTATTTTATGCTTTCCTCCTTCCATTGAAAGACAAAAGACATAAAAGAACAAGGACAGGGTCACCAATTACGTCATATCCACTTAGCAATAAAATAAAAACACAAGAGTTATTATTGCGAAAAAATATTTACTTAAAATTATTTCAAGCAAATTTTTTTACAAAGTTTAAATAAGATATCATTAAATGTCATACAAAATATTTACATTAAAATAATCATGTGGAAAACATATAAGTCAAAATTTATGAAATAATAAATTAAAATAGCTTGGCCTAACAAGGGGTCAAATGAGCCAAGTTAAGATACTAGAGTACTAGACATGCAGAACAACATATCAACAAAGACAATTGTAAGCAGCATGCATTAACAGAAAGCTAGTATATATCATAAAACAAAAATAGTAAATCAAACATTGAAAAGCGTTAACATATGTATAACTTTAGTATACTAAAGCTGAAATGAAATTATATATAGGTGTTGAAGGGGAAGGAGGGTGGGAATTCCAAAAATTATGAATATAAATAGCTTGATGTTTATAATTGATCGATCTGACGCTATGAATTTATAATTAGGTGACGCAGCCGTGAGGCTGACCAATGGTCAGCCAGCTGGATCAATCTAATTTTAGAGGCCCCAATTGGGTAAACAAAGGAAGACTTGCCATACACTGTAGCAGTGAATACAAAATCAATGAATTATAATTACTCTAAAATTAGAATTTCAGTCTTCTGCATAAAATTAGTTATTTAAATAACTTGCATTTATGCTTTCCTCCTTCCATTGAAAGACAAAAGACATAACAGAACAAAGACAGGGTCACCAATTACGTCATATCCACTTAGCAATAAAATAAAAACACAAGAGTTATTATTGCGAAAAAAAATTTACTTAAAATTATTTCAAGCAAAATTTTTTACAAAGTTTAAATAAGATATCATTAAATGTCATACAAAATATTTACATTAAAATAATCATGTGGAAAACATAAGTCAAAATTTATGAAATAATAAATTAAAATAGCTTGGCCTAACAAGGGGTCAAATGTGCCAACATGAAAGATGACATGCAATAAATCCTTACTACCCCATAAAGGCCAAGCATTTGACTATCCTGTGTAATCATTAAGTTTGAAAGTGTTCTGTAGAGGAATACCGGCCCAAGCAGGTAAACCTCAAGAACTTGTATGTAAATACAACATTATACGTGATAAACTATATACATTATTGAAGTCTACCTAAAAAATCACCACGGTCAAATTAGGTAGTGTGAGCCTTGTATGACTAAGGCTTAAAATAAAATTGACTGTAGTACCAGTGCATAAATTATATACAGTTATGCCAACGTAACGGCCCAAGCAGCTAAACTGATGAAAAGGCAAAAATAACATTTACATTAAATAACATAGGTTATTGCAAAATGACGATACATACCTAACATTTAAATGATGCTGTAAAGCAAGCAAAAATTGATGGGGAATGGTGAGGATACCGGCCCAAGCAGGTATCTTAGGTCCCCCTTTTGACTTGTTATTGTTTAGCTAGTATTTGTCCTGGTGTCTTTAGTGCATGAGCAAAACAAAGGACCTGTTGTGTGTAGTCTTATTTTAATAGTCGATAGGACTTTCAGATGCAGAGTCAGTGGCATGCAAATCCATGAGAAAATGAAATCAGTTTTTGCATACCTTTTACTTTATGCTTGAAATTGTGAAAACAAACTTGTAAAAAGACTTTTTAAGCATGTAAGCAATGAACAAAGATATAGTAGTAACTGATAATGGAAGTTGGATTACATGTCCTAGAATATCTGCGCGAAATAAGTCAAACGTTTTCCAAGCTCACTTATAAGTGGCCTGCGTTAAAGGGGCTAAAGCCGCTCCAGTCAGTACTGTAATGTAGACCAGAAGTTCTGTGGCAGGAACATTTCTGGTACTAAGCATGGGTCTACTTGAGCCCATGGTGCTAATTGTCGGAACTGTTCTACCTGTAAACGAGAAAGGTAGTCTGCAAATACATTCTTTTTCCCAGGTATATGTTTTGCCTTGAACAATATGTTGTTTTGTAAACATCTTAAACCATACATCTCACCATTTTCATTGCATGATTATCTTGTGATGTCTTTTTATTAATAACAGCCACCAAAATCTACAAAGTATTATATATCCAGTGTATTTAACCAATCATCGTTCAATTCGAAAGAAAATAAAAGTAGTATCTTAATTGGACCTCAGCATGTTAAAAGCTTAAGAAGACGTTTTATTTTGTGTGGGATACATGTATTAAACAAATGTTAATTTCAAACGTAAAACCTGAATATAAGTTGAATTTGTAAAATGTCTATGCACAACTGTTAGGTTAATTAAGATAACTAACAGTGAACTTATGCTAATTTGAATACACCAGGTGAATCGCAGTTTTTTTCCTCGTTTTTTTATGTAAAATTATCAACGTGGGGATATTTACTTGATATAATGTTGTAAGATAAAGTTCGTCAGTGAACAATTCTCGATTCGGTGATTATCTACATGGCATCTATCCAAATGAGCGTATAGTGGTGTTTAACACATATTGTGTTGTGGTTTTTTTTGTACGTCTATGTTGCAAGTTTCTCTGGATTGTCCATTTTTGATTGCCCCTTCGGTTTTCTGTAGCGTTTATTTGCAGCAAGCCATTCGTTTTCTCTTTCTTTGGACATTCCGGTGTCCTCCGATAATAACGCCGAATGCCGCAATATCACTGACATATTGGTGATTGCGTTGGTTCAACACCCATATCCCTAACCATACTATTACATCTGGGTTCTCATAATCAAGCATTAGTATACTTATACACATCTATGTAATTAATCTTACAAACCAAAGCATACTAAAAGATAATAATGCCATTAGTAGCATTCAAGTTTCCTATGCGGTTCCATTCAGGACATCAAATGTTCACACCCTTGGTTTTTAGTGGGATTCTTGTTGTTCATTTTGTCCAATTAAATGTCTTCAGGTATTCACGTTCGTGTCGTGATGTCCACGTAGTAAAAACGTAGAAATCTGATTTGGTGAACAGAATATCCAGGTACCCTCGAAATATTGGAAAGCCAAATAATTTAGGTTTTGGGAGAAAGAATACCAAAGGGGATAAACATTCCAAAACCAGTAAAGGTTATCTGAGGAGCGAATCTTAGATTTAATAATAATTACATAGGAGCTGTAAATTTCAATAATAGATATATGTCATTATCTATCGAGACGCTGATTACTAGGCGAGTGATACTTTCGCGGACGAATAGTACACCAGCAGTGGTACCAACAGGGTGATGGTAATACAAACGTAAACATCGAATTTACTGTGCAAAACGCGTTTCTAGAATAACCTCCATTAGACACTCGTATAATCAACAGATTAGATCGATGTTCTTTGTATGGAGTTTGTGTTTCATTTATGTTATTTGTAGTTTTTACGTATACTTGGACCCAGCACGATTTCAATATCGGATGGTTTTCGTATTGTTTGATAGTAACATGACGGGTGCCATTAGTGTAGGAGGAACTGCTGACTCATCCGGAGCACCCTTGGTTTTTAGTATGCCTCGCGTTGCTCGATATTTAGCTTTCTTTCTAGTGCTTTGTCATCATTGTTCGTCTTTTGTTTTGGTAATTTGTTTATTTTTCTAATATATTTACACACATATGATTCTGTACACTGTATGTTTCAGTACACAAAAGTTACAATGTAAAATGCAAGTTTGATAAATATAATTGATGGTAATTGCATACTATTTTGTAAATAACTTTTGCAATTCAAAGTTAGCATTTTAATGTGTAGATATATTTTAATTTTATAGATATATTTTAAAGTAATATGAAAGGCGAATATCGTGGAATTTTAGAAATAAATATTTTTACTTAATATGCCACTTAATTTAACTAAAATCAACTGCATAACATTAAAAATCAGCTCAAAAGCAAAATCTATGAGCAAATCGCAAAATATTTGACAGCAGATAATTCTGTTGTGCACAACAGTAATGCAAATGATATGCGCATGACCCAAGATTTGAACTCTTTCGGGGAGATTGGGTAAGGGGTGTGTTCGATTTGTGTTTAAATTATCTCCCTTTTGGAAACCTGGCTGTCAAAAGTAGACATTTATTTTTATGTTGATATGCTTTATTGACATATTTTGTAATGATAAGGTTATTTGTAATATATTTATCGTATTTAAACATTGACAACCTTCTCCAAATAAAATTTGTTAAGAAATTTGCAGAATTAAAATAATAACCATACCATTGTCAAGGTCACGAATGTTTTATATAATGTTTAATGTTTACATTTTCAACTCGTTCAAGGAACCATTGGCTATTAACAGTATGGTCTACTTAGTATACCTTTGATGTTTGAAATATAAAAAGGTATAACTTTTGATCCTGTGTCTGTCTGTCTGTAAGCTTTTTGCTTGGCATCCACCAAGCGAGACATATTCAAACACGCTCCTGTCACAGAAAGTGATTGAATTAGTTGTCGATGGATAAAAAATGAGATTTAGACATATCCAAGTTTGTTCCACTGGGATTCCAACTTATGGCAATAGGAATTAAGGCTAATAAGTTTTCAATACTTTATATAGTCAACAAAATGCATGATAAAACAGAACATAAAAATCAACAATTGTAAAGGCTTCAAATAAATACTGCACAAAAAATAGATGCAAAAATGGCTGTAAAATACCAATATCAAAAATAACCTAGGTAGCACTGAGGATCAAATGTAAAAAATCAACCCAGAAAAACATGATGTGGTGAGCAGCCAGCAAAAAGTTTATATTTTAAAGCATTCTGGGGTTAAAGCTAATCAAAATTTAATGCCGAAAATTAACCAAATTTAGTCTCCCATTTTAAGCTATCCCAAAAACAAATAGATTGGGTACTACTACTACTACTCCTATATAAGCAGGATCAAAAGTTATACTAAGTAGGCCATAAAGTTTGTGTATAAAGTCCTATAATTTAATATCCTTTGAAAGAGAGAAAGGCATACAGTAAATGAAACTCCATAAGTTTCCATCTATGTGGAATGACACTTAGAATACAGAAACATTCTATAAAAGAGTTTTAAGATACCAAAAGGGTAATCAGAATCCGCAAATCGAAGAAGAACAGACAACACAATGGTCAAAAGAAAAAGGACAAAAGGAAAAACAACGATATACAAAACATTACTCATAAAACTAAAGATCGATTAACACGAACCCCACTAAACACCGAGGGTGCACTCCGGAAGGTTAAGCAATTCCTGCTCCACTAGTTGCACCCGTCGTGTTAATCTAGTTACAAACCCAGTGATAAGTCATGAATGAGGAAATGACCCGGAAATGTTTACGACAAGTGGAACATATCCGTGATCATCTGTGACACAGATATTCCATAACAGTCAATCAAGTTATGGTGGCGACCATACAATTTTCGTAGTGACGACTTCAACTTAACCAAGAGGAACCCTTGGTTCAGTAGCTTCCTTGTTAGCAGCAACCCTCTCTCAAGGTAATCATGATAAGAACCACTGGAATATCGTATCAACTGAAAGGTGTTGCTGGAATGTTTTTACATATAAATGGAAAGTTATTAAATTCAATCTAATATTATAGTGATCCATAAATTCCTCATATGTGAAAAGTATTTTGTTTCCATATATTAAATCATTTACAAAAAATACGTCATTTTCACAACATATTTTGTTCATACACATATTACCACCTATTTTTATAAAAGGGTTTAACCATATGGACTGGCTCAAGATATGTTGAATACTCACCAACTCCCCCTTTTCCTGTTTCAGCTCTGATAAGTTTCTGTATATATCCCAATAGAAGAAGTTCTTATAGGAAGAGTTAGGGTCTTAATAACAGTAACTGTACCAATGTATGCAAGATCTCTATAAACCACAAGTTTAGAATTTTTTTCACTGATTGAAATGTTTCAGTAAAATTACCCAGTGTTTTATCAGATTCTGACAAATTAAATGAAATACCCAATAGCTTAAATTTTCCAGAAATGTTCCATGATAAATGTTTATCTGGCAGGAGCTGCAAATAACAACTCCGCTTTGAGCCAAGACATATTGCTTCGGTCTTGTCAATATTAACTGTTAGTCTAGCACATTCTAAAAGTTTATTAAAATAAATAATGATCGTTTGTATTTTTGTCCCTTTTCTTGTCGCCATTACACTGTATGTCCTTCTTCGACTTCCCGCTACACATTTCCCCTTTGGTATTTTCTCTTGGTAACTTTTCTTAGTAATATGATACTGTGATAGCTTGCAAGCTGAAAACCAGATATGTTGTATGGTCCTACCAATTCACCACTGGGCTCGTAAATGTGCTCAAAGTTCCCCGTTTTGAAACACCAGCGCTCTGGATATTTGCATGCAGAAAAATTATGTGATGGCAGTAAATAGCAATCCGATCAGAGACGTAGACTTAATTATGACCTAAAGGACATGCATTGCCATAGAAATTTATTTTCAACCAATTATAAATTTGTTTTGCTATTGTCATGCCATGTTATTAATGATTTGTTCTAGTGAGCAATCAGTTACACAAGTCTCAATTCTATCATATTTTTTTGTAGAATTGTCTATGCTAGAACCAGTGATAGACAGCAAGTTGCAATCTATGAAGGACCATTTGCATACGAGACAATTAACAGGTAACTAGTATTCGCTCCTTGTAATCACACAAATATTAGTGTGGTCAACACAGCACTGAAACACAGTTTTAACGTAAATAAAACAATGTCTACAGCAGAAACAAATCTGGAACGGTTAGACAAAGCATTGTACTGTCACTACGGGATTTGAACAGCTAATTAAATAAGAAGAGTTTGAAAATACCAAAGCGGTAATCAGAATGCGTAAATCGAAGAACAGACAACACAATGGCCAGAAGAAAAAGGACAAAAGGACAAACAACGATCTACAAAACATACACATAAAAGTAAAGATCGATTAACACGAACCCCACTAACAACCGCGGGTGAATTCAGTTGCTCCTGAATAAAATATTTGACTTCTTTTAAGAGCAAAAAGCCTATAATGAAACAAACATATTGTTAATATAGTTAAAACAAGACACCAATATACCAGACAATGTTATTCCTCAATCAATCAGACCACTGTATTCAGTGATTATGTAATTATATTCTATATATTGGTCTAAAAAATGTGTAATTGCTATTAATTTGTGACTTGATATTTAAAGTGGATGAAGTAATTAAATAAACAAACGAAAGCAGTCTCACATTTATATAGTTAATTATATTTGCTATCTTGACAACTTCATGCAAATTTACCATAGAAAAATAATTAAATTTATTTATCACCAATTTACATCTCCACAAAGTACCTTAAATAACTACTCATTCACATTTATTATTTTCTAATTTATTTCCGATCGAGATTTTTTCCCATTCCAAAACAATACCGTCTATTTAAAATTAACTCGCCGACGCACGTAAATTAGAAATGCATTTTAAATTCATTCTTTAATCGACTTTAGCCATTTACAGAAAGCCTTATCAAACACTGAATCGCTGAAACAAATATTTATGAAATGTATTAATTTACAAATGACATGCATAGAATTGTGCTGAAACTTTCATTTAAAAGGGTATCAAATTCAAACATTTCTACAGCTTCTACGTACTAATGTGTTATAATAAACTTACATTTTCCCATAAACATGGCATGTCTTGTGTTCCCAATGATATATTATACATGATTGAATGGAACTCGATACACAAAGTGTTGACTAAAAAGCTTAAATGGATTGATAATTAACGGCAAAATGTTTGTACAATAACGAATTGAAATCCCTAATCTATCTTCATTTTGACTGAATCAGATGAGAATTCTATGCAATGCTACTTTCAAGGGCCAAATTGGCATTGATCGAGATCAATTAACACTATGATGTTTTGCCAACTTACACAATCAAGACTTTTTAAAGCGTCTATGATACTCGGATTACTACATCGAAATGGCTTCAAATGGTTTCCGGTCTCCGTGAATCAGCTGTCGTCCCGGAGACCATATTAGAAAACAATGAAATTGAAACAATTGTCACAAAATGAACAAGAGAAGCTTGAATAAACAAAATAATGAATGAAGACCTAATAATTGTAATAGGTTGGATTAAGATGTGTCCGTTTCTATCAAGTTCAAAGCTGAGCAAATACAATGTGTTTGAGTTTGACGCGATATTATATTTCTTTGAAAAGGTTATTGCCTTCTAAACTCAAAACAGTTGTATTGATGTATATAATACACGTACAAGACAAACAAGCGTATGAAATGATACAGTTACCAATGAAACCGTCACAATGTTGACGTTTTAAAAGTTTACATAACTATGAAATGCTATGTTTTATATATTAAACAGCTGTAGACGGCATAAAGCGAGAGAGATATGTTCATTGCAGTGTGGCAGCGCATAATGCATGGGGCAACTGGGTTCACCCACTGTTTCTGGCGGGGTCCGTGTTGTTCGTATTTTTATTAGTTTCCTGTGTTGTGTTATTTGTATTGGTTTGTGTTAGTTAGGTGTTTGTGGCCAATATTTTACGTGTCTCTGGTTTTCTCTAACGTTCATTTGTAATAACCATATGCAACTACTTGATACAATACAATTAGACATATTTTCAAGTTCTCCATAATGAATTTTAAAACATTTATTTTTTGTGAACCTGTCTAAATATAATAGTAGCTATTTCGGATTGTCAGAAACGAAATGAAGACACACACATAAGTTAATAATGATGCACGTGGTTTTGATAAGTTACATAAAGGAACATTTAATATATATAATGTAGTGGAAAACATGTTCTATGTAGTGCTTTGTTGATAATGTTTGTTTGTTTCTATTTCCTTTTTCTTATGGTCATTGTATTGTATGATCTTCTTAGAATTACGCTTCAGATTACCCCTTTGGTATCTTCAAACTTTTCTTTTGAATATATTTTAGTCTGAAAATGCCACATGTTAGAAGATTATGAAACAGATTTGTGATATGATTAGGCTTGGTTTGGTATATGGATAGTAAACGACGCATTCAACAATATTTCAGGCATGTCATTGCTGTCAGATTTACTGGTGGAGGAAATCGGAATACCCAGAGAAGAGTAGACCACCAACCTGTCGTAAGTCACATTGTATCGATTACATCTCACCACGGCTCGCAATCGAACTCGCAGCTTCAATGGTGATAGGCACTTGCTGCATAAGAGATTGGCATAAAATTACTACGCGATCGCGGCGGCCCATGATATAAATAGCATATAATGTACAATGAAATAAGAAATGTCTGGCGTCTTCAAAATAAACTCTGCATCTACATGATTTGTGTGATACAAGTTTTATTCTTCTACAAGTCACAATATTTAGAAATGAAGCCGTGTTAATAAAACAAATGTAGATATCTAATTTAGTGTACACGATGTGTTTCTGGAATGGCCTCTACCACATATTAGTCAAATGCTTGGAATGCCAAATAATTTAGAATATTTTTGGAACAAGAAAACAGAACCCCCTACACAGTATAGCTAAGCATCAGTCTAGGTTACATTAGTTTTATTAATATTTATATTGTTTAGGAACAGTAAAATTCAATAATAAGTAATATATCGTAGAAATTGTGACAGAGCAGAAACACTTACTACTAGGCAGCATGATACCCTTGGGGAATAATAGCCCAACAACAGAGGAATCGACTCAGTGAAAGTAATACAAATATAGCTATCTAATGTAGTGTTGTGCACATGCTTTTCTGGGATATAGTTCATAAATCTCCACGTACCATCATATTGTAATTAAGGGTAATAACAAAATTACCGAACTCCGAACAATCTTACAAAGGGAAAGTCAAAACTCATAAGTATATAAACAGACAAAATCAGTCAACAACCGGAAAACTGAAAACCGTAATGACCCCGACTTGGTACAGGCATTTCTAAAGAAATGGTGGGTTGAATCAGATTTTAAAGCGTCAAACATCCCGCTTTCTTTACGGCTCAAAGTTTCCGGCTGTCACTATAACAGTATTTATAACAATACTTGAACAAAATAGGTAAAACAGTTGTCAAAACAGCACCAAACTCAGCGAAGTAAATGTCAAAGACACTTTTACGTCACACATTGATAAAAAAAAATATTTTGACATTTTTGTTGACTACCTTATCTTTATACATTTTCACTATATGAAAATCCATCGTTTATAATCTTTTCTGCAGAGACGGAATATATTTCGACAAGATCTTGGTATCGGAATATAAACTTTTTAAGAGATCGAATAAGGCGAATCTTTTTATAGCCCTGGTCCAGTAGCCTGTTTCTCAGATGAAGATAACGTTTCAGGAAATCAGAATAATTGCTACTGGCCCTTGCATAACGAATCAATTGCGAGATGTAAACACTATATGCAGGAGAAGCTGGTATATTGCTGCACATATTTGGAAAATTTATGATTTTAAAATTGAAGTCTTCCCGTTTATCATAAATTTTAGTACTTGTTTGACCACTGTCGCCAAATTCCAGGTACAAGTCCAAAAATGATGCGGACGAAGCGGTATCTGTGGTCTCTTTAACTTCCAGCTCTGAAGGATTTAATTATGAGGCAATGCGTCATCTCTCTCTATCCCTGCTTTGAATAACTTTCAATTAATTGATGGAATAAATAAACGAATAAACTGAAAATGAAGCTGACAGAAAATTTGTATTTTCAAATATCTTGAAATATAAAACATGAATCCGTTTTCGCAATCTATACCAACAGTCAACTAGTCAACTCTTTTTATATCAATTATAATATTACTCTTAAATTATGTAGTTTTTCATTCACTTCTAGAGGTGACTGTTGGGGAATTAGATTACGAAACACTTAGTACGCAGATGCGTGTTTCAATTCATTCTGTCTACTTATCTTTCACAAGTAACTCATAGATAGTCAATATTCAACTTCGAAACTAAGTTTATAACTTTAATTCGGAGATGTTCTAATAATATGAAAGACACAAAAATACCACAGTGTCGGAACAGTTCCAAACTCCAACAGAAACAGAGGCAAAATCGATACCCCAATCCACATATTTTTCATCGCCCTTATCGTCCCACGTTTCACCTGCAAATCCAAAATTCACCTTAAAAATAATGACATATTTCTAAATAATTTCTGGAACTGTTATAATTTAATCTACATATCACATTCAAATGCTTGCAATTCAAATCAATTTTTTCTCCAAATGTAAACCCACCAGTGTGTGTCAGTTATCTTGACAATAAGTGGACTTTTGACTTGTGTAGTTGAACCTAAGACTAACCAAAATGACATAACTATTATTAACTATGTTTTATTTTATAGTGACAAGCTTATTTGAGATAGTAATACACAATGACAATATGGCATATTCCATTTTGATTGCCACTTCGGTATTCTCTAACGTTTATTTATTCGTTTTATTATGATAGTATTTGAGTAACACAGTGAGTGTCTTATAAGAAACAGGAACTGCTTACCCTTCGAGAGCACATGGATTCACCCCTGTTGTTGCTGGGATCGTGTTTTGTGTGTATTCGTCAAGTCTCTGTCTTGTGTACCCCATGTTGCCAGTGTCTCTGAATTGTCCATTTTTTATTATCCCTTCGGTTTTCTCTAACTTTATTTAGTACGCACGACGCATGTCTGGAATAACATTGATCAGGTACGCTCAATGTCAAAATAAACGTTAGCGAAAACAGAATGGGCAATCAAGAATGGACAATCCAGACAAACTGACAACATTGAGCACATACAATACAAGACGAAGACAACCAAAACAAATATATACAACACAATATACGTTAGTCACCACTGTACGCAAACAAACACAAATCACGGAAATAAAGACATGAACCCGGTTACAAACAACGGGAGGAAAAGACGTACCGAATATCATTTGTATTCGGAAATTGTAACGGACATCACAACACAAAACTAAGAACGTAAAGACACATACCAATAGGACAACACAAAAACTCAGATGATGGCTGCTTCTTATAAGTCATAGGACAACACAAATAAACACTAATAAGATGAACAACACGGACCCAAGCAAAAAACCGGAGGTGCTCGTGAAGGATAAGCAGTCCCTACTTCGTATAAGACACGCACCGTGTTACTCATATGTACAGTCAAGTCCGGTCAAAGTCTTTGCAGTGACAGAGGAATGAACAAATCTACGTAGAAGCAACCTAGCCTTGTTTGAGTAGCTTTTGTGCACAAAATCACTGTACTGGACACAAGCTCTAGAATAACGTATGAGTTGTGAAATGTAAACTCCATACGCTGGTGATGCTGGAAATGTAAACTCCATACGCTGGTGATGCTGGAAATGTAAATTACATACGCTGGTGATGCTGTAAATGTAAACTACATACGCTGGTGATGCTGGAAGTGTAAATTCCATACGCTGGTGATGCTGGAATATTGCTACTGATAAAGGATTGGAAAGCACTATTATTTAAAAGCTTTGGGAGCAGGAGTACACAAGGGGCCTTAAGAAATTAACTAAAATCAACTAATATGACATATGCCCGAGGGAGGAGACCCTAAGTTATATATCTAATAATCAATAGAAGACTACTGGGCGGGTTACACCAATGATAGTAATAACAACATAGATATCAAATTTAGCGTGCACGACGCGTTTCTGCAATAATCTTGATCAGGTACACTCAAAGCCAAAATATATGACAAAATTGACGTTTGAAAAGATACAGTTAGACTTTAATTGTATGAATTAAGATATAGTGACACTTGTAATGCTAAAAAGAACATTAACATATATCAAATGTCTGATTAATATAAATAATATTTATTAAGTTCGAAATTAACTGAATATCTATGAATTAAAATCTTATTTAAAAGATGATACAAATGATATAAAAAGAAAAAAAAAAGTATTGCTATGACATCTGCGACACCTTGTAACCACTTGTGTAGCATGACAACGGTTAAAAATGTATCCCAAATTAATAAGAATTTAAGGTTCTTCAATCTAGTTTGCAACATTAAGATAAGTTTGAAGATACTAAAGGGGTAATCAGAAGTCGTAAATCTAAGATACTAAAGGGGTAATCAGAATTCATAAATCTAAGATAATAAAGGGGTAATCAGAATCTGTAAATCTAAGATACTAAAGGGGTAATCAGAAGTCGTAAATCTAAGATACTAAAGGGGTAATCAGAAGATACTAAAGGGGTAATCAGAATATACTAAAGGAGTAATCAGAATCTGTAAATCGAAGATACTAAAGGGGTAATCAGAAGCCGTAAATATAAGATACTAAAGGGGTAATCAGAAGTCGTAAATCTAAGATACTAAAGGGGTAATCAGAAGTCGTAAATCTAAGATACTAAAGGGGTAATCAGAAGCCTTAAATCTAAGATACTAAAGGGGTAATCAGAAGTCGTAAATCTAAGATAATAAAGGGGTAATCAGAATCTGTAAATCTAAGATACTAAAGGGGTAATCAGAAGATACTAAAGGGGTAATCAGAATATACTAAAGGAGTAATCAGAATCTGTAAATCTAAGATACTAAAGGGGTAATCAGAAGCCGTAAATATAAGATACTAAAGGGGTAATCAGAAGTCGTAAATCTAAGATACTAAAGGGGTAATCAGAAGTCGTAAATCTAAGATACTAAAGGGGTAATCAGAAGCCGTAAATCATAGAACAGGCAACACAATGGTCTAGAGTTAGAAGATACTAATGGGGTAATCAGAAGCCGTAATTCATAGGACACACAACAACACAATGGTCTAGAGTTAGAAGATACTAAAGGGGTAATCAGAAGCGTAATTCATAGGACACACAACAACACAATGGTCTAGAGTTAGAAGATACTAAAGGGGTAATCAGAAGCCGTATATCATAGGACAGACAACAACACAATGGTCTAGAGTTAGAAGATACGAAAGGGGTAATCAGAAGCCGTAAATCATAGGACAGAAAACACAATGGTCTAGAGGTAGAAGATACTAAAGGGGTATTCAGAAGCCGTATATCTAAGATACTAAAGGGGTAATCAGAAGCCGTAAATCTAAGATACTAAAGGGGTAATCAGAAGCCGTAAATCTAAGATACTAAAGGGGTAATCAGAATCTGTAAATCTAAGATACTAAAGGGGTAATCAGAAGCCGTAAATCTAAGATACTAGGTAATCAGAAGCCGTAAATCTAAGATACTAAAGGGGTAATCAGAAGCCGTAAATCTAAGATACTAAAGGGGTAATCAGAAGCCGTAAATCTAAGATACTAAAGGGGTAATCAGAAGCCGTAAATCTAAGATACTAAAGGGGTAATCAGAAGCCGTAAATCTAAGATACTAAAGGGGTAATCAGAAGCCGTAAATCTAAGATACTAAAGGGGTAATCAGAAGTCGTAAATCGAAGAAGAACAGACAACAACACAATGGCCAAAATGACAAACAATGATCTACGAAACACCACACAGAAAGCTAAAAATCGAGTAATTAGATAATCAAATTGATTTTTTTTGTTAGTTTTCTGTGTTTTGTTTTTGTTTTTTGTTTTGCTTGCTGGTCTTCGTTCTGTGTCTTGTGTCTGTGACTCTGGATTATCCATTCATGATTGCACCGTCGATTTTCATATACAAGGGAATATGTCGTTTATTATTTGCTACAATAAGCAGCAAATCAGTGATGATTCTATTAGACATTAAAAATTACTCTGACCATTCAATACAATATAAAGGATGTCGGAAGTGTAAGTCGAGTTAATTTTGTAAAAAGAAGGCACAAATAACAATATTAGTAGTCATTTAGAGAGGAAGAAATACATCCAATATTAGTTGTAGTTCATTTTTGCATGTACAAAAATGTATATGGAGAGTATGTAAGAATATAAAACCACATATAAACCTAAGTCTATAATAAACGTTTATATTATTGGCGTCATTTATTTCAACTATGTTTCCATGTGTAGATTTCAATGATTATGAGTCCCTGTTCAGTAAAATGGCCGAATAATGAACGATCTTGTCTGGTTATTTAAAGCTTAATCCAATAGGATCTAAAAATGCGAAGATGTTCATATTGAAAATATAATGTTATCCTCTAAGGATATAAATTAACGAATTTTTTTTAGAAGGAATTGTATACTTAACGTAATTTGTCTTTAGGTGCTTATATTATCATCAAAGGAAATTACATTTTATTATTCAGCATTTATTAACAAAATTCCATCGCTTTTAAAGAAAAAAAGATTAAAGATTATCAATCAACCATTGCCTTCCCATGCTAATCTGACACAAGGTTACATCGTCAATAATAACAATATAAAAAAAAAGTTGATCTTCAAATTCCTGCAGAGCTTGGTGTAATATTATGCTAATCTGTGTACGGCATGGGTAGATTTAATTGTGCCGCGATATCACTCACCTGGCATAACCTGATAGAAAATGCCAGCCATACGCAGTATCATTAGTATATAATTTTCATCTCAGCGGGCTTAATCAATTCGTTCATTATCTATCACCGTGTCTAAATAATTGCCCTGATGAAGTAGGTATATATGATACGGTAATGTCCTCTTCTACGGCAATTTTGATATATTTATTCTTATTAATCACCTAAAACAGCATGAATTCTATTATCGTCTTTATTCTGTAGGCTGAACTGTCTCCTCCGTGAAATTAATATGAAAACATCCCAATCTCTATTTAAAACGAAACATAAATCAGCTATGCATTAATTTGATACCAATTGGCCTTAATATTTCCAAATTTGCATTTTATGGGTAATCAGAAATTCATAATCACGTTTCTCACGTGGTTTTATTTTTTGTATCAAAATTAAACGTCATGTGACAACTGTATTTTCTGTCTTGTACCCGCCTTTGTTAACTTTCATTGTTATTTATTTTTGTGGTTTCACGTTCAGGTGCATATCAATTTAAACAGGCCTAACCAGACCCCGAGTAAGATGGAACGTGAATGTTATTACAAAGTGCTTTAGTTATTCTCTATTAAAAAATGCATCTATATACATGATAAATCATTCGAATCCCTATAGTGGACCATTAACTGGTTACCTTTCCGGATCACCCATTTGACTTCTGGGTTTTAGTGAGGTTCGTGTAGCTTAAGAAGCAGGAACTTATTACCATTCGCGAGCACCTGAGTTCACCCTCGTTTTTTGAAGGGGTTGATGTTGCTCATCTTTTTAGTTTGTTGTGTTGTCCTATTATGTGTCTTTGCGTTCCGTGTTGTGATGTCCGTTACGATTTCGGCATTAATACTATATTCGGTTTGTCTTTAGTCAGTTGTTTGTAGGAGGGCTCATTTCTTATTTACGTTATTTGTTTTTGCTTGCGGATAGTGGTGTCCAATACATAGTGTGTTGTGTTTTGTTTTGTTATTCTTCGTCTTGTGTACCTTATGTTGCCAGTGGATTGTCCATTTTTGATTGCCTCTTCGGTGTTCTCTAACGTTTATTAAGCATACGTTTTGTGGACCATTTGTTTTTCTTTATTCAAAGTTTTCTTACATTGAATGTCTTTTTCACTATCCTCCATGAAAAAACGGTTCTATCTATATTGCAGCTACTGATATAAAATGTCCAGCTGCTGTACAGTGTACAACCTTCAGATTAATTGTATTCTGTTTAGCACTCATGGAATTTTTGAAAACACGACTTAGGCTTAGGCTTCTCGTTATTCTGATTGAGTACTAAGTAATTTGTGAGACAAGGTTAGCCATTAAAAAATAAAATAAACATCCCGTAAGCAGGACAGGCAGTAAAGATATATCTTCTCAATTATTTTTTTTATATATAAAAATATTCAAAGCTAGTTTTTTTTTCTAATATCATGTACAAATCAGAATAACGAGAAGTCTAAACTTAAGTCGTGTTTTCAAAAATTCCATGGTCACCATTATGAGTTGGTTGATGCATATGGAATTCGAGTAATATTACCCATGTTTTTGAGATCTCTGTATATATCCCTGTGAAAAGAAAGTTTAGTCAGTGTGGTCCATAATTCCGCTAATATCTACAAAACGAACAACTAGCTCTCATGTCAAATAACTGAACACAAAAAATACCACAATATATGCCGATGGAAATTCAGTTCCTGGCTTGGAACAGGAATATAAAATGCGGTGTTAAATCGGTTAATGGGATCCCAACCTCCCCTTTCGATAATTAAATCTCAAACTACACTGCAAATATCATCAAACAATAAATAACATACCCGTATTCGCTTCCATTCAGAAAAGCCATATAAAAAAAATAGTATCACAAAAATGAAGAGCATGAACATGGAACATGAGACAGTACAATAGTAGGGTCAGTGAATGGTCGTAGTCAACTGACTACTAGCTAAGTATGTCGTATCTGTTAGTTAAAAACCATTACTATAAGAACAAAGCATCATAACATCATAAAAATATTAAGAATCGTTTTCGTAGGAACGCCGAATAAATATGTTATAAAGTTGGATATTGTTATTTCAGAGGATCTTACACATATGTAGTTTAAAATATTGGTATATATCTGTACCTCGAGGGTTCCCATGAATCCCCAGTTTATTCAGAGAGTGCTTTAAGGAGATTAATATAGATTAGGACAACTGTGTCGAGAAATGATGACAAGTGTGATGACTGTAGTTGTTAACTTACCAATAATACCTACTACCAAAGAAAATGGGGGGAGGGGGGGGGGGAGGATGGGTAAATGTATCACCATTAATGTGTTATTCTAGAACATCATACGGTAGACATGGGATTCCAGCAGGTTTGTGGTTGGTCTCAACAAAGTTTTCAATTTCGATGTATCCGTGTTCAACTGGTATGAAACATGTAGTAGTTGAGATAGATTAGTCTTTGGTATCCCCTGTTTTTAAAATTGGCGATTTTACATTGCTTTTGTGAAATTACCTGATTTATTTCATTTGACATATTAGAAATTCTGCATTAGATAATTCGCTATTATATTTCTACTACTATAACCACTTGTGGTACGAATGTCCCAGATGAAATGAGATAGGATATGTCTTGTAAAGTAATAAACTCCTGTCTAGAATGTGTTGTAACAGATGTATAATTTGTAATACGACCACTACAAATTATTGGCATTAATATATCTATATCGTGGCTTGAACTGATAATTATTTGAAATTTGAATAAGAAACGGAATTAAGCCATGCATATACATATGTATACAGTAATATATACATATAAACAGGTTGAATACAAGTTAGAACATAGAAATAGGATTATCTCAAGATTATCTTTGATAAAACAAATTATGCAAATTAATTTGTTCTAAACTGTGTTTGTAAATAAAAACGTTGATATCAAATTTAGTGCGCACGACGCCAATCAAGAATAACCTTCATCATGTTACGCTCAATATCGAAATATTGGAAAGTAAAATCAATTAAAAGTGTTTGTGGACAATAAAACCAAAGGTTTTTAGCAGGGTAGTCAAAATTGGCTAAGGTAACCTATGCCGGAGAAGGAGAACCTTAGTTTTGATCATAATTTAAAGATTTGACAATATATAGTATTTGTGGAATATTAGTAGCATCAATACCATCAACAGGACCACGAGGGTATGGATAATAGCAAATAATATAGTTTTTAAATATTGTTCATTATTTTAGAATAAAGTTATGGAATGACCTACACGTAACCGTATTAAATATTCTTGTTCCTTGATTTCTTTACTATATATTGCATTTGGAGATTTCTACTATGCTATTTTATGTGAAGGTTGGCATTGTACTTGCATATGGAAAACACTAGCATTATCGCATCATAAGAGAGAATGTTGAGGCCCATAAAATTAGCTTATCCCCGCCACCATTTGTTGGGATGCCTGCAACAAGCCATGAAAGTGAGCGGTAAACCTCACAAGGAACGTGGGAAGTTGAAGACAAAATCAATACAGACAAAAAACAAACAAACTCCCAACAAAACGCATGATCAACTGGTTCTCTAGTACCGTGTACAACATTAATAGCAAATCTATGATAGTCACAGTATCCTATGTCAGCATTACCATTTTTGAAAGGTACATAATATGTGCGATAAAACTGCTTCACCCGTAGTCGTAAATTGTATGGAGAAAAAAATAAGATACAAAATTACTAATCGGTTGAGTATAATTGTTATCAGCCCATCGGTTACAGGAATACTAAATAAAAATACATTATATAGTAATTGTATTCTAAATTAACCTCCTCATCAAGTGTTACATTTAACACTGAAAAATACAGTTTTTTTGAAGGATAAATTAAGATAGATACACGGCTTGCATGTTATAATCGCCCAATTACAGGTTGACTTGGACCTTCGTCGCATTAATTGACAGTAAAGTGTGGAATCAAATGTTTTTCTTGACAACCGGTCCAATCTTTATCATAATTAGTTGTAAACAGGCAATTACTAAACACTAAACAGTCATGTATTTTATCGATATTTCTTAATTTAGTGGTTGTACAATCAGTTACGTTAAGATGGAGTATACTTTTTGTTCGTGGTAATGAAGAAAGAAGGAATGTTGTTATCAACATGTCACCAAATTAAGATATACGGAAGTAGGTAGAAAACACGCGCAGTTAAATCAACACTTCCCTATCAGGGATACATTCAACATGCTTCGTTATTTCAGTCCTAAATTTATTAGTCTATTTTGTTATAACGTATTACCGTAACAATACCATGCATTACTTGATATAGCAATAAAACATGTTTTTCTCGAAAATATGTCATTTAATAAGCTGATGACAAGAATAAACAGAGCTGCTACTAGTAGAACCAATATTAGTGTACCATAGTATCATGTTTTGTAATGTTGGTAAGTTGGATAAAGTAAGTTTGATCCAACTAAGAAAAGATTGAAGACACCAAAAGGGTAATCAGAATCCGTAAATCGGTATGGTTAATGAGAAAAGGACAAACAATGATCTACAAAACACTTAACAGAAAAGTAAAAAATAAGGAACAAGAACCCCACTACAATTCGTCAAAGTCTACTGATACTATTTAACAAAGATCAAATCAAAATTGGTAAAACTATCATTCGTCTATCTGGGTTAAAAGAATATCCAAATGTCTATAAGGTTTTTCTTAGATTTACCTGAATTGAAATGCTTTAATGATAATGTTTTGTTTTGTATTGTAGTACTGAATAAATAAGAAAGCATTTCTGGTATAAAATGTGTAACCATGACAATGCTGTTATTGATTATACGTATTATACCTTGTACTATTTTTTTTTATTTTCACTTTTTGTCAATGCACTAACATCTAACAACATCCCGTTTGCGGTCATGTCAGGGTTCATATTTGGAACCGACCAATCAGCGACGAGCCTCCTTTTTACGACCGAGTATACACCAAGAACTGTGGTCCGAATGGTCAATATATTTCACAGTCTAATGAGCAAGATTATAGCTTCTTTATAATAACGCTGTTGGCCCCGTCATATGTGAGGGATGGCCTTTTACTTACATGTAGTTAACACCAACATACAAAATACTTGTACTTTATTTTGAAATATCTAATTTGTTGTTTACCCTACAAGTTCTGATATGTGTATTATTTATACTACAAAGACATGAAGACAACATTGCATATAAAATTAATCATAAACTTGAAGCGATGTAAAAATAGAAAACTAAACAGATGAACAACATGTACCACACCAAACCCTGGGGTGAACCTAGAGGATCGTGAAAGGTACATGTAACACACCAAACCCTGGGGTGAACCTAGAGGATCGTGAAAGGTACATGTACCACACCAAACCCTGGGGTGAACCTAGAGGATCGTGAAAGGTACATGTACCACACCAAACCCTGGGGTGAACCTAGAGGATCGTGAAAGGTACATGTACCACACCAAACCCTGGGGTGAACCTAGAGGATCGTGAAAGGTACATGTACCACACCAAACCCTGGGGTGAACCTAGAGGATCGTGAAAGGTACATGGACCACACCAAACCCTGGGGTGAACCTAGAGGATCGTGAAAGGTACATGGACCACACCAAACCCTGGGGTGAACCTAGAGGATCGTGAAAGGTACATGGACCACACCAAACCCTGGGGTGAACCTAGAGGATCGTGAAAGGTACATGGACCACACCAAACCCTGGGGTGAACCTAGAGGATCGTGAAAGGTACATGGACCACACCAAACCCTGGGGTGAACCTAGAGGATCGTGAAAGGTACATGGACCACACCAAACCCTGGGGTGAACCTAGAGGATCGTGAAAGGTACATGGACCACACCAAACCCTGGGGTGAACCTAGAGGATCGTGAAAGGTACATGTACCACACCAAACCCTGGGGTGAACCTAGAGGATCGTGAAAGGTACATGTACCACACCAAACCCTGGGGTGAACCTAGAGGATCGTGAAAGGTACATGGACCACACCAAACCCTGGGGTGAACCTAGAGGATCGTGAAAGGTACATGGACCACACCAAACCCTGGGGTGAACCTAGAGGATCGTGAAAGGTACATGTACCACACCAAATCCTGGGGTGAACCTAGAGGATCGTGAAAGGTACATGTACCACACCAAACCCTGGGGTGAACCTAGAGGCTCGTGAAAGGTACATGGACCACACCAAACCCTGGGGTGAACCTAGAGGATCGTGAAAGGTACATGTACCACACCAAACCCTGGGGTGAACCTAGAGGATCGTGAAAGGTACATGTACCACACCAAACCCTGGGGTGAACCTAGAGGCTCGTGAAAGGTACATGTACCACACCAAACCCTGGGGTGAACCTAGAGGATCGTGAAAGGTACATGTACCACACCAAACCCTGGGGTGAACCTAGAGGATCGTGAAAGGTACATGTACCACACCAAACCCTGGGGTGAACCTAGAGGCTCGTGAAAGGTACATGTACCACACCAAACCCTGGGGTGAACCTAGAGGCTCGTGAAAGGTACATGTACCACACCAAACCCTGGGGTGAACCTAGAGGCTCGTGAAAGGTACATGGACCACACCAAACCCTGGGGTGAACCTAGAGGATCGTGAAAGGTACATGTACCACACCAAACCCTGGGGTGAACCTAGTGGATCGTGAAAGGTACATGTACCACACCAAACCCTGGGGTGAACCTAGAGGATCGTGAAAGGTACATGTACCACACCAAACCTGGGGTGAACCTAGAGGCTCGTGAAAGGTACATGGACCACACCAAACCCTGGGGTGAACCTAGAGGATCGTGAAAGGTACATGTACCACACCAAACCCTGGGGTGAACCTAGAGGCTCGTGAAAGGTACATGGACCACACCAAACCCTGGGGTGAACCTAGAGGCTCGTGAAAGGTACATGGACCACACCAAACCCTGGGGTGAACCCAGAGGCTCGTGAAAGGTACATGGACCACACCAAACCCTGGGGTGAACCCAGAGGCTCGTGAAAGGTACATGGACCACACCAAACCCTGGGGTGAACCCAGAGGCTCGTGAAAGGTACATGTACCACACCAAACCCTGGGGTGAACCCAGAGGCTCGTGAAAGGTACATGGACCACACCAAACCCTGGGGTGAACCCAGAGGCTCGTGAAAGGTACATGTACCACACCAAAACCCTGGGGTGAACCTAGGTGCTTGTGAAAGGTACATGGACCACACCAAAACCTGGGGTAAACCTAGGTGCTCGTGAAAGGTACATGGACCACACCAAAACCTGGGGTGAATCTAGGTGCTCGTGAAAGGTACATGGACCACACCAAAACCTGGGGTGAACCCAGGGGCTCGTGAAATGTACATGGACCACACCAAAACCTGGGGTGAACCTAGGTGCTCCTGAAAGGTACATGGACCACACCAAAACCTGGGGTGAACCCAGGGGCTCGTGAAAGGTAAGCAATGTCTGTCTTTTATAAGACAACGCCATGTTACTCATTTAGTCAATATACGTATTGGATACCACTAAACGCAAACAAACACAAAAAAACATACATAAGACATGATAAAACAGAAAATTAAAAAAATTACCAATACAAATCGAGATTGGAGAAATAATAATTACTCAATTAGAAAGTTTACAAAATGTAAAAAAGAAAATGTTTTTCCCATTTCAAGTCAAAGGTAGTTGATGTTTTTCCCATTTCAAGTCAAAGGTAGTTGATGTTTTTCCCATTTCAAGTCAAAGGTAGTTGATGTTTTTCCCATTTCAAGTCAAAGGTAGTTGATGTTTTTCCCATTTCAAGTCAAAGGTAGTTGATGTTTTTCCCATTTCAAGTCAAAGGTAGTTGATGTTTTTCCCATTTCAAGTCAAAGGTAGTTGATGTTTTTCCCATTTCAAGTCAAAGGTAGTTGATGTTTTTCCCATTTCAAGTCAAAGGTAGTTGATGTTTTTCCCATTTCAAGTCAAAGGTAGTTGATGTTTTTCCCATTTCAAGTCAAAGGTAGTTGATGTTTTTCCCATTTCAAGTCAAAGGTAGTTGATGTTTTTCCCATTTCAAGTCAAAGGTAGTTGATGTTTTTCCCATTTCAAGTCAAAGGTAGTTGATGTTTTTCCCATTTCAAGTCAAAGGTAGTTGATGTTTTTCCCATTTCAAGTCAAAGGTAGTTGATGTTTTTCCCATTTCAAGTCAAAGGTAGTTGATGTTTTTCCCATTTCAAGTCAAAGGTAGTTGATGTTTTTCCCATTTCAAGTCAAAGGTAGTTGATGTTTTTCCCATTTCAAGTCAAAGGTAGTTGATGTTTTTCCCATTTCAAGTCAAAGGTAGTTGATGTTTTTCCCATTTCAAGTCAAAGGTAGTTGATGTTTTTCCCATTTCAAGTCAAAGGTAGTTGATGTTTTTCCCATTTCAAGTCAAAGGT
The DNA here is from genome assembly GCA_963680875.1 of Bathymodiolus brooksi. Lineage (NCBI taxonomy): Eukaryota > Metazoa > Mollusca > Bivalvia > Mytilida > Modiolidae > Bathymodiolus > Bathymodiolus brooksi. Next base: position 91,202,203 of record OY804577.1, read on the forward strand.
AGTTGATGTTTTTCCCATTTCAAGTCAAAGGTAGTTGATGTTTTTCCCATTTCAAGTCAAAGGTAGTTGATGTTTTTCCCATTTCAAGTCAAAGGTAGTTGATGTTTTTCCCATTTCAAGTCAAAGGTAGTTGATGTTTTTCCCATTTCAAGTCAAAGGTAGTTGATGTTTTTCCCATTTCAAGTCAAAGGTAGTTGATGTTTTTCCCATTTCAAGTCAAAGGTAGTTGATGTTTTTCCCATTTCAAGTCAAAGGTAGTTGATGTTTTTCCCATTTCAAGTCAAAGGTAGTTGATGTTTTTCCCATTTCAAGTCAAAGGTAGTTGATGTTTTTCCCATTTCAAGTCAAAGGTAGTTGATGTTTTTCCCATTTCAAGTCAAAGGTAGTTGATGTTTTTCCCATTTCAAGTCAAAGGTAGTTGATGTTTTTCCCATTTCAAGTCAAAGGTAGTTGATGTTTTAAATAAGAGATATGTACATTCCTGACAATTCTAATCGATTCATGTGAAGGTTACAACATATTATTTTTGTCAGATTGTGTGGTTCTTTTTGGGGTCCGATTTTGGAGCATGTTGTTTTACTTGTTCAATAATTTGAAGTTTAATGCGTTTTGTTGATATTGATGCAATCGTTGAACATCACTTTTCATAATGTGTTGAATTCATATTGTTTTATAAATAACTGAATGCGTCACAAAAACAGTACACATGTACAAAAAAAACACAAAAACAGTACACATGTACAAAAAACCACAAAAACGGTACACATGTACAAAAAAACACAAAAACAGTACACATGTACAAAAAAACACAAAAACAGTACACATGTACAAAAAAACACAAAAACAGTACACATGTACAAAAAAACACAAAAACAGTACACATGTACAAAAAAACACAAAAACAGTACACATGTACAAAAAAACACAAAAACAGTACACATGTACAAAAAAACACAAAAACAGTACACATGTACAAAAAAACACAAAAACAGTACACATGTACAAAAAACCAACCAAACAAACAAGCAAAACAAAACACAGCGAATATTATCGCCAAATAGAAATATAATAATATTGCATTCCACTTAATCATTTTACGGTCAATGTTTACATAACTATTCGAGTTACTCCCCTTTAACTTAATTGTATTCGTAATATTGACTTGTTTCACTAACCGACTTGTTATTATTTAATCCGAATTCGCACAACTGCCTTCAGTCGATTGTTTTAATATGAAATTGCGATGAAATGAAAACGAGATACATTTTTGTAGATATTCACTACATTCCTGACAATTTAATGACTGAAAGTACAATTTTCATAATTCTCAAATACTCATTAAGAAAAGTTTGAAGCTACTAATGATGCAATTAGAAGACGTAAATCTAAGATATCAAAGAGGTAATTAGAAGACGTAAATCTAAGATACTAAAGAGGCAATTAGAAGCCGTAAATCTAAGATACCAAAGAGGCAATTAGAAGCCGTAAATCGAAGAAGGACAGACAACACAATGGCCAAAAGAAAAAGGACAAAAGGACAAACTATGATCTATGCAAACAACTGCACAGATCGAGCAACATGAATCCTACTGAAAATCGGGGGGGGGGGGGGGGGGGGGGGTGGGGGGGCACTCAGATGGAAGGATAAGCAGTTCCTGCTCCAATTTTGTCACCCGTTTTCTCACTGTTTTGTCTACATGAGTTGCCATATCTTGTACTGTTCTCTTGGGTTTAATATTTTACATTTGACTTTTACGATGCCATAAATCATATGCTTATAAATGATTTGAAAGAAAAAAAATCAGACCACAATTATAAAAATTCAACTTGGAGTCCACTGACTCTTAGACTGTATGCAATAGAGCACATCCTACTAACAATCCAGACTATAACATATCAAATTAACAATATGAGTGAATAAAACACAAAAGTTATTAACTAAAAGTAACTATCCTACAAAAAGATTATTCGGTACGTTTACCGGATAAATTATATATAAATATACATGTTGTATGAACAAGCACTGAACAGGTTTGTATATGTATGTAAATAGACTACTTAAGGGTAAACAAGTATTCATGAATATTGTGACATTGAATTCATGAATACATTGTTTGTGAAAGGTAATGAATATGGGTAGGAGATCTGCCTCATATATCACTATCTAAATGGCTATTTGAAATAGTGACTTATGAGTTTAAATAATGATAGGGCGTCAGCAACTAAATTAGGGTTCTTAAAATCAAATTAATTGCTTCAATTAGCTATGATTAGGTTAAATTCAAACACAAAAGACGACTGTTATTACAACTAATTGGCTGTCAATAGAACAATCTGCCACGGTCATAAACCATGCAGTTAAATGTTAAAATCTTTATAATATTGATAATGATAACAGCAATTAATGAACAAAAACATTCGGGGTATTTCTATACTTTTTGATTGACAGCATTAGGGACGATAATTATATCGACATCAGTAATTGGTCACGTCTTTTGGAACATCATGGCTCGATCTTTATTGTTGCATTAAGCAGGTGTCGACATGTGTTCTATAACCCAATAGCCCAGCACCTTGTTTGACAATTTATTCATACTCCCTTTTCATGTTGGACATGGTGATGTGCTTCAACCTAATTGCTGTTGGTACTTAAATTAATTGAAGAAAATGTCATTAAACGATATTGTTAAAAAAGACAGGTATTTCACTACTACTGTATTAAAGTTTTCTTTATGAAATATTCTCATGATACATATCTTAAATTAATAATAAAGCAAGGGATCACATTTCAAATTTAATATTTCTTACATTTACATACACTATTAGTTCGGTTCAGCACAGAGATACCACAATATATCGAATGTAGAACATGCAGGTATAAACAAAAGAAATCCGAATAAAACAAAAGTAATATAAGAGTTTGAGGCTAAAGAAAATATTACGATTAACGTTCATTCTTCTTAAAAACGTAGATTGTTGCGTTGATATGCATAATAATACATATATGAATATAAAGAATAAATAATATTGCAAAGACGAATGTTGTTTAGCAAGATTTAAAGAACAATTTGTGTGTTTCTGTCCTCTTTCGATTTACGTCTTCTAATTACCTGTTTAGTATCTTAGATTTAAGTCTTCTAATTACCTCTTTAGTATCTTAGATTTACGTCTTCTAATTACTTGTTTAGTATCTTAGATTTACGTCTTCTAATTACCTCTTTAGTATCTTAGATTTACGTCTTCTAATTACCTCTTTAGTATCTTAGATTTACGTCTTCTAATTACCTCTTTTGTATCTTAGATTTACGTCTTCTAATTACCTCTTTAGTATCTTAGATTTACGTCTTCTAATTACCTCTCTTGTATCTTAGATTTACGTCTTCTAATTACCTCTCTAGTATCTTAGATTTACGTCTTCTAATTACCTCTCTAGTATCTTAGATTTACGTCTTCTAATTACCTCTTTAGTATCTTCAAACTTCTCTTACTATATACTCAAAGAGGGTTTTGTCCAAACGACTTTTCCCGAGGTTATCTATTCTCTTTGTTCGAGCCTTGGGTCATAAGGAAAACAGAAGATGTTTATGTTCAACAAGTCACTAACGACCACTCCTAGCAAACCAGTTTCCATTAAGGGCTTCATAAAATTGTGTTCTATGAAGCAAGGAGAGTAGTATTTTACAAAAAGCTAAGAAAATATCAATTAGATTGAACAGTTATATGGATAGATAGATAAATTTAATGTTGATTTACATTGGATTAACATTATATACACATATAATTTGACAATGAATATCGGATAAAAACGAAACTTCAATTTTGCCATTGTGAACTTTCCATCTATATGTAACAAATGTCCAGCAACAAATGCATATGGAGTGTATATGATTCGGTCGATACGATATTCCGGAGAATGCCGTTCCTATGAGAATTTCTAATAGTGGGTTGCTGCTGTTTTACGTTCGCCACCATGATTTGGTTGACCGTTACTGCATATCTGTCACAGATGATCACGGATAAGTTCAATTAACGTAGAGAAAATCCAGTCCTGCATTCCTCTTTTCAGAACTTATCATCGTAAGTTTAACAAGAGTAACACGACGGGTGCCACTTGTGAAACAGGAACTGTTTATTCTTCCGGAGCACCTGAGTTCAACACCGGTTTTTAGTTGGGTTCATATGGTTCAATCTTTAGTTTTCTCTGTATTGTTTTGTATATCATTGTTTGTCCTATTGCCCTTTTTCGCTTGGCCATTGCATTGCCTGTACTTCCTCGATTTACGGCTTATGATTATCCCTTTGGTATCTTCAGACTTTTCGTAACCTAATAATCAATATATAATCCGATCCGTGTATTCCTCTTGTATATCACTTTTCACAATAAATAAATAAGTAAATGAAAAAATAAATATATAATAAAATGCAAAAACAAATACAGAAACAAATACTGGAAAATTTATCAAAGCTATGATGAATTAAATGCAAGCAACAATACCCACAACAATAGAACAGTTCCAATATCTGATCGAACAATTGTAGAAGCCATAATAAAAATCGATACCCATAACACATATATATAACTGTTAATTTTTCTGGTTTAGTACAGGTAGTAAAAGCAATATGTAAATTTACTGCGTTCATGCAAATTCGATTCTAAGCACAATTTGGATCTTAAAAAGAACAATCAAACATTACAACAATACCTCGAAAAACACGTAAGACCCCATCCGCCCCCCCCCCCCCCTAAATAATAACAAGTATTGAACTGCACAAACTGTAATTGAATTGAATTTTCAATTGTGATGTCCGCTACGATTGCCGCATACAACGATGTTCGGTTCGTTTTTACCTCCAGTTGTTTGTAGGATGACTCGTTTATTATTCACGTTTTGTTGTGTTTATTTGTCTATAGTGGTGTCCAACATATATTGACTATATGAGTTAAATGTCGTATTAGAGGCAGGAACTGCTTGCCCTTCGCGGGCGCCTGGGTTCACCCCTGATTGTTGGTGGGGTCCGTGTTGCTCATCTTTTTAGTTTTTTGTGTTGTGTATGTATTTTGTTTTAGTTTGTCGTCGTCCTGCGTACCCAATGTTGCCCGTTTCTCTGCATTGTCCTGATTGCCCCTGTGATATTCTCTAACGATTATTCAAATGTACTTGAAATTAATTTGGAACTAAAGGTTGCATTGAAATTGAAATTTAATTTGAGGCTTGTGCAAACCAGTTCAGGTGTTCCAGAAAGAATTACTAACCTCAAACTTCAAAGACAGTAATGACAACGACAGAAGCTCATGAAAAAGTCTTAGTTTGGGACAGGTACACAGGTGTGGCAGTGTTAACGATGCAACAAATATATATATATGTTGATTTCACATTGTTTAACTATTTGTCCGCGAATACATTTGTGTGTGGTCTTAATATTTTGCCATTACATGTATCTTGGTCGAAAGTCAAATCTCTTTGTATACACGATGTTTTCCACATATCATATGCCGGTATATACCACCTTTCTCCGGCACCTGGGTTGTACCTATGTAAGGGTGCTATTAATACTTCTCAGTCGAACGTTTTATTAGTATTTAAAATTAACTATGTGTCAAAATAAACAGATAATTAAAATTAAATGAGAAATTGTAGTCATTAATCGGTGATTTTTTTCTCTATATTGTGTGCTTTAAAGTCTATAATTTCAGTAAATATTCCAGTATCCCGCGGAATTCACAATTGTCGTATTTTACAAACTAATGCGTTTTAAGACAGCTGTGAAATGAATCCGGGTGATACGGGGTAAATTTGGGCATTAGGAAGTCATTTAAAGTCCTTTACATACATAAACCTTTATTTTATTGAAGCAATTTGGTTGTAATTTACCTTATTAACTCTTTTATTTATCACCTTTTTATCATTTCTGGCATTTATGACGTAAACGATATAGACCTCCTGTTTTAAACGAAGAGTATATACAATTAAATGCTATTTATTTTACTCCATTTTCAGATTTTTTTTGTTTGGCAGATGACGACAATAAAAAGAAACACAAAAAATACCACACCGTCGGTAAAGTTCTAAGATCTAATTGAAAATTCGTAGAAAGAAGCAAAATTCATACCACTAATATTAACACACATATGTATCTCATCTCACTGGCTTGGTACAGGCACTTTAATAAAAAGTGGCAGGGTTAAGCTAGTTTTATGGACCCAAACTTTTCCTTTTAGTGAAATTATGTGGTCATGCAAGTGTTTTCTAGATGTGAAGATGAATATAAATGTAGCTGGAAAGATCTTGAAATGCCATGCCAAATTAAATTGTTTAGATGTGAAGGAATAAAATGAAAAACAAAGATGACACACCGTCTAATGGAAACATGGTAGAAACAGAGGCTCTATCACACATGTACATGATCGTTGAAACAGAGGCTCTATCACACATGTACATGATCGTTGAAACAGAGGTTCTATCACACATGTACATGATCGTTGAAACAGAGGCTCTATCACACATGTACATGATCGTTGAAACAGAGGCTCTATCACACATGTGTATGATCGTGGAAATCAAAGTACATATGCACACTTAATTCATGTTAGAAGTGCAACTCTTTGACACATCGTGGCATTATGAAAAGAAGGTCTCTTCGTATGTCACCAGGTTCTCTGGAATGTCAATTTTTGACTGCCTCTTCGGTATTCTCTAACGTATATTTAAACAGTAATAGACAACAATTCAAACCAATATCAACATATTTTTCACAACAGTAAAAATTATCACCAATAATTTCATAGCGGGGAGAAAAATAGAAGCAGGATTTATACTACAGAAAGAACAATGTGAATTCATAATAACCTAAAGCTTTCATAGTGAAACAATGGACACGTAATCCATGCCAGCATTTACATCTACATTTTCAATCACTCAATGGTGTTTAAGTACTATTGATGGACAGTGAATTTGTTGATCAATGTTGACATAACTGAGATGTGTGTGCGCCACTTGTAAAGAAATGACAATTTATTTTTACACTTTTGACAGCATTTATCAAGAATATAATATGTGGTATTTTCTCGGATAAACAAATCTTTCTTGTTCCTCGTTCAAGATTCAAGTTATTGTTGTCAATGCTAAAAACACAACCGGATTAGATTGACGCTTACAAATGTTAATGTGTTCTTTAAGGTCATAAGAGCAGTATTTCATCTATATTCGTCACAATAATAGCGATACACAAACATTTAGTGTAAAGGTGGCATTTTCACAGTTTTCCGGTTGTTGACTGATTTTGTCTGTTTATATACTTATGAGTTTTGACTTTCCCTTGGTAAGATTGTTCGGAGTTCGGTAATTTTGTTATTACCCTTATTGTGATTGTTGGCTGTTTAGATTTCCATATACGAGTATATTCTGTAATGAATAAGAGAGACAACTTTCCATGTGACAGACCAACTATGACTACTCGTAATGATTTAGTTGTGTGGCTGCCCCATGTGACAGACCAACTATGACTACTCGTAATGATTTAGTTGTGTGGCTGCCCCATGTGACAGACCAACTATGACTACTCGTAATGATTTAGTTGTGTGGCTGCCCCATATGACAGACCAACTATGACTACTCGTAATGATTTAGTTGTGTGGCTGCCCCATGTGACAGACCAACTATGACTACTCGTAATGATTTAGTTGTGTGGCTGCCCCATGTGACAGACCACCAATGACTACTCGTAATGATTTAGTTGTGTGGCTGCCCCATGTGACAGACCAACTATGACTACTCGTAATGATTTAGTTGTGTGGCTGCCCCATGTGACAGACCACCAATGACTACTCGTAATGATTTAGTTGTGTGGCTGCCCCATGTGACAGACCACCAATGACTACTCGTAATGATTTAGTTGTGTGGCTGCCCCATGTGACAGACCAACTATGACTACTCGTAATGATTTAGTTGTGTGGCTGCCCCATGTGACAGACCACCAATGACTACTCGTAATGATTTAGTTGTGTGGCTGCCCCATGTGACAGACCACCAATGACTACTCGTAATGATTTAGTTGTGTGGCTGCCCCATGTGACAGACCACCAATGACTACTCGTAATGATTTAGTTGTGTGGCTGCCCCATGTGACAGACCAACTATGACTACTCGTAATGATTTAGTTGTTTGGCTGCCCCATGTGACAGACCACCAATGACTACTCGTAATGATTTAGTTGTGTGGCTGCCCCATGTGACAGACCACCAATGACTACTCGTAATGATTTAGTTGTGTGGCTGCCCCATGTGACAGACCACCAATGACTACTCGTAATGATTTAGTTGTGTGGCTGCCCCATGTGACAGACCACCAATGACTACTCGTAATGATTTAGTTGTGTGGCTGCCTAATCAACAATGGGCACATATTTAGGCCACGTATACAATTAATTGTGAATTTGTCATCCCAGGCAACCAATGTACGGGGTTGTATCCCACAACCCTAATCCTAATTTCATAACGAGGGATATATATGGGCATTTACATATGTTTCTATAAATATATGTATCACGTACTCCTCCCTCGTGCACACGTGACCTTCCTCAGCCGATTTTGGCTATTCTGTTTATGCCCTTTAGTTTTCTTGTTCCAAAGATTTTAAAATTATTTGGCTTTCAAACATTCTCTATTCTGCTCTGCCAGAGTCTTATATTTTAATGGTGGGATAATGTATCCACTTTTCTGACCTTTTCTCTGTGATCTGACATAGTTTACTAACCAACTAAATACGAGTGATCTTAAAAGGGAGGGTTTGAACTGTCAAATAAATATAGGGTCAATTTCGTCTAATGAATATATTTTTTTATTATGTCTGTCCTCAAATTTCATCCAGAAATTATTCATGTTAAATCTAATTTCATGTTAAACTGGTCAGAATTGTTAGAAGATGTGTCATTAGAAATAAACTTAAGTGACACGTGCCATGTGTTAATAAATCTATTCTACCTAGACAATTCCATAAACTTTTGTTATTTTGACAAGTGTATGATAATTAAGATTAATCCCTCATTTTTGTCATATCCACCTTTTATTTAGTAGTATTATTACACCTAAACACTGAATTAATGGACGAAATTGATGGATTATCAGGTTTAATTATTTCGTTAAGATTACATTAAGGTTGATTCTATAAGTTTAAATCTATGTTTCTCGTGTTCAGACAGTTTTTAAACAATTTAATGACATTATTCACGCACCGAGTGAAAACACGTCTTTAATTCGGACTAAAACGTTTTGGGCGGACAAACGTAATTTGGATTATTAACAATTTAATTCAAGTTAATAGATACAAATTAGTTTGAACCAGTGTTGGAGAGGATGATTAATGATATTCATAGTAAATTGATATGATGTGTTTTAAGGTGTATTGCGGTCTAAATCAATCTTAAAGAAGGCATCTAAAGGATATATCAGTTGTCATCGGATAATGTTTTCTTTATCAGATGATGACAGCAATAAAGACCTTCTCCCTCAGACATTGTTGACCTTAACCTGGCTATCCTGTTTAGGTCACATAGGTGTTCGTGCGTCCAAAGATTTTCAAATTATTTGACTTCCCAATCTTTTGCCTTTGCGCGTGCACGATGAAGGTTAGAGAAAATCGAAGGGGCAATCACGAATGGACAACCAAGAAACCCAGAGACCCTGCAAGAAAAATTTGAAGATACCAAAGGGGTAATCAGAAACGTATGCTTACATATGAATGTGTCATTGTGAAATACACCACTCACAATATCAAGTAAGTAATGGCGTCGGCTTTAATTTTATATCAAGCTTGTTATATCTTAGCAATTAATATATTTTCGGAATATAAATTCTAAAAGACACCCGATGGGTTATGTCATCTTGGATTTTCGGGATACAACACTCCCACGGACGCGATCGTTTGTTGAAAACATATGTAAATATATGCAAATGTAAAACCCACATCGTCGGGTCATGAGTGTTCACAGAGTTTGGAGAATGACCATCTGCTGTCACATGAATGAAGTCGTTGGATACCCGTACCTCGGCACGATGGGAATTCAATCCGAATAACTATCGAAAGCCTTAAAAGAAGAGTTTGAAGATACCAAAGGGGTAATCAGAATCCGTAAATCGAAGAAGGACAGACAACACAATGTCCAAAACTAGAACAAAAGGACAAACGACGATCTACAAAGCATTACACATAAAACTAAAGATCGATTAACACGAACCCCACTAAAACTCTGGGGTGAACTCAGGTGCTCCGGAAGGGCAATCAGTGCTTTCCGAAGGAACGGTGTAATAAATATGTCTGAACTAAAGCACGTCTCCCCAGGCATAGGTGACATTAGCTGATTTTGGCTATCCTGTTTTGGCCCTTTGGTGTTCATGCTCCCAGATGCTTTAAAATTATTTGGCTATGCAATCTTTTGGCATTGTGCGTACCTGATAGGTATTCTAGACACGAGATGCCACACTAAATTTTATATACTTTTTATTCTGTTTCTCTGCAATCATTCAAAAGAAATATCCAATATAATTGGTCCATACATTCATTCTATGCCGGATATAATAATCCCATCACTTGTCAAGTGTATTCGACCTCAATGTAAAGATCCGTTGACTTCGCTCAAATATGCCGTTTTTGCGATTAGGTCCGTCATATAATAAAGCAATCATAATTTGATTACAAATCCAATATGGTACCAATATATCAACCAGCAGCAGAGTTTTTTCCCGCATCATTCACTCTTTTTTAAATTTGGAATAAAAAGACTCGTAAATCGGCATTTCTGGTATTTCGTCTGCCCAAAGTCATAGCCCCAATAGAGGTGGATAAATAAAATTCTTAAAAAGGCACACACAGGGTATGATGTAGTTTTGTAAAATGTCAATATTATATGAATATTCATATAGACAACAGGGGTAACCTCTAGTTTTTAGTGGGATGACTTCTATTTGCTCAATTTTTAGTTTTCTGTGTAGTGTTTTGTCATTCATTGTTTATCCTTTTGCCCCGTTTCTTTTGTGTTGTCTGTCCTTTTATTTACGGCTTCTGATCAACGCTTTGGTATCTTCAAAATTTCTTTTGCAGACAAGACACACATTTATATGGCAAAATAGAATATTATTATAAATACAAGAGTCTGTTCGAGTTTTTATAATGCTCAGTCATACCACAACATTCCAAACTTTACAAAACAATCACCGAGTCGGAAACAATTATATTGTCAACAAATGTATTGTCGTCCTATCATAACCGCATAGTGTCTGGTATACCCGTGGTTCAAAACAATCAATCAAAAATAGTTCTTATTTGTAAATGCAATGTTTTCCTCGAAATATTCAATATGTTCTCTTCATTGAGCTTCAGTAAATTAGAATTGTTAAAACATTTATTAGTAATAATTTGATTGAGTTTTTATTTCATTTTTTAATTTCTAACGCCCTGACAGACCCTCCATGCTGGTAAATCACTCTAAATAGATGTACATCCTGCCAAGGGAGAAATCAATGTAACTACGAAATTATTAATACTGTCAATTGACTACTGTTGTTGACAATGGTCAATTGTAATGTAATCCCCTGTTGTCGAACCTAATACGATGTTGACTTATTCAGGGGTAATCAATTGTAAAAAACAACTTTAAATTAAGTTGGTAAATAATAGTTAACTAGGCGTAATGAATGTGTTTTAAATCACGATAAATAGTGGTACTAAACACAGAAAGAGAAACTAGATACATTAATTAAGTTTTGTTAAGGGTTAAGCTGAATAATAAAAACACACCATTATATTTAATGTTTAAGTAGATTCGTTTCCCTTTGACACTCGTACTTTAAACGGTGCAAACTAATTAAATGATACCAGAGCCCCACATGAGCCAGTATCCCTCACCTGTTAGAGACGATATTAAGCTGGTTTCCATCATATCCTATATTAAACTGTTTGCCCCACAATGACTAAAGATATTGCTGCAATTGATTGATATTTGTGTTCTGTCTTAGAAATGAATTAAATGCTAAATGAAAATGTAGATATCTAATTTAGTGTACACGACACGCTTCTGGAATAACCTTCATAAAGCAGGGTTAAGGTCAAATGATTACTAAGCCAAATAAATAATTCAAAAGTTTCCTGGCGCAAGAACACCAATGGTTGCAACAGGACACGAAAATTGACTAAGGTCGCATATGTCTTAGAGTTGATATCCTTAATTTAATAATAGTTATATAATTTATCAGCTGTAAATTTCAATAATAAATGTATCTAATAGTGTTGAAGCACTGACTATTGGGCAGATGATACCATCGGGGACTAATAGTGGAAATCAATCATTTGTCTTTATTATTTCTGCATTTTGAGTGAGTGGGTGATTGTTGTTTAACGCCAATTCAGCCATTTTTCAGCTATATTACGGCGAGAACAAGTTAATTTTCAATTAGATGATGATGAGGTCCGCTTTGTTCTAGACCAACACGCTGAGTTGGATTTTTATAGTGCTAGCTCACTGACACAACAGTCCGCGGATAGACGTGTAGCTCCACTCGGACACGTTATTCTGATTCCGAGCCAACCAGACTTTGCTCTTTCTCCTTAATGATGCGTGCTTAGCGGAGATGCAACAAATACCAATTTTATAGTCTTTGGTTTGATCCGACCGGGCGTCGAACCCACGATCTACCGCACTCGAGGCGAGCCCGCTAGCCATTACGCGACCGATACGGTTTCTGCATTTCTAAAGTTTACTAGAGGAGTTATTATGATAGGTTACATTGTCCATCATTATCTTATTATCCGTTCTTTTGACTTTCAGTGTACTCGATGAAGGTTATCCAAAAGGGGTTCGTGCACACTAAATACGATATCTACGCTTTTGTTTTTATCAAGCTACCAGAGATAGAATAATTTGACCTTCTTCAAGCATTGGCTATATTTGATGTGAAGATGGAAGACCGGCTATGAAAAAATATCGGTGATCACAAATTTAACATTGTCTATGACAGATCCTGTACAGGTTATGGACATTATTCATTATTTTCATAGACATAATAGATATTACCCTTAAAATATTCTTTTCACACATCATGATTGTCTGTGCTTCTTCGATTTACGGCTTCTGATTACCCCTTTGGAATCTTCCAACTTTTATAATACTAACGATGTTTGACGTTTGGAAAAATCAGTTAACAACAATGTGTCACTGAAATAAGTTCAGTGTTCTCCACTTTAAGGAATTAATATCTTAGTTCACAAAAATATTTTTATTTACAATAAATTAAAATCTGAAAATTAGACTAACCGAACATTTATTGTCCTGATAATAATTCCAGAATAAGTCAAATATTAACAATAACATAATAATGTAGCCAAAAGCTTCATATGGAAGATTGGTTACCTTTCAATGATTAATTAAATTCAGGTATTATTACAAGAAAGATTGGCATATTTGGTTAAGCTGAAAATATGACTTAAAATAGACAATTTCCCATATATATAATAGTGTTTATTGTAGAATCAGATAAACAGAGTACTTTTCAAACTAATCGTTGACTGATGAGGTCAATATGAAAATAAAGCTTGCACGAAGCTATGAATGTGTGTTATAGTATCGATGTTGCCTAGGTTTCTACTAGGGATGGCAACGATTACTCGGTTAACCGGTTAACCGTCGGAAAGATCGTAACCGGTTAGCTATTTTGCGATTCGATTATTCGTTAAGTTTTGATAAAGTATGATGAAAATATCTCGATCTTGTCACTGTCAAGTTTCTCAATTCATAAAAGTTAAAAAATATTTAAAGTACATGTATAGTGTAACAGTAAATAAACTTAGATGTCGGATTAAATCAATAATTAAATAACTGTGATAAGACACGATAACCATCCCTCGAGCATTCGTGTTTTTACAACCATAACTAATCACAACAATTGTAAAAACTGTTCATCTGTCTAATTAACTTGCAATTGAAATGTTTAAAGTTTCATTACAAAATGCCTCCACCACAATCGAAAGCTTGATCGTATTTTAAACGAGATGTGGAGTCGAAAATTGTGAAATGCAAACTGTGCAATTTAGAAATGACATACTAGTATACGGGAGGAACTAGCAATATGCTTAATCATTTAAGCTAAAACATTCGTCAGATGACCCTTATGAGGAAACAGAATTATCATTGTACAAACGTGAGAGGTGTGATCCTAACGTAAATCCTTTAAAGTGGTGGAATGAAAACAGTATCAAATATCCCAGATTGTCAGTGCTTGCGCGTCAGTATCTCAGTATTCCCGGAACATCCGTACCGTCTGAGCGCATATTCTCAGCCACAGGATTACTCGTCAATAAATTAAGAAACAGACTATCTTCTTCTGTCGTGGACCATGTCATTTTTCTTAATAAGAACTATATACCAGAACAAACAGATACACAATAGACCGTGACAATGTTTAATCTTAATCTAAAAAAAGAACTGTACAGATAAATTTTGTTTGTTTCAATGTTTGTAATTCTTTATGTAATATAAGTTTATTATTGACATCGCCTTATTGATTTGTCCCTTGAAAGATTATATCTAAACAATGATATCTACCGGTTAACCGAGTAATCGGTCAGAAGATTATTCGAGTAAACGGTTAGAAAATTCTGAACGGTTTGCCATCCCTAGTTTCTACGATGCGATTTCGGAACTGTTCCGATAGTGTGTTAATTTTTGTTTTTCATCTATTGCACTACTATCATTGTTAGGTAACCAATGCATATTACTGCATACGTTGAGGTTAGGGTTTTATCATATAGATTTTTAAGATGTTAAAACAATACTCATACAAAGTATGCTTATGAACTATGTCCTACGTGGGTGTCTTATATTATCTATTAAATAGTGTATCTTATCAAATGATGTTTAAATGTTGTTGTTAATTAGAACATTAATCAAATTAGATTTCTAGAAAGATACTGTCATAGAAAAGTAATTAGGTCTCGTTGTGTTTTGAGTTGGTGTACACATGACATTTTATTATTTAAGACGTAACGGAAATAGTATAGCCCAACAGCGTGTTGTAAAATATCCACATATTGTGTCTATTACTGGGTTGACACATCTGCTGGTGGTACCAGAGAGTATTATCCACCCAGTAGGACACATCTGCTGGTGGTACCAGAGAGTATTATCCACCCAGTAGTCAATGTTCCTATACTGACTAGGTTTAATAGATATATGTATTATTGAAATTTACAGTTCTTTAATAATGATAAATATTATCAAAACTAAGCTTCTTCTCCCTCAGACATAGGTGACCGATGTCGGCTATCCATTTAACGCCTTTTGGTTTTCGTCCTCTCAAAGACTTTAAATTAAATGGCTTTGTAATCTTTTGACTTTGATTGAGCCTGATGAAAGTTATTCCAGAGGTGCGCAGTGCTCACTAAATTTGATATCTAAGTTTTTATGCATATCATTACCTGCTTGAGTAAGTAGATCGATTCATGCAATTAGTATGTTGAAACCTTTATGTTAACCACTTTATAATCTATTTCTTATATAACAGGTAAAGAAGGTTTTTCTGTAATTCAAGAAAGAAAGG
Organism: Bathymodiolus brooksi; assembly: GCA_963680875.1. NCBI lineage: Eukaryota > Metazoa > Mollusca > Bivalvia > Mytilida > Modiolidae > Bathymodiolus > Bathymodiolus brooksi. The sequence goes on from OY804577.1 coordinate 91,217,789, forward strand.
CAATATGTTCAATATATTGTCTAACTACGAGTTTTCACTGTCCCTGGTATAGTGCTGTCCATGTTTATGTTGTCATTAATTTTTGTGATAGTATGTGATCTTTTGAGTGGAAGCGATTGTGTGAAGATCTGCATATGGTTTTGTTTACATCTGTATTGTTGTTGGAGATCCTATCAACAAGAAAAGAGTTTAACCTCGCCACATTTGTGTGCCTATCCCAAGCCAGTACCTGGATTTCCCACGTCATATGTCGTGTCATTTTTGTATTTAATGGTTTGGAGTAAGAGGTAGTTTGGTTGATATTTAGTGGAATTGTTTACCATGACTGTTTAAACTTTCTTTTCATAAGATCATATAACATCAATGAACATAAAATACATTAAGAAATAAGGGCTGGAACAATGACCAACACAACGGACAAAATATCAATAAAAATGAACAATACCTTGATTCTCGTCCATACTTAAAACATTTGTAATATTTATCCTAATTAGGATATGTGATCATACCTATATTTTACACCGACAGAGTAAAATATAATTTAGTTCCTGGTAATTTAAAATATAGCAACTATTGTCGTAAATAAAAATGGCGATCTGCTATCAAATTTTTATTCTTTTTTTTACTATTTTTATTATTATGTTTTACAATTTGCAATTTATTTCTTAATATATTTACTTTCGGAACATCCTCGTAAAGCGGAACATCATTGTAAGCCGCGCATTATATTCTACGTTGATATTATAACTAAGTAATCAGTAATTTGTATAGTTGATTCATTCTTGTATAAATTAATATTGTACAAATTATACTAAATCTTGTAAAATCTTGATTTTAATCAATAAACTATTATAGTTTTGTAATTTAAAGATAATGTCGTTCATTGCACGGATGATGCCAAATTGTGATTTTACTTCAAAACAGCTAAGAACTTTGACATTTATACATAAAGATTAATTCGATAGTCACAATTACATCAACAAAACTAGTATTTACATTTTCAACACAAAGAATTTAAAATTGATGGAGTTTAAATTCAATGCATGCATTGTGTTATGGTGCAACCTATTAACGGCACTAATGTATCTTTAAGCGTATTTATCTTTGTGGCACACTTATCTATAGACAATGCCATTACTGTTCCTATTTAGTTTAATATTATTTTATTGCAAATAAAACAGCAATGGGATTGAACAAAAAGTTATCACAACTTATGGACTGTCCTCTCCCTACAAATAATACACATATAATAATGTCAACAAAAATAGCACATACACAAATATAAATAATATTTATACTGTTCCTATCGTCGTTAAAAGAAGAGCTTAAAGATACTAAAGGGGTAATCAGAAGTCGTAAGCTAAAGAAGGACAGACAACACAATGACCAAGATAAAAAGGACAAACAACGATCTACAAAACATTACACAGAAAACGAAAGATCGAGGAACACGAACATTTTTCACATTTTAATTTCGTTTCAAGAACAAACAAATTAATCCAAATAATTTTATTGAATACCCTACTAAGACTGAAATGTAAAACAGCAACTAAAGCGATGTTGCTTTACTTTAATTTGTATACTAGTGTAAAGTTAGATAGTGTCTAGTGTTCATTTACTTCCATTTCCTTTCTTGCTAAAGGATGAGATAGATCGTCACTGTGATGAATAGCAGTTGAAACTCCGTAGACCAGTTGTACATAGATAATCCTTTACAAAGTTAAAGTTTACTGATTAATGTCGTTAATCTTAGCAACATCCTAAATCATAAAGAAGTGACTTCCCATTTTCAACATTTTCAGAATCAAACTGTGCCAATTGTATCATACCATTACATCAATACAATTGCACATAAAATGTTCAATTACAAAAAGGTGTTCCAGAACATTAACGTTGAGGAATACTTCTTCGTCTTGTGTACCCTATGTTGCCAGTTTCTCTTGATAGTACATTTTTGATTTCCCATTCGGTATTCTCTAACGTTTACTTGTCCCGTGTCTTGTGTACCCAATGTTGCCAGTTTCTCTTGATAGTGCATTTTTGATTTCCCCGTCGGTTGTCCCTAACGTTTATATACAAACCCCCATAAAAATGTAATTGTTCCCTTCTCCTTTCAACTGTAACCCATTGGACATGTTTTAACTGGCGATCTGAATATAATCAACTGATAATCCCCGACAGATCGTCTCCCAGGGAACCACAACATATCAACTGGAACTACAATCTTCAGATAATGATGGATTCCGTGAAGAGGTGGAACCAGACACATTTTCAGAATGAGCTAAATCATTTAGATCCTTAATACTCCTTCGAATTCATGAACTGAAATGTTGTGCGAATGGCCATTCAGAATCATTTACGGACAAATATTGTGTTGTACCTGCAGACAAGCTTCTAATAGCATTGTTTTTGTTTGTAAAAATATAGCTATTTGTATCTATACAAAGAACCTGGGATTTCCAAGAATTGAGACAAAGTATATTTACATAGTAGCATTAATCTGATAATTTAATTCTCGTTCTTTTTCGACAAATTCGTCTATCGAAGAAGCTGGGTTTTTTTTACACTTTACAATACCATTCCTCACTAACAACATATAGCAAATGAAATCAGACGATAACCTAAAAATATTCAAGTTAATAGTTCAGCACTTGGACGAAGATGATGTTGTAAAGTCTGAATAAAAGCTGCAAGTTTGAGAGTAATGTACGAGTTGTGAAACATAAACTCCATACGTCAGAGTGGTTGGTATGTTGCCATCAAGGGTGTGGATTATTGATAATGACAAGATTGTGATAGAGTCTGGTAAAAAGGTGACCATTTGTGACAAATTCAAGATAAATGTCAAGAAATTAGACAGGTAAATATGTTTCTGCTGTTTCTTTTATCTCCAGTATATTAATGGAGTTTGGATTATTGATTGACAAAACATTATCAATACACCTTGACATTAGCTTCTGTATTTTGTTTTTTGTGATTATTTGTATAAACTCTGTCACATCAAAGTAAAGGCAAAGACCGACAAGGAGAAGGCCGCAGTTTGTTCTCAAAGGGGTGCCGATGATTTGTTGAAAAATATACTCTCCTCAATCGACAAATATATTTTCATTATGGTACTCAACATACTGATTACCTCATTTTCAGTGTGTGTGACATTTTGCATTTTGTTTCGTGTCTGAAAAAAAAGTTTAATTCATGATTGAAAACTACAAACTTATAACGTTCTTTAGCATTATCAAAGTAAAATGTGTTGAATGATTTCTTTTGAACGTTTTTTTTTTAATATTTCAAGGCGAATGTTGGTGCAAAGTGTAGAAAAGGCTTGATACTGGTAGATTACCCTTTATGAAGAAGAAAAAACGAGAATTAAAACGCAATAAATTAAACCATCACTAGAGGCAGTAATGTGACAAATCTTTCTAAAATATTTTAATATTGTCGCCATTTTGGAACCTCGAATTAAAACAATGTGCATATTTTCCACCTTCTAAATACAAAATACCATAAACAAACAAAATATCCCACAGAATTCTGTGAGTTAGACGTATTAACGGTAGCATTATATAGCGCCCATAATATCACAAAATGATGCTATATGGCTATCGGTGGTTTTTAGAAAAACAATGGCAGTCACCATCCTTTCATTGTCAACTACCTAAATTCAAAATTGCTAGTGCAATCTTGCATGATCTTCTCATATCCAAGAGACTCAATAGAGAGAAAAAAACCTGATATTTAATTAACGTTCTGTAAATTTGTCATCGCTTTTATCGTTAGTAATTACATTTTTACTACATGCTAATGACCAGATTTTAAACCTCATAAAAGAAATACTTTGGTTCATTATTTTTGTTTGATATACGCGTTCGTTTTTTGAAGATAGCCACGTGTTCAATTGAAGTGAAAATGCCCTACTGAACAATCAACAAGGGAAATGTTTATTCTAACGATAAATTAACATAAAGAAGGGTATACACACTTCATTTTAAGGGTCATTCACATTAAAGAAAATTGACAACAAATCTTCAAATAAACTTTGTATGGACATTCACAGTAAACACAAATAATGATGAAGGAAAAGAAAATGTTTCTTTTATTTTTTGTTCTGTTTAAGGTTTACTTTACTAATCACCTTCGGTCAAATAGCACTTCAAAGCATTATAAAATATTAATCGTTTTACAAATAAACCTTACAAGTCCAAAATACCTGCTAGTAATTGCTTTAATCTCATTGATGACTGACGTTTCAACAGTATACCCTTTCCTAAAAAAATGTTGATCAAATATTTTCTTTTAACCCAACAGTTGGCATATATTGTTGTATTTCTAACTTAGTTTCCACAACTAAACATTATAAAAGTGTTTTATATTTAATTGTAGAAGTTGTTATTGTTTCAATAAAAATGAAGATATCTAATTCAGTCCACACGATGAGTTTCTGTGACATCTTTCATAAGGTACACTCATAGTCAAAAAGATTGATAATTTAGAATTCTTTGGAAGCAAGAAAACCAAAATGTCTTAACAATGATCAGCATTATAACCATATTCATTACAAGAAGAAATTTACAAATAATGCATCATGGAGGTAAAAAGGTGGTATTTAGATGAAACTATGGACAGTTGTTTTGCTTGCCAAAGATAAAACCAGAACTATTTGGTTATCTCAGAGCATCAACTATCTCTCCTAAACAAGCTGCTGCTCATCAAGAGATGTTTTTTACTATTGCGAAAAGGACATGGCCACATTTTAAATTCTTTTCATGCACATTTTATGATATCACATGATGTTCGTGTCGTTTTACAGTAACACGACGAGTTTCACTTGTGGGGCAGGAATGGCTTATCTTTCCGGTGCACCTCCGGTTTTTAGTGGCTTCATGTTGCTCAATCTTTAGTTTTCTGTGCGTTGTTTTATATACCATTGCTTGTCCTTTTTCCGTTGGTCATTGTATTGTCTGTCCTTCTTTTGGTCATTGTATTGTCTGTCCTTCTTTTGGTCATTGTATTGTCTGTCCTTCTTTTGGTCATTGTATTGTCTGTCCTTCTTTTGGTCATTGTATTGTCTGTCCTTCTTTTGGTCATTGTATTGTCTGTCCTTCTTTTGGTCATTGTATTGTCTGTCCTTCTTTTGGTCATTGTATTGTCTGTCCTTCTTTTGGTCATTGTATTGTCTGTCCTTCTTTTGGTCATTGTATTGTCTGTCCTTCTTTTGGTCATTGTATTGTCTGTCCTTCTTTTGGTCATTGTATTGTCTGTCCTTCTTCTTTTGGCCATTGTATTTGTCTGTCCTTTTTCCTTTGGTCATTGCATTGTCTGTCCTTCTTCTTTTGGTCATTGCATTGTCTGTCCTTCTTCTTTTAGCCATTGTATTTGTATGTCCTTCTTCTTTTGGTCATTGTATTGTCTTGTCCTTCGATTTACGCCTGCTGATTGCCCTTGAGGATTCGCACAGATGAACATTATAACTTCTTATCATTTTTAATCGGCAACATTTACCTTTTAATCCGCCTTTTCCACGGACGAATTAACATAATCTTCTGTGGAACTTTATGCATAAGTTTTGAAAACAACAACTAACATTTTCTATATATCAAATTAAACCTTGAATTAAAGAAAATGCACGTTTCTAACTCGACTTCGAACTTAACAGAGAAGGAAGAAAAGTTTTGAAGACAACAAAGGGGTAATCAGACGCCAACAGGGGTAATCAGACACCAACAGGGGGTAATCAGACGCCAACAGGGGGGTAATCAGACGCCAACAGGGGGTAATCAGACGCCAACAAGGGGTAATCAGACGCCAACAGGGGTAATCAGACGCCAACAGGGGGTAATCAGACGCCAACAGGGGGTAATCAGACGCCAACAGGGGGTAATCAGACGCCAACAGGGGGTAATCAGACGCCAACAAGGGGTAATCAGACGCCAACAGGGGGTAATCAGACGCCAACAGGGGTAATCAGACGCCGACAGGGGGTAATCAGACGCCAACAGGGGCTAATCAGACGTCAACAAGGGGTAATCAGACGCCAACAGGGGGTAATCAGACACCAACAGGGGGTAATCAGACGTCAACAGGGGGTAATCAGACGTCAACAAGGGGGTAATCAGACGCCAACAAGGGGTAATCAGACGCCAACAGGGGTAATCAGACGCCAACAGGGGGTAATCAGACGCCAACAAGGGGTAATCAGACGCCAACAGGGTAATCAGAAGCCAACAAGGGGTAATCAGACGACAACAGGGGGTAATCAGACGCCAATAGGGGGTAATCAGACGCCAACAGGGGGTAATCAGACGCCAACAGGGGTAATCAGACGCCAACAGGGGGTAATCAGACGTCAACAAGGGGTAATCAGACGCCTACAGGGGGTAATCAGACGCCAACAGGGGGTAATCAGACGCCAACAGGGGGTAATCAGATGCCAACAGGGGTAATCAGACGCCAACAGGGGGTAATCAGACGCCAACAGGGGGTAATCAGACGTCAACAGGGAGTAATCAGACGTCAACAAGGGGGGTAATCAGACGCCAACAGGGGTAATCAGACGCCAACAGGGGTAATCAGACGCCAACAGGGGGTACGCAGACGCCAACAAGGGGTAATCAGACGCCAACAGGGTAATCAGACGCCAACAAGGGGTAATCAGACGCCAACAGGGTAATCAGACGCCAACAAGGGGTAATCAGACGCCAACAGGGGGTAATCAGACGCCAACAGAAAAAGAACAAACAACGATCTACAAAACACTGCATAGAAAACTAAAGATCGAGCAACACGAACCGCACTAAAAACAGGGGGTGAACTCATGTGCTCCGGAAAGGTAAGAATTGTGTATATAATTATGTACATACGTCATGTATATAGTTTTGACACTAGAAATTGGATTAAAAATCATTTCTGCTTATCATATATATAGAGTAGATACAAATTTATATAAAAATCATTTCCATTGTGATAAATTATCTAATCAAACATTACTTAATTTTTAAATTTAAAAAAACTCGCTAGTTTCTCATGTTTGAGCTCCACAGTAAATATTATCAAAAGCCTTAATCAGTATGATTCACAATGAAACCAATATATTCTTTTTAAATTACTACTCCAAAATTAGTCGATTCTACGATATCCCAAAATACCCTACGTGTTGGCGGAGAAGGCGTTCCGGTTTCAATTTCCTTTAATTGTAAGCAAAATTTAAAAAAGGTAATATGCATTGTGGATGTATTCATGTGTTAGCAATTATAATACATTACTAACACCTGAATACATTCGAGGAAGTAAATAACCTGTCTTTAAAAGAGTTTAAATGCGCTTTGCAAATATTCTAAAATAGTGAATGACAGACTGTGTTAGTGTGTAGATCGCAATGTACGGAATTACCTTTATAGACTGGGATGGACATTTCAGCGCCTTGTTCAAATGACGAGTACCATTTTAAATCCTTTTAAAGCCATTGTGTTGTCTGTTCTTCTTTGATTTACGGCTTCTGATTACCCATTTGATATATTTAATCTTTTCTTTCCAAAATATAGAAGACTACTATCACTTGTTAGACAATTCAGAAATAAATGAATTATATGAATGATTGTTGTTTAATACCCAATAAACAATTTTCCGGCATTCGTTGCAAGAAAATATCAGTTACTATTTGATGAAACTATGACGACGCTTGCCTTGTACTTATTCAACGTTGACGTGGCCGCTTTACTTTGACACATTACCCTTACTCCGAGCCAACCAGACGTGGCACCTTTACTCCGAGCCACCCAGACGTGGCACTCTTACTCCGTGCCAACCAGACGTGGCACCCTTACTCCGAGCCACCCAGACGTGGCACCCTTACTCCGAGCCACCCAGACGTGGCACCCTTACTCCGAGCCAACCAGACGTGGCTATCACTTTTCATTTTGTTTTTAGCTAGCTAAAGCAAGTTGCTTACCACCACAGAGATCTGATGATGTATAAATTAATTACCTTTATCTTGTAATCGGCTAACTATTTGTCAAATAATAATCATACAAATAACATGTATACAGACAATTACATACAAGACAGATATACTCTCCTAGAACTCTGATTCTTAGTCGATTGGAAGTCACAGACCAGTAACAATTGTAACACGGACGTGATAGGGACATTCTAGTAATAATTTAGAATGGCAATGATGCATTCTTTGACATATTGTAATTTGTGTCATTGCAGAATAAACATAATATACATTCCTGTAAAAGAAAACAAATTGCTTAGACTCGCTGCGAAACGGACGAGAAGGCTCGCCTACTTACCTGTTTCTAAAGCTACTATAAATGCATTTTATATTTTCCGACAGTCACATTGTTCATATAATGTTTCTGTACCTGTACAGTACAGCAAGTATTACTTCAAGAATGATCATAATTGTAATAACAAAGTGAACAATCGGAAGGTATGTTTATTGACAGGTTAAAGCCACACAGAAGAGCTAGATGATTCTAAGACGGTAGTATGATCGTGTTATGCCTTCTAGTTTGTCTCTACCCTTCGTTAATGCATTCCTGGACGCGACAAGGAATGTTTGACGATTCCAAATGGTAATAAGAAACCGTAAAGCAAAGACGGACAGCCAATACAATCGTCAAAAGAAAAGGGACCCAAAAAAAACCCCATTATTATCTACAAAAGACTACACAGAAAACTAGATTGCGGAATACGATTCCCACAAAAACCGGGGGTAAACACGTTTCTGAAGCGATATATACTGGAACTTGGTATTATGGGAAGTTGTTATTTATGTTCATTTGAATTAGTTGTGTGGCTTTATTTTGTATTTGTGTGTTGTGTACTTTTTGTGGGTTATCGATTAAATTTTGCTTTCAAAATAAATTTTTTCGATACATGTATGAAAAATAATACAAATAAAAACAGAAATAAAGCATGGCATACATTATTTAAGATTTCGATGAACAATTGGTATAAAAAGATTTTTTTTTTTTTTTTTTTTTTACATAACTGTAATTTGTTCTGTCACTGAAACTGACGAATCAAATGACATTACACATACGTGTGCCGACATCAAAGTTTATGCACATTGTTCCTTTTTTCTATCTATCCGTTGATCTGTATTTGTGGAATAATTTTGCCCGAATTTGTCACACCTCAATATCACTTTCTGAGTCCCATGTATTGTATGGTCTGGAATCTCTCCTATCTCGTCCTTCTAAACTTCTTGCTAACGACTTCGTCATCTCATCTTCAGCTCTAATGCGCTTATGTTTCGTTCGGCGATTTTGAAACCACACTTTGACCTAGAACAATGAAGAATAAAACACATTAGGTTCAATTTACATTTTAATTACCCTTTGATATTGTTATTTTATGAAAATATAAAATTAATAAAAAAAAGTAATTGTTGATGAAATGATTTATATCAGCTGCCCTAATTTATGTAACATTCGATGCCTGGTACTTGATAAAAAAATTAACGTAATGGTCATTATCACGCAATCAGATTAAAATAGAAAAAAAAATGTTCAGCGTCACTTAACATGATGCTGTTCAATTCTCAATGTTCTCTATTGTCTTTTTTAATAATAAACAAACAAAGAATTAATGAATGTTTTTTTTCCTGTAATTTTGCAGACTATGTGAAATCTGATAAAAAAAATTTTTTTTACTCGAAAATAAATAATTAAGGATTGATCGCAATTTTGTTCGGTTCATGAAGAAATAACCTCAATCAGGTTGTACACACCGTGTAACGCTGCGGGTTACGCAAGGGTGTGTACAACCTAATTGAGGTTATTTCGAATGAACCGAACAAATAATTTCGATCAATCCTTATAAATTAATTCAAACTTTTTTTGTTATGATATTGAAAAATATATTTATCATTTCAAAATAAGGCAAATAATCGGAAATAAATTTAAATAACCCCAAAGGTGCCTCATTTAAAGAAAATCTCCTGATGACAACGGCACGCGACGCCTTGAGAACGACGTCTATTTTCAGATTCCGTACATTGGAAAATAACCTCAACTTTTTAAACCAATCAAAACACGTATAAAATTACATGTGACATGTAATTTATTTCGAATTGTACAATTACTGATTGTAATAATAACGATTAATAATCTTAAAGTGCACTGACTTTACAACTATAAATAATACAATGATATGTATTGGTTTGTGTTTTACTTCCTTTTCAGCAATTAGTCAAATATAGCCTAGAAACAGATGTTATTGTAATACAGAAAAGAAACCCGGTTCACTCATTGAGTTCAGTGCTGGGATTATCTGAATACTATGAATAATTTTTTTTATTATAGTGTCATATACCAATATAAAACATTTCATACATCTGTACATGTTTAAAACAATTAAAAACATACACAATAAAAATCGTATCAATTATAATATTAGTACCCAGTCACATATGACTTATGAGACACTGTCAATATATACATCCACATACCTAAAATATTTATGATTTATTAAATTACATGTTATTGCAAACAATACTTTCTTCTATAAAATATATTATATAAAGTTTTAGCATAAAAAAGGTTGGATTTCTTCATTTATCAACTAACAAGAAATGGACATATTTATACTAGCGATCGGTGGGTGATAATGTTACAGACGGTGATATAATAAAAACGTAGATATCCAATTTAATGTACACGACGCGTTTCTGGAAAAACGTTCATCGTACACGCTCAAAGTCAACAGATGGGAAAACAAAATGATTTAAAGTCTTTGAGGCAAGTATATTAACCGACCTGAACTGGATGGTCAAAATCTATTGTGATCACCTATGCCTAGGAGAGGAGTACCTTATTTAAAAAAAAATTATATAAAGAACTGTAAGTTTCGACAATAAATATATAGATAAACTCTGATGACTGGTCAAATGATATCCTTAGGGACTAATAGTCCATCAGCAGAGGTATCCACCCAGTGAGAGCAAACGCAGATATTCAAAAGTGCACACGACGCGTTTCTGGAATAAACTTCCTATATAGAAGGCCGCTGCCAACTAGGAATCTACTGAACCACGAGTTCCTAGTGGCTAAGTTAAAGTCATTACTTCGAAAGTCTTACAGTCGCCACTATATTTTGGTTAACCGTTACGGAATATCTATGTCAGAAATGACCACGGATATGTTCCGTTTGTCGTAATCACAATTCGGTCATTTCCTCATTCATGACATTACTGGGTTTGTAACAAGCGTAACACGACGGGATCCACTAGTGGAGCAGGAACTGCTTACTCTTTCGATGCACCTGAGATCACCCCTGATTTTTAGTGTGGTTTTTGTTGCTCAATCTTTAGCTTTCGGTGTAGCATTTTGTAGATTTGTCCTTTTTCTTTTGGATTTTATATTGCCTTTCCCTCTTCGATCCACGCCTTCTGATTATTCCTTTGGTATCTGCAAGCTGTTCATATAACAACTTGATTATTCAAAATTTAAACCTGGCACATTACAAAAACAGAAATTTGATGTTAATTCTGAGGTCAAATTCTCCAAGCAGATTGTACCCAATCTTCAGTTAGGTTCACTTTGATTTGTTGGTGTGTGTATCTGTGAGTCTGTCAGTTGTGATTCTGATTTGGTTATTATTATAAAATTGACTATCTTGTGTTATATTATGGTATACCCAGGGTAGAAACAGCTTGAAGAACATTTTATAAATTGAAGCGTTACATTTTTACAGTAGAATGATTCAAAACGATTTCAAGATAATCTAAGGGAACAACCATTTAACTTGAAGGGGGGGTTATGGTTTTTTCTAAAAAAATATTCTGATTCCCAATGTTGCTGAAAAAAATATTCTGATTTTGGTGGAGGAAAAAAAATAATCTGATTCAGAGTTTTTGTCATATAAACTAATGTTAAATTCTGGAAAAAAAATCGCGCTTTGCGCGACAAATAAAATAAATATTCTAACTCTTGTGTTGTCCGAAAAAAAATTTCTGAACGAAACAAAAAACCATAACCCCCCCCCCCCCCCCCCCTTTCAAGTCGGTCCCTAAAGTAAAAAGACATATTTCACCAAAGTAATTGATGTGAATGTAAGTCTTAATGTTAGTATATACATTGTATATTTATTAATCTGTTTAGTTCTTGATATACTCAGATCCATGTTACGAAAGTTCAAAGGCTACGAGATAGACAACATACTTCATGAAATGATATCGTTACCACCGGGTGGGTTCTTGTAAATATACCTAACACCTTGAACTTTTGATAAATGATTATGCTAGAGTTGCATTGTGATCAGAAATCTTATATGTTATTAACCCATAAATGTCGAACTGAGAATAATGCACAGAGCTCATTAGCATTGTTAATAACGCCTAATTTAGGGCTATCTGATCCCGATCTTGTACCGATTAAGTGTCACCCATAATGACATATTCCAACTAGACAAGGATCTAAGTGACAGGGCTCTTATTGTATAAGCTGGGTAATTCTAATGCCTTGTTGGATAAGAACAAAAGCTAACAAAACTTTTTTCGCACAATATTTTAATTCGAGATGGCAATTTTTGTTCTGCCTACAATACTGCACGAATGATTATTGAGGATGACATGTCATAATGTTGTGATCCGAGTCGGGTATGCATATTGAATAACTTCTCTTATGATGTCTCGTAATTTTCCACATAATGTTTTGATTTCGTCATTCTGTGTCAATGGGACAAAAATACTGGATTGTCGAAATATAGACGTATTTTATTTCATGGTTAGAAAAAAACTCGATATAATATATTACATGGTATTATAATTCAATATATTTTCTAATGTATTTTTTAGTTTAGCGTGTTCCATTTATTGCACTTTGTTTGTAAGAAGAGTTTGAAGATACCAAACGGTGTAATCAGAATCCGTAATTCGAAGAAGGACAAGCAACCACAGGCACTTGTTTCATTCAAAAAATATATGCCCCATCCTCTTCCTTACCTCAAGGTAAACATCTACCCTTTTCCCCTTCCCCACTTCGCCTCAATATTTTTCGCTTATTTGTGATCCTTTCGCTGACCCAATTATATCGTTGCACTCCCGACTGAGATATTTCTCTTTTCGACTGCCACATTTAAATATACCTACCGGGCCCCCCTCAGACGAACTGGACAAGAATAGTCAGCGAACGTGGCTTAGTGAAAATTTCAGTCATTGAAACGGATACAGCCACTTCCGGTTTGCGCTGGATTATTCATATGCATTCGGAATTCTCTAGACCGGCCATGTGTAACAATGCCACATGATCATCTCCTCTCAAATGTAAAGTAAGCCTTTAAAATACAGATAATTGTTCCAATGCAGATTATGAAAATATGTTCAACTCCAAATTACTGACATTTTATTTTTAAAACACCTTTTTTTTTATTTTCTAAATCAATTTAAACCGGACCGGAAGTGGCTGTATCCGTTTCAATGACTGCAATTTTCACTAAGCCACGTTCGCTGACTATTCTTGTCCAAATCGTCTGAGGGGGGCCCGGTAGTTATATTTAAATGTGGCAGTCGAAAAGAGAAATATCTCGGGAGTGTAACGATATAATTGGGTCAGCGAAAGGATCACAAATAAGCGAAAGATATTGAGGCGAAGTGGGGAAGGGGAAAAGGGTAGATGTTTACCTTGAAGTAAGGAAGAGGAGGGGGCATATATTTTTGAATGAAACACAAGTGCCTGTGCAGGAAACACACTGGCTAAAAGAAATTAATGCGTTTAATGTTGAATAAAAACGATCGTATAGATATGAAATTTGTTTTATGATGAACCAGGACAGAAAAAAATATTACCGCTCAACTGGAGGCTAGGGGCCATTTCACGCTCATTTTAGAGTAAGGGTTATGCTCATTGCTGTACACCCTACTTTGACTGAAAGAAGAGTTTGAAGATACCAAAGTGGTAATAAATGCACGACATCTTTGTCTAGGTGTAAAGGAGGATAGTATCTCGTGCTGATTTACATCCATATCCTTACCTTGGAGAAATAAAATAAATAAGTTTATGGAATGGAAGAATATACTGGAAGACAATAAAATAATAACAGTCAGAAGCTGGGTCAGCATAAAATTCACCTGAATAGTGTATGTTATTGTTTTCATCAGAAATATGGTGACAGTCGAGTCGTTGTAATTATGGAGAAATCTGATGCCACAGCGTCATGCTCTGTATATTTTTTTATTGACTTTTAAATATAAAGATTAGTAAAAGTACATTAGAAAACATTAACATCAAGAACTATAAGGCTGACATAATCCCGTTTTTTTAAGATCACAATTTAAAAAAATTAAAATCCAACTTTTAGATCGATTGCAGAAGGCAATTTAGAAATGCGTTAATGACTGTTTTATCTCATGAAAAATCTTCTAAATGGATAAGTTATTCCACTTAATTTGTTATGCATAATGAAGGTTGATCAATTTATCTGTAAATTATTAGACAACTTTAAGTTACACAAGAGAAGGGTCGAATATTAATTACGTGCAGATTCACGATTCTGTTAATGGCGGCAGTTATTTTATAATTTGCTTTATATTATGTAAGACCCTAATTATGAAGGCTACGGACGAGATTTATTACTTCAAATTTCAAGTCGGATAATGATTTATTCCATTCTCAGGGCCATAAATCAAAATAAGGCACAATCTAGGAATATTAACTTTTTAAAAAAATTAAAACTGGTATTACGTAATATTTGGGCTATTTCTACACAGAATGGCTAAGTCTTATAAGATATCGTTGTGTCATGGGTCCACATAGAGCTAGGACGTCGTCTGAAATCTGGTTCCAAACACTCATTAACATTCTGTTCATATGGGCATGATGATAAAACAGAAGATGGCGTTATCTCTCTAAAACATATTAAATGTATCAGCTTACCATGTTTGTAAATAACTAACACAAAGCCAAGATGCAACAGAGAAAACACTTAGCCAATTATTAATGAGACAGAAGGCGTTATAATGTGGAAACACATAAATTATAATCAAGCTTGAAAGAGACAACTCATAGCAACACCACTCGTAGCACATACCACTCGTAGCACATACCACAACTAAGATCAAATGAAGTAAACCAAATTCAACCAGTGATACAATAAGGGCAATATTTGAAATATAAAGTAATGATATCAAAACAGTGTGCTGATATATATTAGGGACAAATGTTATGCAAATTGTGAAGAGGTAAACAATGTTAAGTAGACCACTACCGGTGCTGCAGCAGTAATAAAGAGTAAGGTCTCGATTGATAAAAATGTGTTCCAACAGACTATGCTTAGAAGGACGGCATGTATATCATAACACTGTGAAATGGAACCGTCGTAATTACCTTCATAAAAGAGGTTACCATGGGTACAATAAATATGAAGAATGTAGTGATAACTGACATGAAGATGGTAAATCTTAATGACATGTTTTACCCTAGCAAGCTACCGTGACATTAAGTCGAGAAGTACTTATCAATGGTACACAAAACACAACACAGAAAACTAAAGATTGAGCATCACACTAAATACCGCGGGCGAACTCACGTGTTCCGGAAGAGTGGCAGTTCCTGTTTCATTAATGACACCCGTCGTGTTACTCATATAAAAATTCCGGAGATAAAGGACATGCTTGTGACAACGATAAACGAAAAATATATGTGGTCATCTGTGTCATAGATATTCTCAAACGGCTAACCAAGTCACGATTGCGACCGTTAAATTTTTAAAGTGATGGCATCAACTTTATTACTAGGAGTTTTGGTTCAGTAGCCTCATTGTTAACCCTCTGTCAAAGAAAGATATAAATGGTCGGTTTACAATGTTGAAATTGGAATATTTCCTTTTATTGTAGTTTCTTTCTCAGCTGAAACTTACTGTTAATTTCCAGATGCAGGTCATGTAATAATTATTCAGTAAAAGGGCATTATCTACCTAGAGGAACGTGAAATTAAAGGACATGGCTAGGTTCTTTTCGCTTTTAACTTAGAAGCTCCTGAATGAAGTATATGTCTAGTACAACAAGAAGAGGAGCACAGTTGGTACCCAAGAGTATACCTACTTTCTGTTGAAAGACACGTCCACAAAACATTAATGTGTTTTCGATCAAGTAGGGGAGTATGATAAGTAGAATTTACCACCAAAACAGATAATAGCTGTAACACACATAAAACCACTTCGAACTGTTCCGACAGTGTGATATGTTTTGAACTGTTCCGACAGTGTGATATGTTTTGAACTGTTCCGACAGTGTGATATGTTTTGAACTGTTCCGACAGTGTGATATGTTTTGAACTGTTCCGACAGTGTGATATGTTTTGAACTGTTCCGACAGTGTGATATGTTTTGAACTGTTCCGACAGTGTGATATGTTTTGAACTGTTCCGACAGTGTGATATGTTTTGAACTGTTCCGACAGTGTGATATGTTTTGTTTTCTATTTTATTGCATTATATATATATTACATGCATGCTATATATTAATATGGTGACATAAATAAAAGCAGAAAGATAAAAAAACAAACAAAAACAGATGATTATTTTTACTTTGTCTCTCGGGAACGCCTATATTATTTTATTTGAAATGATAAAATTTTTGTAGAATGAATTACTACATTTACTATTATTTCTTAAATAAATATAATTCAATACATTTTTATTCAGTATTAATACTGTACGAAATAACTTTTTATGAAGCTTTATATAGTTTCTGTCAATTTTTAACAGAAAGTTTTGTCCATATATACAAAGAAAGAATGGTCCCTGCAACATATGTCTTGTTAAGAAAGAAATTTAACATCCTTGTCACGCAAGTCTGGTGAAAGGAGAAATTTGTGAAAAAAATGTTTCCCTAGGGAACACCGAATAAGAAGAAATTTCAAAGCAAAGACAATTCTGATAAGACATTAAAAGTGAAACATTTCAAATTGTAATTTTTGATAATGATAATATGATAACTTCCTAAATGTATTATTGTAATAATAGTTTCAATTATTGATCAAGTCTTGTCAAACAATATGAAATTTAAATTTTATCCGCCACGATATAACTGAAATGTGGCGTTAAACACCATAAACCAAACTTAAATTACAATCTTACAATCCAATGTTTCAATCAGTTGTCTTAAATTTTGAATACCTTATAATTTTGTGTCTGTTAATTTGTTGCGGTATTCTATATCTTAGCATTGTCAAATGATATTGTTTCTATCGAAAACCGGAATTAATTCACATATGGATATATTAAATACAGACATTTTCACCAGGTGCCCGAAATAAATCTTCGTACATTTTGTTTTTTTCATAAATCAACCTTTATAATACAGAACGATAACATATGGTCATTCAAAATAAATAATACCTGAGTTTCTGTAAGCGCTAATCCTGCTGCTAATTCTTTTCTTTCCTGTCCCACAACATAATGGTTATTTTCAAAGGCATGTTCAAGTCTTAGTAGTTGAGAAGGTGAAAACGCAGTTCTTACTCGTTTTGGCTTCCGTAAATGAGGGAAGAGGAAATCTGGATTTGACCCTGTTATTGTAAAGAAATTATATTTTTTTACACAGATTATATTGTATATTTATAGAAAAACTTGTTATTGTGCAAATTAATTGATTTAAGTGTGTTCAAACCAAAATAAAAATTGTATTATTATTCTTAATGTGGGGAAAATTTTAAGTTGCTTAGAAATTTTCTGTAAATGTATGTTAAAACAAAAACATCACATAAAAGAAATAAATTAAACCATAATTGTCTCAGCTAGGAATTTTTCTTCATTATTGCGTTTTCTAAAATATTTGGACGTGATAACAAAAATATTTTAGCGCTTCTAGTATATATTGAACATATATATATATAAACAAAACCAGTTGTGAAATACATTTTTTTTTTTAATATCAATTGATTTTAATTCTATTTTCTGGTTTAATAAGAAGACAGAAATAAGAAGTACAAGTAGTGCAATTATAACAAGACAATTTTTGTAAAAATCGTATTTATAAATTTTCACTCATTGTTAGTACACATAATTTTTAATAACAAAGGAAACAAACAATATCTATTCCAATGATTTATATCTACCAGGATGGTTTTATCATTACAATTATGGATAGAGACGTATTCATCCTCAGCTGATTTATGTAGGAGATAACCATATGTGATGTAATATGAAGTGAGGGGAGTCTTCATTAAACATATTTATAACTAGATAAAGAATGGTCATATAAATGCAGTTCGTCACCTAGATCTGTTTCCAACTGTAAAGTAAGTTTTAGTACGTATTCATTTACATTAATGTTGTTTATTGTAAATTCCAAACCCAATCAACGA